>OX458971.1:15915446-15926854 GCA_949774945.1 Hoplodrina ambigua | reverse complement strand
CTAACCTAACCTAACCTAACCTAACCTAACCTAACCTAACCTAACCTAACCTAACCTAACCTAACCTAACCTAACCTAACCTAACCTAACCTAACCTAACCTAACCTAACCTAACCTAACCTAACCTAACCTAACCTAACCTAACCTAACCTAACCTAACCTACCTAACCTAACCTAACCTAACCTAACCTAACCTAACCTAACCTAACCTAACCTAACCTAACCTAACCTAACCTAACCTAACCTAACCTAACCTAACCTAACCTAACCTAACCTAACCTAACCTAACCTAACCTAACCTAACCTAACCTAACCTAACCTAACCTAACCTAACCTAACCTAACCTAACCTAACCTAACCTAACCTAACCTAACCTAACCTAACCTAACCTAACCTAACCTAACCTAACCTAACCTAACCTAACCTAACCTAACCTAACCTAACCTAACCTAACCTAACCTAACCTAACCTAACCTAACCTAACCTAACCTAACCTAACCTAACCTAACCTAACCTAACCTAACCTAACCTAACCTAACCTAACCTAACCTAACCTAACCTAACCTAACCTAACCTAACCTAACCTAACCTAACCTAACCTAACCTAACCTAACCTAACCTAACCTAACCTAACCTAACCTAACCTAACCTAACCTAACCTAACCTAACCTAACCTAACCTAACCTAACCTAACCTAACCTAACCTAACCTAACCTAACCTAACCTAACCTAACCTAACCTAACCTAACCTAACCTAACCTAACCTAACCTAACCTAACCTAACCTAACCTAACCTAACCTAACCTAACCTAACCTAACCTAACCTAACCTAACCTAACCTAACCTAACCTAACCTAACCTAACCTAACCTAACCTAACCTAACCTAACCTAACCTAACCTAACCTAACCTAACCTAACCTAACCTAACCTAACCTAACCTAACCTAACCTAACCTAACCTAACCTAACCTAACCTAACCTAACCTAACCTAACCTAACCTAACCTAACCTAACCTAACCTAACCTAACCTAACCTAACCTAACCTAACCTAACCTAACCTAACCTAACCTAACCTAACCTAACCTAACCTAACCTAACCTAACCTAACCTAACCTAACCTAACCTAACCTAACCTAACCTAACCTAACCTAACCTAACCTAACCTAACCTAACCTAACCTAACCTAACCTAACCTAACCTAACCTAACCTAACCTAACCTAACCTAACCTAACCTAACCTAACCTAACCTAACCTAACCTAACCTAACCTAACCTAACCTAACCTAACCTAACCTAACCTAACCTAACCTAACCTAACCTAACCTAACCTAACCTAACCTAACCTAACCTAACCTAACCTAACCTAACCTAACCTAACCTAACCTAACCTAACCTAACCTAACCTAACCTAACCTAACCTAACCTAACCTAACCTAACCTAACCTAACCTAACCTAACCTAACCTAACCTAACCTAACCTAACCTAACCTAACCTAACCTAACCTAACCTAACCTAACCTAACCTAACCTAACCTAACCTAACCTAACCTAACCTAACCTAACCTAACCTAACCTAACCTAACCTAACCTAACCTAACCTAACCTAACCTAACCTAACCTAACCTAACCTAACCTAACCTAACCTAACCTAACCTAACCTAACCTAACCTAACCTAACCTAACCTAACCTAACCTAACCTAACCTAACCTAACCTAACCTAACCTAACCTAACCTAACCTAACCTAACCTAACCTAACCTAACCTAACCTAACCTAACCTAACCTAACCTAACCTAACCTAACCTAACCTAACCTAACCTAACCTAACCTAACCTAACCTAACCTAACCTAACCTAACCTAACCTAACCTAACCTAACCTAACCTAACCTAACCTAACCTAACCTAACCTAACCTAACCTAACCTAACCTAACCTAACCTAACCTAACCTAACCTAACCTAACCTAACCTAACCTAACCTAACCTAACCTAACCTAACCTAACCTAACCTAACCTAACCTAACCTAACCTAACCTAACCTAACCTAACCTAACCTAACCTAACCTAACCTAACCTAACCTAACCTAACCTAACCTAACCTAACCTAACCTAACCTAACCTAACCTAACCTAACCTAACCTAACCTAACCTAACCTAACCTAACCTAACCTAACCTAACCTAACCTAACCTAACCTAACCTAACCTAACCTAACCTAACCTAACCTAACCTAACCTAACCTAACCTAACCTAACCTAACCTAACCTAACCTAACCTAACCTAACCTAACCTAACCTAACCTAACCTAACCTAACCTAACCTAACCTAACCTAACCTAACCTAACCTAACCTAACCTAACCTAACCTAACCTAACCTAACCTAACCTAACCTAACCTAACCTAACCTAACCTAACCTAACCTAACCTAACCTAACCTAACCTAACCTAACCTAACCTAACCTAACCTAACCTAACCTAACCTAACCTAACCTAACCTAACCTAACCTAACCTAACCTAACCTAACCTAACCTAACCTAACCTAACCTAACCTAACCTAACCTAACCTAACCTAACCTAACCTAACCTAACCTAACCTAACCTAACCTAACCTAACCTAACCTAACCTAACCTAACCTAACCTAACCTAACCTAACCTAACCTAACCTAACCTAACCTAACCTAACCTAACCTAACCTAACCTAACCTAACCTAACCTAACCTAACCTAACCTAACCTAACCTAACCTAACCTAACCTAACCTAACCTAACCTAACCTAACCTAACCTAACCTAACCTAACCTAACCTAACCTAACCTAACCTAACCTAACCTAACCTAACCTAACCTAACCTAACCTAACCTAACCTAACCTAACCTAACCTAACCTAACCTAACCTAACCTAACCTAACCTAACCTAACCTAACCTAACCTAACCTAACCTAACCTAACCTAACCTAACCTAACCTAACCTAACCTAACCTAACCTAACCTAACCTAACCTAACCTAACCTAACCTAACCTAACCTAACCTAACCTAACCTAACCTAACCTAACCTAACCTAACCTAACCTAACCTAACCTAACCTAACCTAACCTAACCTAACCTAACCTAACCTAACCTAACCTAACCTAACCTAACCTAACCTAACCTAACCTAACCTAACCTAACCTAACCTAACCTAACCTAACCTAACCTAACCTAACCTAACCTAACCTAACCTAACCTAACCTAACCTAACCTAACCTAACCTAACCTAACCTAACCTAACCTAACCTAACCTAACCTAACCTAACCTAACCTAACCTAACCTAACCTAACCTAACCTAACCTAACCTAACCTAACCTAACCTAACCTAACCTAACCTAACCTAACCTAACCTAACCTAACCTAACCTAACCTAACCTAACCTAACCTAACCTAACCTAACCTAACCTAACCTAACCTAACCTAACCTAACCTAACCTAACCTAACCTAACCTAACCTAACCTAACCTAACCTAACCTAACCTAACCTAACCTAACCTAACCTAACCTAACCTAACCTAACCTAACCTAACCTAACCTAACCTAACCTAACCTAACCTAACCTAACCTAACCTAACCTAACCTAACCTAACCTAACCTAACCTAACCTAACCTAACCTAACCTAACCTAACCTAACCTAACCTAACCTAACCTAACCTAACCTAACCTAACCTAACCTAACCTAACCTAACCTAACCTAACCTAACCTAACCTAACCTAACCTAACCTAACCTAACCTAACCTAACCTAACCTAACCTAACCTAACCTAACCTAACCTAACCTAACCTAACCTAACCTAACCTAACCTAACCTAACCTAACCTAACCTAACCTAACCTAACCTAACCTAACCTAACCTAACCTAACCTAACCTAACCTAACCTAACCTAACCTAACCTAACCTAACCTAACCTAACCTAACCTAACCTAACCTAACCTAACCTAACCTAACCTAACCTAACCTAACCTAACCTAACCTAACCTAACCTAACCTAACCTAACCTAACCTAACCTAACCTAACCTAACCTAACCTAACCTAACCTAACCTAACCTAACCTAACCTAACCTAACCTAACCTAACCTAACCTAACCTAACCTAACCTAACCTAACCTAACCTAACCTAACCTAACCTAACCTAACCTAACCTAACCTAACCTAACCTAACCTAACCTAACCTAACCTAACCTAACCTAACCTAACCTAACCTAACCTAACCTAACCTAACCTAACCTAACCTAACCTAACCTAACCTAACCTAACCTAACCTAACCTAACCTAACCTAACCTAACCTAACCTAACCTAACCTAACCTAACCTAACCTAACCTAACCTAACCTAACCTAACCTAACCTAACCTAACCTAACCTAACCTAACCTAACCTAACCTAACCTAACCTAACCTAACCTAACCTAACCTAACCTAACCTAACCTAACCTAACCTAACCTAACCTAACCTAACCTAACCTAACCTAACCTAACCTAACCTAACCTAACCTAACCTAACCTAACCTAACCTAACCTAACCTAACCTAACCTAACCTAACCTAACCTAACCTAACCTAACCTAACCTAACCTAACCTAACCTAACCTAACCTAACCTAACCTAACCTAACCTAACCTAACCTAACCTAACCTAACCTAACCTAACCTAACCTAACCTAACCTAACCTAACCTAACCTAACCTAACCTAACCTAACCTAACCTAACCTAACCTAACCTAACCTAACCTAACCTAACCTAACCTAACCTAACCTAACCTAACCTAACCTAACCTAACCTAACCTAACCTAACCTAACCTAACCTAACCTAACCTAACCTAACCTAACCTAACCTAACCTAACCTAACCTAACCTAACCTAACCTAACCTAACCTAACCTAACCTAACCTAACCTAACCTAACCTAACCTAACCTAACCTAACCTAACCTAACCTAACCTAACCTAACCTAACCTAACCGAGTCTGCTTCCGTCTGCTTCCGTCTGCGACAGCGAACAGCACGAATTTGTTACGCTCTGCGCAAAATAAATCGAAAAAATAGGTTTTCAAAGTGATACAGTGACGTGCGTGGTACCAAAATTTGCGCCTCGGTCTGGCGCACACGACTGAGCAATCCTCGCATTCGAACAACTGTGTTGTGAAAAGTTTTCCAACAAAAACCGGAAAAGTGTCACTTTTTAAAAGCTTTGGAAGGCCATAACTTGGTGTAATTACCCAATATCACGAGTTTTGTTTGACCATATTGTGGGGCCCCCCAAGGCCTACAATCGCTCGCCTCAGCCGGAAAAATCCGCCCACGAACTTTAAAGAAAATTGCGAAATACCGGAAAAATAACCTCAAAACTCAACCACGAGGTCATTGAAATCGACGAAGCAGACACCCCAAATTTTACGACAAGAAAGAAGACACCGTGCCCAACTATTGGACCCCTTAAACGGATTTTTACCGCCAATAGGGAAAAGGTACCGATAATTTGAAATTATTAATTCTTCAAACTTCAAGACCCCCTATCGCAAAATCTACAGTGACGACCCCGTCAAATTTAAGACGAATCAGTTGCGCGCTTGCAAGAGGAAGATATCCAGCCTGGAAGAAAAATTTTTAGGCGCCGTTTAAGCTAGATTTTTAAGATTTTCTGAATTTTTCACTTTTTTTCAAAAGTTTCAGTCACTTTCTCGAAATTTCAAAAACTTTTTAGTTTATCTCCTAGGCCCATAATTGTACTAATTTAATCAGTTTTTTCTAGAATTTTATCTAACTTGGTTTCAAAGTTATTAAATTTTTTATCATTTTTTGTAATTAAATAAAAATAGCACATAATAAATAAATTTTGACTATAGGATTGCCTTCCAAACGTGTCTTCCAGATAGTTTAAGCCCAAACTTGGGCCCAGTAACTCCAGGAACGAAGAAAATAGACTTTTTCGGCCATTTTGGTTTTTTGGTTCTAAAATTAAAACGCTTATATCTCCGGAGTTATTGAGCTTAGAAACCTAGGGTTTTCACCGTACCCTGCGTAATAATAGGGGCAACATTTTGTGTTTAGTTTCAGGAATTTTCAGGACCTGAAAATTTTCAGTGCTGAAAATATTTTCGACGGATAGAGAGAGTCGGGCCAGGTGCCGCATTCGAAACCGCACTTCGCTAGGACAAATGGTTACGGAGCTACAGCCAATTCAATTCGGCTTTTGACATCTGGGCGGCCATTTTGGAAAAGTTTGAGTTTCCATAACTCCGTACCCGGTGGTCCGGGAGGGTTGCGGATTTCACAGTGACACTTGGGGGGACAACCTCTACCCGATCTACCTGTTTTCAGACCAATCGGCGCTGAGAATTTTCAGGCGCCTGAAAACCATTGCGCACGTCGGGGCAGGACGAGCCGATCAGAACAAGCCCAAACACGGTAGTTCTGCGACCACGGGAAGGCAAGTTATACTGGTTTGAAGGACGACTTTGACAGTTCCTGAACTGTCAAACCATTTTTCGTCACCGGATAACTTCCGAACCAGGGGTCGTGGAGCGCCCGGATTTTCGTTAGGGGCATTTTCCGGACCTTCCCTATCCGACCTGTGTGTTTTCAGGAGTTTTTACAACCTGAAAAAATTTAGGCCTGAAACCCACCCCGCTTGATAGGGCTCGGCGAGCCCTTTCAGGAAAGCCCAAACACCGCTATACTCGGGCGAACGGTTCGGGAGAAAACCACTGTCAACCGGATTTCGGCCGCCATCTTGTTTTGGTTACCGAAATTTCGGACCGGGTTTTCTCGGGAACCCTTCAAGCTAGGGTACTCGTGTTTGGGTTCATTGGAAGGGGCTCGGGGAGACCTACCCAGTGGAGGGTAGAGATCGACTCTACGTAGAGTCAAAATTTGTAGACTCTATAAAAAATTTTTTCTTTTACCTTTGTAAGGGTTTTCGACCGTTTCCATTGCTTGACCCGTTCCTTTGAACGTAGAGCCGACCGCGACATACTCTTCACAGAGTTTAAGAACCACTGAAGATTACTTTTAATCTGAAGTCTTTTTACACTTTTACATTTTTGTTTACACTTTTACTTTTAATATATTTTTACACTTTTACACCTTGACGCATACCTCCAGCAATGATGAACGCAATTAGGACCCCACGCAAGGCGAAGCCGGCTGAGGGTGAATCAGCAAAGACAATATCGCCTCCAAATGTGAGACGCAGCATTGCAGAATTGGACGCCGCGGGGCCTTCCAGCGCGAAGTTGAACCTAACGCCCCTTTCCTTATTAACCAAGACGGCGCAGGCTGGACCTGCGAAACTCGCGCAAAAGACGCTACAACCGAGTCTTGTACAGGTGCACTCGCCGCCGAAACCACAGTACGTGGACCGGTCGGCAGAGGCGAGAGCCTGCCTGACTAGGGCAAAAGTCCTTCTTGGCACCTCTAGGAACACCAAGAACGAAATCAAAACAGGCATTACAGAGGCGTTGGACCGGATGTACCAGCTTGTTAAGGAGGCCGAAAAATCGGCCAAGACAAGAAGAGTTGGACCCAGTAATACACAGTCCGAAGGTGCCGCAGCCGACCTCACCTTCACAAGTATAGCCGACCCAAACACCACTCTACTGGAGGCTCAAATAAAGAGCCACTCCTTGCTGCTGGAAAGCCACTCCAAGGGGATGGAGGAGCTGAAGGCAGCAATTGAGCAGCACAAACACACTATTGAAACCGGCGCTGCCATCAACACATACGCGAGTGTGACCCTCAGCGGAAAAGCAAGCCCGTCGCGAAGTACGCTCCACTCGATAGTGGTTACCTCCACAGACGAGGCAGAGTCCGGGGACGAAGTTTTAGAGAGGGTGCGGAAGGCGGCTGACGCAAAGGAAGGATGGGTGAAGGTCGAGAAGGTAAGAAAAGCCAAAGATAGGAAGGTCATCATGGGCTTTCAAACAACTGCGGAAAGGGATAAAATTAAGGAGAGATTGGCAAGGGAAAGCAAGGACCTCCATGTCGAGGAGGTGAAAAACAAGGATCCAATGCTGATCCTCAGGAGCGTTCTCTCAGTCAACACAGACGAGGACATCCTCAAAGCCCTGAGAAACCAGAATAGGGAAGTCTTTCACAACCTCGACAAGGAGGAGGACAGAGTGGTGGTGAAGTTCCGGAGGAAGACGAGGAACCCACACACTTGCCACGTTGTGGTCAGCGTCTCGCCGACCGTCTGGAGACGGGCTACAGAACTAGGGTGCCTGCATGTAGACCTCCAGCGTGTAAGGGTCGAAGATCAGACCCCACTGGTGCAGTGCACGCGATGCCTAGGCTACGGGCACGGCAAACGCTACTGTAAGGAAACGGCTGATCTGTGCAGTCACTGCGGCGGGCCGCACCTGAGATCGGAATGCTCCGACTTTGTAACAGGTGTCCTGCCAAAGTGCCGGAATTGCACAAGAGCCAAGGTCGGTGACGCTGGCCACAACGCCTTTAGCTCAGAATGCCCAATACGCCACAGGTGGGACGAAATAGCAAGAGCTACAGTGGCTTATTGCTAAGGGCACCCACGGTAACCCAAACCCCTACAGAGTCTTACAGGCCAACCTCCAGCGTAAAAGACTTGCGACCAACGAGCTTCTTACCGAAGCGGAAAAGCGCGGGGTCGCCATTGCTCTCCTCCAGGAACCATACGTAGGCGGGGCCAAAGTAATGAGGAGTCATAGAGGCGTTCGGATCTTCCAGAGCACTGACATCGGGGAGGGTAATGTTAAGGCCGCAATCGCGATCTTCGACCAAAACCTCATCGTCGAACAGTACCCGAAACTCACCACGAATAATATCACCGTGGTGGGGATCCGAACCAGCGCCTGGAGGATCACACTAGTCTCCTTTTACTTTGAGCCAGACCAGCCAGTCGAACCATACCTCGACCACCTCAAACGTGTCGAGGCGGAGGTGGGTTCCAGAGCGTGGATACTTGGAGGAGACGCAAACGCAAAAAGTACCTGGTGGGGAAGCCTGACCATTGACCGCAGAGGCGAAGAAGTGTCCGGAGTTCTCGACGAGCTAGACCTGAACGTACTCAACAGAGGGGAAATTCCGACCTTCGACACGATCAGAGGAGGCTTAAGATACTGCAGCCACGTCGACCTAACGGCATGTTCGACGGATATCCTAGACCTGGTAGACGACTGGAGGGTAGACGAGGGCCTCACGAGCTCGGATCACAACGGCATTGTATTCAACATCAAATTAAAAAGATCCAAAGGCATTCAAATCAGCAGATCGACCAGAATTTTTAATACGAAAAAGGCAAATTGGGCCGAGTTTCGTGAGAAACTCGCCCAATTAAACCAGCTACATAATATCAATAGAACAGAAATCGATAAACTAAATACAGCCGAACAATTAAATTTAATTACAGAAATATATATGAACATAATTAGAGACGCATGCACTTCTTCAATGCCGAAGAAGACCACAAATGAATTGTTTACCTTGCCGTGGTGGTCCGAGAAACTCGAGGGAATGAAGAAAAAGGTCGCTACTCTGAAAAACAGAGTCAGGAATGCTGCACCAGTCCGAAGATCGAAGGTCGTTGAAGAGTACCTGAAACTGAAAGTTGAGTACGAGACGGAAGCAGCCAAGGACGAAGTCGAGAGTTGGAAGAACTTCTGCTCGAGACAGGACAGAGAAGGGGTTTGGGAAGGAATCTACCGGGTGATAGGAAGGACCAAGGGAAGAGATGAGGATCAGCCATTGGAGAGGGACGGGGTGGTTCTGAACGCCAAAGGCTCGGTCGAGCTACTGGCAAAAACTTTTTATCCCGAAGACAATTTGGAAACCGACAGCACCTGCCACCGCCTTACCAGAGAGAAGGCTGACGTCGTGAATGCTGGGGGGCAAAATGAGCCTTGCGAACCACCATTCACGATGGCCGAGTTGATGGCAGCGTGTGAGTCGTTCAATGTCAAAAAAGCGCCGGGAGCCGACGGCCTCACTGCCGACATTTGCTGCCACGCCATTAAAGGAGCCCCTGATGTGGCCTTGGCTCTCCTCAATGGCTGCCTGAGAAGCCACCTCTTCCCCAAAATTTGGAAAGAAGCAACCGTCATCATATTGAAGAAGCCTGGCAAAACAGATTACGGCAATCCAAAAGCGTACAGACCAATCGGCCTGTTACCAATTTTCGGCAAAATTTACGAGAAGATGTTGGTGGCCCGCCTCAGATTTCACCTGATCCCCAGGATGAGTACTCGTCAGTACGGATTCATGCCCCAGAGAAGCACCGAGGACTCCCTCTATACACTAATGCAGCACATCCGCACCATACTCTTCCAGAAGAAAATAGCAGTACTGGTATCATTGGACATAGAGGGAGCCTTCGACAGCGCATGGTGGCCAGACATAAGAGTCCGTCTGGCTGAGGAACAGTGTCCTGTAGGCTTGAGGAGGGTCTTCGATAGCTATCTCGAAAGCCGAAGGGTCAGTGTCAGATACGCAGGTGAAGAGTACAGCAAGGCCACAAGCAAGGGCTGCGTCCAGGGTTCTATCGCGGGACCTACTCTGTGGAATCTGTTGTTGGACCCGCTCCTCAAGAGCTTGGAGGCTGGGGATGTCTATTGCCAGGCGTTTGCAGACGACGTTGTGCTGGTTTTCGATGGTGACACAGCGTTGGAGATCGAGGGACGCGCTGGTGCCGCTCTCGAACATGTTCGGGCATGGGGTGTACAAAACAAGCTTAAATTTGCACCTCATAAAACAAATGCAATGACAATAACGCGCAAGCTAAAATACGACACCCCGCGCCTGAGCATGGGCGGAATCGGCATTGCCGAGTCCAGCGAGATCAAAATCTTGGGTGTTACCATCGACAAGCAGTTGACTTTCAACGCACACGTCGCAAGTGTGTGCAGAAAGGCGATAGGCATCCACAAGCAATTAACGAGGGCGGCAAAAACGAGCTGGGGGCTTAACCCAGAAGTCATAAGAATAATATATGTGGCCACCGTCGAACCAGTAATCATGTACGCCGCCAGCGTATGGGCTTCGGCCGCTGACAAGTTGGGAGTAAAGAAGCAGTTGGGAGCAGTCCAGCGCGGTATCGCACAGAAACTGTGCAAGGGATACCGGACGGTCTCCTTGAACTCCGCGCTGGTGCTGGCTGGGATACTACCTCTCGATCTGCGAGTACGCGAAGCGGCATCGCTTTACGAGGCCAGGAGGGGGGTGCCTCAGCCGGCACTCGGTGACAGGAGCGTCGAGCAGACCGCCTCGGCAATGGAGGCTCCACACCCAGCAGAGCGCGCTAAGCTAGAGCTCATAAGCCTGGTAAACAAAGAGCAGTTTGATGCCCAGAGCGAACATGAAGTTCGCATCTTTACAGACGGGAGCAAGATTGGGGGCAAGGTTGGAGC
>OX458971.1:15565446-15910446 GCA_949774945.1 Hoplodrina ambigua | reverse complement strand
ACGGCAGTCGTAGTCGAAGTCTACGTCAGTCGTAGTCGAAGTATACGTCACTCGTAGTCGAAGTAAACGGCAGTCGTAGTCGAAGAATTCGTCAGTCGTAGTCGAAGTCTACGTCAGTCGTAGTCGAAGTCTAAGTCACTCGTAGTTAAAGTCTACGTCACTCGTAGTCGAAGTATTCGTCACTCGTAGTCGAAGTATTCGTCAGTCGTAGTCGAAGTATACGGCAGTCGTAGTCGAAGTATACGGCAGTCGTAGTCGAAGTATACGGCTGTCGTAGTCAAAGTCTACGTCCCTCATAGTTGAAGTCTACGTCACTCGTAGTCGAAGTATTCATCAGTCGTAGTCGAAGTATACGGCAGTCGTAGTCGAAGTCTACGTCACTCGTAGTCGAAGCCTACATCACTCGTAGTCGAAGTATTCGTCAGTCGTAGTCGAAGTCTACGTCACTCGTAGTTGAAGTATACGTCAGTCGTAGTCGAAGTATACGGCTGTCGTAGTCAAAGTCTACGTCCCTCATAGTTGAAGTCTACGTCACTCGTAGTCGAAGTATTCATCAGTCGTAGTCGAAGTATACGGCAGTCGTAGTCGAAGTCTACGTCACTCGTAGTCGAAGCCTACATCACTCGTAGTCGAAGTATTCGTCAGTCGTAGTCGAAGTCTACGTCACTCGTAGTTGAAGTATTCGTCAGTCGTAGTCGAAGTATACGGCTGTCGTAGTCAAAGTCTACGTCCCTCATAGTTGAAGTCTACGTCACTCGTAGTCGAAGTATTCATCAGTCGTAGTCGAAGTATACGGCAGTCGTAGTCGAAGTCTACGTCACTCGTAGTCGAAGCCTACATCACTCGTAGTCGAAGTATTCGTCAGTCGTAGTCGAAGTCTACGTCACTCGTAGTCGAAGTATTCGTCAGTCGTAGTCGAAGTATACGGCAGTCGTAGTCGAAGTCTACGTCACTCGTAGTTGAAGTCTACGTCACTCGTAGTCGAAGTATTCGTCAGTCGTAGTCGAAGTATACGGCAGTCGTAGTTGAAGTCTACGTCACTCGTAGTCGAAGTATTCGTCAGTCGTAGTCGAAGTATACGGCAGTCGTAGTCGAAGTCTACGTCACTCGTAGTTGAAGTCTAGTCACTCGTAGTCGAAGTCTACGTCACTCGTAGTCGAAGTATTCGTCAGTCGTAGTCGAAGTATACGGCAGTCGTAGTCGAAGTCTACGTCACTCGTAGTCGAAGTCTACGTCACTCGTAGTCGAAGTATACGGCAGTCGTAGTCGAAGTATTCGTCAGTCGTAGTCGAAGTATACGGCAGTCGTAGTCGAAGTATACGGCAGTCGTAGTCGAAGTATACGGCTGTCGTAGTCAAAGTCTACGTCCCTCATAGTTGAAGTCTACGTCACTCGTAGTCGAAGTATTCGTCAGTCGTAGTCGAAGTATACGGCAGTCGTAGTCGAAGTCTACGTCACTCGTAGTCGAAGTCTACGTCACTCGTAGTCGAAGTATACGGCAGTCGTAGTCGAAGTCTACGTCAGTCGTAGTCGAAGTATACGTCAGTCTTAGTCGAAGTAAACGGCAGTCGTAGTCGAAGAATTCTTCAGTCGTAGTCGAAGTCTACGTCAGTCGTAGTCGAAGTATACGGCAGTCGTAGTCGAAGTATACGGCAGTCGTAGTCGAAGTCTACGGCAGTCGTAGTCGAAGTATACGGCAGTCGTAGTCGAAGAATTCTTCAGTCGTAGTCGAAGTCTACGTCAGTCGTAGTCGAAGTCTAAGTCACTCGTAGTTAAAGTCTACGTCACTCGTAGTCGAAGTATTCGTCACTCGTAGTCGAAGTATACGGCAGTCGTAGTCGAAGTATACGGCAGTCGTAGTCGAAGTCTACGTCACTCGTAGTCGAAGTATACGGCAGTCGTAGTCGAAGAATTCTTCAGTCGTAGTCGAAGTCTACGTCAGTCGTAGTCGAAGTCTAAGTCACTCGTAGTTAAAGTCTACGTCACTCGTAGTCGAAGTATTCGTCACTCGTAGTCGAAGTCTACGTCAGTCGTAGTCGAAGTAAACGGCAGTCGTAGTCGAAGTCTACGTCACTCGTAGTCGAAGTATACGGCAGTCGTAGTCGAAGAATTCTTCAGTCGTAATCGAAGTCTACGTCAGTCGTAGTCGAAGTCTAAGTCACTCGTAGTTAAAGTCTACGTCACTCGTAGTCGAAGTATTCGTCACTCGTAGTCGAAGTATACGGCAGTCGTAGTCGAAGTATACGGCAGTCGTAGTCGAAGTCTACGGCAGTCGTAGTCGAAGTATACGGCAGTCGTAGTCGAAGTCTACGTCACTCGTAGTCGAAGTCTACGTCACTCGTAGTTAAAGTCTACGTCACTCGTAGTCGAAGTATTCGTCACTCGTAGTCGAAGTATACGGCAGTCGTAGTCGAAGTATACGGCAGTCGTAGTCGAAGTCTACGGCAGTCGTAGTCGAAGTATACGGCAGTCGTAGTCGAAGTCTACGTCAGTCGTAGTCGAAGTATACGTCACTCGTAGTCGAAGTATACGGCAGTCGTAGTCGAAGTCTACGTCAGTCGTAGTCGAAGTATACGTCAGTCGTAGTCGAAGTAAACGGCAGTCGTAGTCGAAGAATTCGTCAGTCGTAGTCGAAGTCTACGTCAGTCGTAGTCGAAGTCTAAGTCACTCGTAGTTAAAGTCTACGTCACTCGTAGTCGAAGTATACGGCAGTCGTAGTCGAAGTATTCGTCAGTCGTAGTCGAAGTATACGGCAGTCGTAGTCGAAGTATACGGCAGTCGTAGTCGAAGTATACGGCTGTCGTAGTCAAAGTCTACGTCCCTCATAGTTGAAGTCTACGTCACTCGTAGTCGAAGTATTCGTCAGTCGTAGTCGAAGTATACGGCAGTCGTAGTCGAAGTCTACGTCACTCGTAGTCGAAGTCTACGTCACTCGTAGTCGAAGTATACGGCAGTCGTAGTCGAAGTCTACGTCAGTCGTAGTCGAAGTATACGTCAGTCTTAGTCGAAGTAAACGGCAGTCGTAGTCGAAGAATTCTTCAGTCGTAGTCGAAGTCTACGTCAGTCGTAGTCGAAGTCTAAGTCACTCGTAGTTAAAGTCTACGTCACTCGTAGTCGAAGTATTCGTCACTCGTAGTCGAAGTATACGGCAGTCGTAGTCGAAGTCTACGTCACTCGTAGTCGAAGTCTACGTCACTCGTAGTCGAAGTACACGGCAGTCGTAGTCGAAGTCTACGTCAGTCGTAGTCGAAGTATACGTCACTCGTAGTCGAAGTATACGGCAGTCGTAGTCGAAGTCTACGTCACTCGTAGTCGAAGTATACGGCAGTCGTAGTCGAAGTATACGTCAGTCGTAGTCGAAGTATACGGCAGTCGTAGTAGAAGTATACGTCACTCGAAGTCGAAGTCTACGTCAGTCGTAGTCGAAGTAAACGGCAGTCGTAGTCGAAGTCTACGTCACTCGTAGTCGAAGTCTACGTCACTCGAAGTCGAAGTCTACGTCACTCGTAGTCGAAGTATTCGTCAGTCGTAGTCGAAGTATACGTCACTCGTAGTCGAAGTATTCGTCAGTTGTAGTCGAAGTATTCGTCAGTCGTAGTCGAAGTCTACGTCACTCGTAGTCGAAGTCTACGTCACTCGTAGTCGAAGTCTACGTCCCTCATAGTTGAAGTCTACGTCACTCGTAGTCGAAGTATTCGTCAGTCGTAGTCGAAGTATACGGCAGTCGTAGTCGAAGTCTACGTCACTCGTAGTCGAAGTCTACGTCACTCGTAGTCGAAGTATACGGCAGTCGTAGTCGAAGTCTACGTCAGTCGTAGTCGAAGTATACGTCAGTCTTAGTCGAAGTAAACGGCAGTCGTAGTCGAAGAATTCTTCAGTCGTAGTCGAAGTCTACGTCAGTCGTAGTCGAAGTCTAAGTCACTCGTAGTTAAAGTCTACGTCACTCGTAGTCGAAGTATTCGTCACTCGTAGTCGAAGTATACGGCAGTCGTAGTCGAAGTATACGGCAGTCGTAGTCGAAGTCTACGGCAGTCGTAGTCGAAGTATACGGCAGTCGTAGTCGAAGAATTCTTCAGTCGTAGTCGAAGTCTACGTCAGTCGTAGTCGAAGTCTAAGTCACTCGTAGTTAAAGTCTACGTCACTCGTAGTCGAAGTATACGGCAGTCGTAGTCGAAGTATTCGTCAGTCGTAGTCGAAGTATACGGCAGTCGTAGTCGAAGTATACGGCAGTCGTAGTCGAAGTATACGGCTGTCGTAGTCAAAGTCTACGTCCCTCATAGTTGAAGTCTACGTCACTCGTAGTCGAAGTATACGGCAGTCGTAGTCGAAGTCTACGTCACTCGTAGTCGAAGTCTACGTCACTCGTAGTCGAAGTATACGGCAGTCGTAGTCGAAGTCTACGTCAGTCGTAGTCGAAGTATACGTCAGTCTTAGTCGAAGTAAACGGCAGTCGTAGTCGAAGAATTCTTCAGTCGTAGTCGAAGTCTACGTCAGTCGTAGTCGAAGTCTAAGTCACTCGTAGTTAAAGTCTACGTCACTCGTAGTCGAAGTATTCGTCACTCGTAGTCGAAGTATACGGCAGTCGTAGTCGAAGTATACGGCAGTCGTAGTCGAAGTCTACGGCAGTCGTAGTCGAAGTATACGGCAGTCGTAGTCGAAGTCTACGTCACTCGTAGTCGAAGTCTACGTCACTCGTAGTCGAAGTACACGGCAGTCGTAGTCGAAGTCTACGTCAGTCGTAGTCGAAGTATACGTCACTCGTAGTCGAAGTATACGGCAGTCGTAGTCGAAGTCTACGTCACTCGTAGTCGAAGTATACGGCAGTCGTAGTCGAAGTATACGTCAGTCGTAGTCGAAGTATACGGCAGTCGTAGTAGAAGTATACGTCACTCGAAGTCGAAGTCTACGTCAGTCGTAGTCGAAGTAAACGGCAGTCGTAGTCGAAGTCTACGTCACTCGTAGTCGAAGTCTACGTCACTCGTAGTCGAAGAATTCTTCAGTCGTAGTCGAAGTCTACGTCAGTCGTAGTCGAAGTCTAAGTCACTCGTAGTCGAAGTATACGGCAGTCGTAGTCGAAGTCTACGTCACTCGTAGTCGAAGTATACGGCAGTCGTAGTCGAAGTATACGTCAGTCGTAGTCGAAGTATACGGCAGTCGTAGTAGAAGTATACGTCACTCGAAGTCGAAGTCTACGTCAGTCGTAGTCGAAGTAAACGGCAGTCGTAGTCGAAGTCTACGTCAGTCGTAGTCGAAGTCTACGTCACTCGTAGTCGAAGTCTACGTCACTCGTAGTCGAAGTATTCGTCAGTCGTAGTCGAAGTATACGGCAGTCGTAGTTGAAGTCTACGTCACTCGTAGTCGAAGTCTACGTCACTCGTAGTCGAAGTATACGGCAATCGTAGTCGAAGTCTACGTCAGTCGTAGTCGAAGTAAACGGCAGTCGTAGTCGAGGTCTACGTCACTCGTAGTCGAAGTATTCGTCAGTCGTAGTTGAAGTATACGTCACTCATAGTCGAAGTCTACGTCACTCGTAGTCGAAGTCTACGTCACTCGTAGTCGAAGTATACGGCAATCGTAGTCGAAGTATTCGTCAGTCGTAGTCGAAGTATACGTCAGTCGTAGTCGAAGTGTACGTCAGTCGTAGTCGAAGTATGCGTCAGTCGTAGTCGAAGTCAACGTCACTCGTGACACTTCACATATTGACACTCGTGACACTCCTGTGTCCTCCTCCTCCGTCTGACATCATGTTATAAATAATCGATATCGATATTTTATTCAGTGCCGATATATAGACGTCTACTTTTTTATCGATATCTATACTTTCTCTTAATTTATAGATTCAACTTAATTTAAAATTCATCGATATCGATATTTTTCTGAGTGCCGATACTGACGTCTACCTTTTTATCGATATCGATACTTTATCATAATTTGTCGACATTGATATTACGTTATAATTTATCGATATCATATATTACAGAATGACGACGTTGACGTCTCGTTTTATCGATATGGATACCTATTTTTTTGTGTTATTAAGATAAAACACATTTTTTACATAATTGACATGTTAAATAGAGTTTTACTTAGTTCATCATATAAACACGTTTGTTACTGTGAAATCCATTTAATAGCAAAACTACATTTTAGTTCAATGAACCTATTATGATCTCGGTGGGTGGTATATCGAGGATAGTCGAGGTCATACTATCAGTTAACGGGTGCACGACGCGTGCAGCACGCGGCTGGAAGTCATTACGAAGCACCATCGCCACGACTGTCGGTTCTCGGAGCACGAGTGCGTCGCTGTCTCCTCGGCGCGCCGGCTCGTCGTTCGCATCCGCGGCCGCGCTGTCGGCCGGCGGGTCGTCCGCGTCCGCGGCCGCACTGTCGGCCGGCGGCACACGTCGGCGGCGCCGCACTCGCCGGCGACGGGGCCGCAGCGCGCCCTCCGCGGCACACTCCGCCACGGGCTCGGCGCAAATTTGCTCCAGCATCAGAAGGGCCTGCCTCTTAGTTTCTGTGAGATTATCCGGATAAACGGGCGACGGCGAGCGCTCCACCTCTTCCACGGTGGTCACCATCACATCGTCTACAGAATCCACGACGTCTCGGGCGGCCGCGGTCTCGTCGCGCTCTGCGTCCACAGGAAGCACCCTGCAAGGCAGGGTTTACATTAAGACGTGCCGCCGCGGGAGAGCGGCGGCCGCGGCAAGCGCCTAGCGCGGTTACCCACTCGACGGGGTCGTCGGGCTGCAGCAGCGCAAGCGGCTCCTGCGGGGGCAGCAGGTGGCCGCGACTGCGCAGGCACACGCGCGGCAGAGCGAACAGGCGGCGCAGGCGGCGCTGCAGCCAGCGCACGCGGCGACGCGGCGAGACGCACACGTAGGCGCGCGCTCGCACGTCGCTGTCGCCATAGAACTGCTTCATGCACACGCGGACGCGGAAGCGCGGCTCGTCCGCATGTGACGCTCCTTCCGACTCGGACTCAGACTCTTTATGTTTCACCATTTTGATTGAATGTACTTTGAAATTTCTACTGTTAGGCACTGCTTTTTGAATTCTTCTCCATAACCACCATCTATCTAGAGCTATCTGCAAATGGAAGGATAGTGGAATTATTAATTTATTGGTTTTCCTAGCTTAGTAGCTATTCCCACTGTGTGGTAATGTTTTTAACCGACTTCAAAAAAGGAGGAGACAACCGCCTTTAATAACTACAAAATAAAAAATAACTAGCTTCGAAGTCGGTAGCAATACCTACATAACAAAAAAAAAACCAAATCCACCGACTTCCAAGCTAAAGTTATTTTTTATTTTGTAGCTTTTAAAGGTGGTTGTCTTTTTTTGTAAAAAAGCTTGCTTTTAATGCTTTTAACCAACAAAAAGGAGGAGGGTATCAATTCAACATGTGTATATATATTTATTGATATATTATACTCGCAATTTCTTATTACCTACAAACTTTAATTGGCTTGCACTGTTTGTCTAAGTAGGTAAGTTGGCCATCATTTGCAAACCATTTTTCGACCATTTTTTGTGCTGGACTGAGCTTAAATTTTGCTTAGGTACACCTTTAGTTCTGGTGACAATACAATGTCCAACTCAACATTGTAATAATTTAAATATGGTCACCACTCCAAGATGGCAGATTGATATCTTTTCTCAACCCCCTTGATATGAGTATCAAATGAAAGGGCTTGAAGAGTAGTAAACAATAAAATTATTACAACATATGAACAATAATGTAGATAATGGTGCCGATTCTCTTGGTCACAAACTAAACTAAAATTCTGTCCAATAAAACAAGAAAGAGACTAATGTAAATAAGAGCTGTCAAATTTAGTCAATCTGACACATCCATACAATTATAGTTGACATCTTAAAACATATGGATTAAAAATACGGAAAAGTTCAAGGCAAAACTAATTTGACATCACTAACTCAGTTCTTTAATGTCGCGGAATTACACCGTCCTTTCCTTTTGCTGTATGTTAGTAAGAGATGTCAACTCTCTAAATTTAGTCTTGTTTGTGACAAGGTAATCGGCACCAATGTTTATAAAATTAAATATAATGTCAATGGTGTAAAACTGTAAATAAATAAAATAAAATGGTAAAAAAAAAGATGTTAGGTAGTATCTTTAAAAACAAGCTTTTATTTAAATAAAAACGTAACCCATAAATATATATAAAAGCTTGAGGCAGTGATGTACGCTATCTGTTAAACAGGCGGCAGGAGGCTGTGGCCGTAAAATTTAATATTATTGGCTGTTGATTGCTTAAACCAAAATTGTATAATACAGATATGTTTTCATAGTACCCATGTCTATATAAGACCAAACAAGAGTGAGCATTTTCATCGCTTTAAGTGGTTGGATGCTATGAATGTAGTTGTTATGTCCGAATTCTACTGTTACATCACTATGTGTACATACAAATATTTTAGTTAGGTACTTTTAGAATTATGAACTTTTCAATAGGTAAGTGCTGCACTTCTGCAAGTTACCATTTCACTGTAATCCTAACAAATGTGCTGTTCATTATACCTGCATGATTATTGGATAAGTGATGGAGTATATTATGATATGCTAACAATGGCATGCTACTGGGCAGACAGTTGATAAATAAGTGATCCCTGCCCAATGCAAGTGAACAAGTCCATTCAGATGAACAAGACACCACTGAACAGAAGACTATCACTACGTAATAGGCTTGTCTGATAGTTGATTGCACACAGCATCTTACCATAAATAACAATATGATGGTGTAAGTATAAGTAGGTACAGCGTAGATTCATTGAATGTTGTTCAGAATGTTCAAAATATATCAAATTGGAGCCCCCTGCTGAACATACGCCTCAACCCTTGGTTTTCTTGGTTTTTTGACGGGCCTGTTGGTCTAGTGGTAAGTAGCCCTGACTGCTAAGCCGGAGGTCGTGGGTTCGATTCCCACCCAGGACAAACTTTGTGTGATGAGCATGATTGTTAGTTCTGTGTCTGGGTGTGATTTATCTATAATATGTATGTATTTATAAATTATATAAGTATGTATATCAGTTGTCTGGTTACCATAACACAAGCTCTGCTTAGCTTGGGATCAGATAGCCGTGTGTGAGTTGTCCCAAGATATTTATTATTTTATTTATTTATTTTTATTCAGTGCGCAACCTTTAATAATGATTAGTTTTGACCGAGTAGCTCTATCTATCACTTTTGAACATGTGTCTGTAATTATGTTTGTTTCTCTTGTTAGGTACCAGTTTGTTAAAGTCCATGCTTACCTACCTGCTTTAGATTTTGTTCAAGCAAACCTGTGACCTTGTATACTTGTCTGACGCATAACAAGACATGCCTCAGTTTATTGTTTATTTACCCCTAGTATGTACAACACAAACCAATCTTACTTTGTTTAAGTTCCAAAATATAGTTAGTAGGTACTACCTACTTGAAGACTGTTTTTGGCTTATTCATAGATTATTATTCTTTTTTCTATATTAAAAGTACAAATAGGTACCACAGGGGCCAATACTTTACTTTTTTTTTTTTTGTTTTTACTCGACTTTAGACACTTGACAGTACGGAGTATAAATTAGGTTATGTTCTTTTTAATAGAGATGAAGCGTATATACAACAGATCCAGGGTAGGTAGCACCTATTCCAACTTTTAAAATACTCGATCCACCTAGTCTCAGTGTCTACGCGGCACACGGCACCCAAGGCCCGCTCGAATTGAGCACCGACGCAGTGAAGCGAAGTACAATCATTTGAATTTGAACCATATTTCTATTAGAATAAAAGTAACGCGACGCGTGCTCGTGTTTACGAAAATCATTCGTGTGTCAGTCATTTGAATTTAAACCTTATTTCAATGGCATAAAAGTAACGCGACACGCACTCGTGTTTACCAAAATCATTCGTGTGTCAGTCATTTGAATTTGAACCTTATTTCAATGCCTATAAAAATAACGCAACGCGCACTTGTATCGTGCAAGAATATACTCCGTCTTTTTTTAACCACACGATTCCGCAGTCTTTCCATCTTTGTCTGTCAATAGTCGAGGCTAGTCGGGACTTCATTCAACCAAATACTAGGCAGACTTTATACACTAGGCACTTGCAAACACTCGAGACTATACGATACAATACAGACAGTCGAGTATCAAGACTAGGTATCAAGTACGGATGGACTCATACGAAGGTGATATTGTTGGACGTCGGCGCCGCCGCGCCTGCCGCCCGCCCGCTTACCGTATCGGACTTTAGTTACGTAGTTAAAAAACTTTAAATTAAAATTCTTATGGCTGATTTTCTACGTGTATAAAAAAGCAATGATTGTGGATAAGTTATTTAAAAAACAAAATAAAAAAAGAGGAAATAAAAAATAATAAAAGTAAAATAAAAATAAAAATAAAAATCTGATTAGTGCAAAAAATTAATTAAAATCTTTTAAATTAGCCAACAATTTACAATGTAGATATTTTTATACGTTGACAGTCCTAAGCCTGTGTAAAGTATGAAGGGAAGATTACAATTCATTAGTAGGTACTGCGTCCGTCACGTATCGGTGGTACGCAAAGACTTTAGACTAAAAGCATACTTAAAATAAAAGTATACGTACTTGATGGACTAGGTGGAACAAGTATTTGGATCGAGTATTTGTACGGAATTGGACTAGGTGCACCTAGTACCAAATTTATCTAGTACGACTCATCTCTATTCTTTTATTTATGGAAGGACTGATTGAACTGAACTTCACATAGAGCAACACAGGTCACACAGGCCTCCCATAGAGTAACACAGGCCTCCTGACAACGGAAGGGGAGACACCATGGCGTATTTTTTCAATACAAAAATTCTGTCATTTTCATACAAAATCAGGTTTTAAAAGTGACATAATATTATAATTAAGATAGGACTTTATTAATTACTATTACAATAGTTATCAATTAAAAAATTATAAAAGTATGTGAGTATTATTTAAAAACAAACAGTGAAGGATTTATCTATTACTGGTTTTTAAAATGAATTATTTTTATAGAAATATAATTACGACGACGAGAAATATAATAATACGTTTATGTTGGTGTGTGGTACAAGATCGTGTAGGTTTATTGTCGTCGTTTAAACATTGTCTTATTTTTGTTTCACAAGTCCGGCAAAATGAGATAAAAAAGACATTGTGACATTTACAAATGCAAATATCACACAGGGACTGATGTTACCTAAGTAAATATTTTTATCGATAACAAACTGTCCTTAACAATGGTCCATTTGCACAGTATATGTTTCGACAGAGGGGTACGCCTGCCTATGGCTACTCAAAGAAGAAGACTCTGACAAACTGACAAACATTCATGCTTTTGAACATAAGTACGCTAGGCGCTAGATGAGCACCGGGCAATGTCGTTTAGCTGATAAATTATGAACATCAAGATGAATGCCTGATATAAAACAGCGGCTTATGAAATAAATAAGGTACACACTTTGCTCAGGCCAAATATAAATTTGACATTGGTGGATTGGACTGCATTTATTGAAGTATATTGTCTAAAAGTCTATTATGATACAAATTGCTGATACCGATGCCGTGCGATGCCGATGCCGGTCAATAGAAATGGAAATACCGCCGTTAGTCGATTGTAAAGACGTACGGGCCGTAATGACGCGACCTCTCGGCCATAGACAAAAAAGATAGGATTTGTCTTTTTGTTGTAGAGTAGTATGTTTGTGTTGTGGTGACATCTCTAGTCTCTACCTACATTGTTAAATTGAATTGAATTTTCGTCAAATTCGTTATATATTTTTGTGAATTTGATTGAATGATTGTGTTTTACGCTAGAATTCCGATCAATTTGAAGTTTGTGTTAATTCTTTAAACTATAATTTCTAACAAAAGTTGTGTTTATCGTTATACTTTATGATTCAGGAGCGTAGCCACCTTGAAATAGAGCGTCCAAGTGTAGAACTATGATGTTCGAGAAGTACAAGAGCTTAGCTTGAGCGCCGCAGAGCAGCACGGCTCGGCTATAGGCTCGCGGGGCGAGTGGCGCGCGGCGCGGTTGCGGCACACAGTCGGGGCGGCTGAGGCGGCGACATGTCCAACGTGGAGAACGTGTGCCCGCAGACGCTGCGCGGCGTGGCGCGCGAGCTGCGGCGCCTGGCGGCCAGCCCGCCCGCCGGCATCAAGCTGCTGCTGCGCGACGACGACCTCACGGACGTGGTGGCGACTATGGAGGGCCCCGGTACGTTCCAGCACATCGGACCTGCTAATTGGTGACCCCACTGCCCCATACCAACTCTGTCCTGGTTCTGATTTCTACATTGCAAACAATCCCCTGATCACAATATTCAACTTTAATCGTCATTGTAAAGTACTCATTATTAGTATCGTCATTGTACTTATTGTCTGAGGACCTCTTGACATTAACCATATTAGTGGTGCAGGCAGGGGCGCTGAGTTTTTAAAATCCCCGTTCCAGCTATTTTAATGACATACCTAGCTACTTATACATTTGTGAGTGGTTGACCAAAAAGGGACCTCAAAGGAAAATAATTGATTAAATCTTTAATAATTAACTCTAATCTAATAATTGATTAAACGTGATTTACTCGAAATCAATTATTTTCCCTTGAGGTCCCTTTTTGGTCAACCACTCACATTTGTATATATTTTTATTATTTATTAGACACAAGAAAATACAAGATATTTAGAAAAGATAATTTGCTGTATTACTTAGCGGCACCTGTTAATAAATATCTTATTTATCTTAAAAGATAAGAAAGAGAATTATTTTAGATATTCATAATCGTGGGTGCTTGGCACCCACTATTTACCTCTGGTGGGTGCTGGAGCACCTGAGCACTCACGGAGTCGGCGCCCCTGGCTGCTGGACTCTGCCATATAAAATGAATGAAGCCAATTTTTACTCAGCATGGGAGAATTTTGTTGATCACCCAAAATAGCCATATTGATTTCCTAAAAATACCAATTGATATGTGCTGTTTTTGTGATGTGCATGTACTTGAAGTTCACCTGGGTGCAGTTACTTGGCTATTCCTTTGGTCAGATTTAAACTAACCTAGCCCATTTGGTTGGTATGCACCAGCTCAATTATTGCAACAACTTAATTTTAAAGAAATAGTTACATTATATCTTTCATTGTGTATCTTTTTTCTTTAGAAAACTTAACCTATGCAATTGCAGCACCGACAGCAGAATTATATGAAAACTAATCTAATCTGATGTTACTTGTAGTTACAAAATTCTCAGCATCACATTATAATAGCTAGGAATCTGCCTGATTAGACCAGTCAAATGTTTGTGATTGTTGTGCAATTGTTTCCAAACAAGTATTCAATAAGTAAAAATCATGTGGATGTGTCGACAGCTGGCACGCCATACTTCGGCGGCACGTTCCGCGTGCGGCTGGTGCTGGGCCGGGAGTTCCCGGCCGCGCCGCCGCGCGCCTTCTTCCTCACCAAACTGTTCCACCCCAACGTGGCGCCGGACTCGGGCGAGGTGTGCGTCAACACGCTGAAGCGCGACTGGCGGCCCGAGCTGGGCCTGGAGCACGCGCTGCTGGCCGTCAAGTGCCTGCTCATCGCGCCCAACGCCGAGTCCGCGCTCAACGCCGAGGCGGCGGCGCTGCTGCGGGACCGCTACGACGACTACTTCGCGCGCGCCAAGCTGCTCACCGACATCCACGCGCGCGCGCCCGCGCCCGCGCCCCTGCGCCGCCGGGTGAGTGCCGCGGAGAGGGAGGAGCACGAGGGAGAGGGCGAGGGCGACACTGACTGCGTGACTGTTGCAGGAGGGCGGGCCCGAGGCGTCGGGCGCGGCCGAGCCGCAGGCCAAGCGCGAGCGGCGCGCGGGGGCCCCGGACAAGGCGCGGCGCGTGCTGAAGCGGTTATGATGAGCCTCGCGCCGAGCGAGTGTCGTCTTCGCTGCCGAGCAGATGCCATCATGACCGCGCCCGACGCTGACTTCGTTTGCATTGATTTTCTGGTAATGACCTCTAGTTAAGTTCTCCGTTGTTCGACTATAGGAATTGTAAATAAAGGTATTATTTTGTTCTTTAATTATTTTGCGCCATCTTGGAACACACTGATATGACACCCGCCTCCAAAATTACAAATGGGCCGTCTTTATATAATAAGAGTTGTTATTATTATGATATTTGTATTACTGTAGACTAGACTAATTAATAATAGTGTTAAAACGTATCTGCAGTTGTTTTATTAGTAGCCTCAGACACAGCTTTTTATATAAAAAATCCTTCAAAGTATTGATCGATAGCAAACAATCTGTCTAATAACAAAGGGAAAAACGATGCTTGAAAAAATTCATTCCAGTCATAACACATACATAACATCACGCCTGTAATCCCCGAAGGGTTAGGCTGAGGTGTACCCATTAGAACACCCTGAGCAGTAGGCGGACGGCGATGGTAGGTTATGGTAGTCTAAGCTCATTACAGTCATTCAAAAAAAAAACAAGAAGTGTGGAAATAACCACAAAATTTAGTGTGTCACGATGGCCCAGCGGTTAAGGCGCCCGCCAATGTGACTTTCAATTCATATGTACTTTCTAAAGTTTATCTTGGACATCACTGGCATCGGTGAAAGAAACCTACTTACTGTACCACTCAAACCATGTCAGAGGCCCTTGAGGCGGTTAAGAAGCTCTGACAACTAGGGTGTGGGCTCGTAAGACCTTACTGCCCACACGATTTAAAAGAAAGAAAGACCCCAAAATAATTACAAAAATATTATCTACAATCAACTGGTAAAAAACGGCTTTTAAAATGCTTGATCCTCGAAGGATTAGGCAGAGGTGTACCCATTAGCACACCCACAATAATTCAACAGTTGTTTAGGTCCCATGTAATGGCGGGCGAGCTTATTGCCATCAACCGGGCTCAAATTCAGACTCCGAAGCTGTAGGCTGTTACTGAGAAATTCCTGATGGTGAAATCCAATTACACATGCCCGACCTGGGAATCGAACCCAAGACCTCATGCTCAGCAGTTGGGCATTACGACCACTAAACCAACGTTATTACTGCAATCCAATCAAAAGTGAGCCGAGCCAAAGTCAATCCTAATTCTTAATTAAGTTTTCATCAATTATCTTCCTCCGTGAAATCAGTTCTCGAGGTTCACCCCCCGGTAGTAGGGAATGAAATAATGTTCTTTTAACTCGCTTGCGCTTGAAATGGCTCTTATTGCACCGTGCTTAGGGTCACAATGTAACGTATTAAGCGTACCTGCGTACCTGTATTCATACATACAAAATGTCATTACAGCACTAGAGCGCTTTTTTTTAAGGGGCACTAGAGCGCTAACGGTGGTTTTTAAAATTTAACAAAATGTTTTGATTGTTTTTATGACGTACTATTTTGTGAATTAATGAACTGGGTATGTTAATTAACTATAAATAAACAGATTGAGGAGGTCTTTGCCCAGGAGTGGGACAGTAAACAAGATACTATTACCATTACCATTTTTTTTTTCAACAGTACACTAGTATACTAGTACACTTTGACGAGTTAGACGAACATAATCATAAATGTAATGAACAGCAGATTTTTCTATTGTTACTTTTGAAAAAAAAATGGTCCCAATCGTTTCGAGTTTGATGATCGAGTTTATGGCTTTCGGTTCCAGAACGACCTAAAAGTAACCGTGTATATTACTAATATTTAATTAAGTAATCTTACCCGGTAACATTATTCGGTTTAGTTTAGCTGCAGGAACGCACACGCGTCCGAATACAGAGACACCTCGGCGCTGGACCTGCGACCTGAGCGGCTATTTCGCGCTGTATCAAAAACCTATCAATTATGTATGTAGGTAGAAGGTAGAAAGTTTTTAAATAAAGTTAAAATAAGAATGAGAGACGATAAATAAAAATAAGAATTGTTTATTTAAGACGTTATGTAGGTAGTTCGTTACGGTCGGTGAGTATCTAGACTTCGTGCTTGTCGGTGAGCGGGATGTCCTGGCCGGCGGGCGCGCGCGGCGCCTGGCGCGGCGCCAGCACCCAGCGGTGCAGCAGCGCGCCCAGCGCCGCGCCGCCCAGCGGGCCCGCCCAGTACACCTGCGCAGGGGGTTTACTTTTTGAATCGCGCACCGGTCATCGAGGATACATCTTTCCCATCCAGACCTCGCCTCGCCGTTGTGAAACCACATTCATACCTATACCTCCGCCACCAGTTGTAAATATAGCGATGCTGGTCGCAAGCCATGTGTTTGATATGAATGGTTAAGAGATAGTGTTAACTATTAAAACACATTGATTGCTAAGCGCTTCCTAAGGGATGATTCTCATTAGAGCGGGCCGTGCCCGGGACGGGGCACGGTTTTAACCTGTTACATAATTATATTTTGTATGAATCAATTTATATTACACAGTGCATTATCCGTGTCCCGTCCGGGCCCACTTGACGCACTTCAATACCAAAATATATGTAACAGATTAAAACCGAACCCCGTCCGGGCCCCGCCCCGGGCACGGCCCGCTCCAATGAGAATCATCCCTAAATCTTGTAAAAACCTTTTGTTCAGTATGTATGATGTTTCCCATACCCATTTAATAATTCAAATATATTGAGAGATTATGGATATTTGCCTTGTTGGACAATGATGATATTGCGATATTTTATTCTATCTACCTACTAAAATGATTATCACAGAAGCTTAGTCACACTCGTGCACCGGTGAACAAGCCGTATTCTAGCATGGAAATGTCGAATAGCGCGATGACTCACCCACTGGTAGTCCCAGTGGCCGTGCAGCAGCGCGGGCGCGAAGCTGCGCGCCGGGTTGATGCTGGCGCCCGTCGCGTGGCCCTGCAAGCGGCGGCACCGTTCAGTGGCGAGTAAGTTATTTCTATGCACTATATCTCTGTATCGTAGGTACGGTCCAGCACGTGGGCATACAGGCTGGTACCTACTCATTTACATAGCAAAATAACATTACGCCTGTAATCCCCGAAGGGTTAGGCAGAGGTGTACCCATTAGTACACCCACATTTCGCCAGTTATGTTTTTAGTCCCATGTAATAGGGGGCGAGCCTATTGCCATCAACCGGGCACAAATCCAGACTCCGAGGCTGCTACTGAGAAATTCCTGATGGAAAGACCCAATAACACTTTGCCCGACCTGGGAATCGAACCCAAGACCTCATGCACAGCAGTCGTGCTTGCGACCACTAGACCAACGAGGCAGTCATTTATACCCTACCCGACCTACCTGAGGTCTACTCATTTATGAAGTCTTAAAATTGTGTGAAATCTGTCTGCCCGTCTTAGGAAACTAAATTCGTCTTAAACGTCGAAGACGTTAGTTACCCCCGCATAAACGAGGCCGGCGACGACCAGGCCCAGCTTGATGGGCGCGGCGGGGTCGGGACGCTGCGGGTCGTGCGCGCTCCACAGGCCGCAGCACGCCAGCACCAGCACGGCCGTGAGCGCGGCCTCCAGCAGCGCGGCCCCCAGCGCCGTGACGTGCGGCGCCGGCAGCGTGCAGCCCGCGGGCGCGGCCGCCGCGTCGCCCGGCGTGGTGGCCAGCAGCGCGCCGAAGCCCAGCAGCGCGCCCAGCAGCTGCGCCAGCGCGTAGCCCAGCGCGGCCAGCGGCGCCAGGCGGCCCGTGAGCAGCGCGGCCAGCGTCACGGCCGGGTTCATGTGCGCGCCCGACGCGGGCCCGAAGGCGCAGGCGTTGCCCACCACCACGAAGCCGAAGGCGCAGGCCGGGTGCGCCAGCGCCACGGAGCCGGGCCCGCGCACCGGCATCATGGCGGCCACGCCCAGCCACACCAGCAGCGCCGTGGCCAGCAGCTCCGCCAGCAGCGCGCGCCACCAGCGCCGCAGCCAGCCCGCGCCGTCTGCAGTCTCTGCGGCACCACCAAACTATTATTTGGTGAAGTCAATCTGATGAAGAACACCACGGATGACCGCTGGACGCCTCAATTTGGGATGTACGGTTTTTAGTTAATTAGGCACCGGAGCTCCGTAATAATGTATCCTAAAAGTAATTGGGCTCACTCGAATTGTCATGAAATGCACTCTGGTTAAAATAAATGCTGATATCTTGCGTTTGAAGATCTGTTATAGACCTTCGGAGGAGGACATTGGAACTCTTCAGTCTTCAATAATGAACAGTACACATATTGTAATTCGGTAATTTTACTTTGAAACAAGCTCAATTGCTGTTTAGTTACCTATCTACGGTTAACTAATCATGGACTTCGAAGACATCCCATGGAACTCCTCATCGACGAACACTTCTACATTTACAGCGAAAATGCACGACGATGTGCACGCTATCGTGTGGTACACATTTGCGGGTCAGTTTATAAGTATAACCTGACCCGCTTCTTGAGGACTTCGTATACCTAGTCCAAATGCATAGCCTGTTTCTATGGATTTGGATGATACGAAGTCCTTTTTGAAAAAACTTTGAAAAAGGCGAATATTTTTCTATCCAAAGTATGAACACACGAGGTGCGAGTCGCACTTTATCGGTTATTAGAATAGGACCCTGGACGATAGGTCGGAGTTGTCTTGCTTTCAAACCAGTTTCGGAATGTATTATAAGCAGGTATTAAATATTTGAATAATACGTTAACCAGTAAGTAATAATATGCACACGGAAACGATATAGATAAGTATTCCACAGCACGGTCGCATGCTAATGTGACAGAGTGGTGCCTGCCGGGTGCGTCGAGATCGAATAACATTATCGCGGCCGCGACCGCCGTCGCCGCGGGCCGTGCTTCGCCGGACTCCGCGACACGTCTACTCGCCAGTCGCAGTGCGGCGCGACATATTTAAACAATTGCGCAGTTTTAGTTGGCCGTGTTAATGTAACATTAACTGTAGTAGGTATTGGTGTAGCAATATTAAGTCACTTAGAGTGCTGACTTGTGGCCGCTAGTGGTGCTGGTGGGGGCCGCGGGAGCTGTGAATCCCTGGCAGCACCTCCGCATTCATGTAGTTCGTGCCTACGGAGTACGGACTAGAACCGCGTTACTGCATGTATCAATAGGCATGGCACTCACGCACGATCATGTTTAAAAGTAATCTACTAGCCAACTTGATAAATTGTAAATTGCAGCATTGTCAGTGTGGTTTTATGACAAATTCCGATTCCGAATGTTCTTATATACCTTAGTAATGTGTAGCACCTCCAAACAGCAGTAGTCTGTGACAGAAGTGAATTAAAAACCAAGTCTTCTTATGTGACAGTCAACACCATCACAATCACAAGTTCACAACAGTAGTGATCGGACTTTGATTTCGGCGGGGCGTCTGCATCGGCGGCGCTCACTAGGTAAATACCTGCTTAATACGATGTTAATTATTTCACACCTTTTTACGAATGAATTGTGTTGTGATTGTTGTATGGTGTAGGTATAGGTAGTAACTTGAGTATTAATTCAGTGATCAGAGTTTAAATATTTTAAATGTACCTAGAAAAAAACAGTACCTTACAAGAACAACAAAAAGCGCGTGGCGCGGGCGGGCAGGATGTAAGAGACTTCAACGAAAATCGTTATCATAGCTCTAAGTACTTAACTGGCTCCGTACTTATTATACGAGTACTCATCACGTTATCGTTATCCCCCGATTTATCCGAACCAATTTTCGACGATTATGAGTAAATATTATATACTTAGGTACATATACCATAAAATGTACTTAGGACCTATTACCAGGAGTGGAAAAAACAACTCGTTAATTAAACGAGCTTAAGGATAATTATAATTAAGTAATACTGTTAGTTGACGTTGAGCGGGTATAGTGATGCTGGGTCGGGCTTGGTGCCAGGAAGGTTATTGTATGCGAGCCGCCTCCGGGCGAGTGAAGCAGCTGAGTGCCAGCGCCCCGCCCACGCGTGAGGGCTCGACCGTCGATGACAAACATTACAAGACCGCGCGGCGGTCGACGTCGCCGTCGGCGATGAGGGGCCCGCGCGCCGTTCTGCGACCGTGTGGTGCGACGCTCGTGGAGTATTTTTAAAATCATAAAATCATTTACACTAAAATGCGGTTCGGCACCGCGGCTACTGACCGTCTGTCGGCATGTGGCGTACGTCGCTGCGTGTGTGTCGCCCGGCCAGACGTGCAGCGCGGAACGGCGTCGCGAGAGGACTGCGGCGCCGGCGCAGCACACAGCTCGCCTGCCGGCCGGGTCGCCGGGTGACCGCGCTGGCCGCCCCGCGGGCCCGACGAGCTGGTGAAGCACAGCGCCCAGCACTGCGGCTGCCACTGGCTGCGCGTGCAATCCCTCATAGAGACCTACATGTTGTTATCAAGTTTCTCCTTCAATGTAAACCACGAAATTCATTACATTTGTTGCAAATTGCGAAGGTTAATGTTGATTAAGATTCAAATGCGGCAATAATGATGATTATTTAATTAAAACGTTATTATTTAAGTCGGCGGCTTTGGTTTTGTTTTTTGTTATGTAAGTATTGCCACCGACTTCCAAACTATTTTTTTATTTTGTAGGTAGTTTTTAAAGGCGGTTTTGTCTTGTTCTGTAAAAAAGCTTTTTATTTTTCTCTTTTTAGTGCTTGTATGTTAATGTTTGAAATCCTTAATAAAAGCCCTTTCAAACAATACTTCACAGGATTTATTTAATTTGGGAAAGTGGTAGGAGGGGGTTTGACGTACCGCCTCCCCCTCTTTCTTCAGTCAATCATCGACTACACGTATTTAATAAACATCTAATTAAGTTTATTTTAGTTTCAGTATTGCATTTTTTGTAAAACGTTGTAAGTGCCCTTAAACATTTTTTTTTCCAAAAAGTTTTTGTAACCTTTGTAGTGAGTACAGGCGTGATATTATATATTGTGTGATACCGTAAACAACGCTTAGATATGCTATATCAACAATCGCGGTTAATCTGCTGTTATTAATTGAAGAGTTCCCCCGATTTCTACAAGTTCCCATGATCAGATAATGAAATGAATGGGAACACACGGGAAGCACCAGCTTTGAAATAAAAAAAGAATCATGAAAATCGGTTCACCCAGTCCGCAAATTAACCGGGCGTAACATTATAAGACAGAGTTTTAGAAAAAGACTATCACTTGATGAGTGACGGCGCTCTGCATAGCCGAGCAGTAGGTACCTACGCGAGACCTAGGTACCTACCTACTGTAAAGTGTATCACTTAAGCATTGCAGGCATTGCAGCTCTTTTCTACGACTACTTCAACAACACAAACACATTCATTGTTTGTTTGGAATAGTCACTACTTTAAGCTAGTTGGACTCACGCCATTCCGGTTTCTTTTTGCTACCTACCTAGTAATACTAAATCGATACTATGAAGCTTCGCCAATTAGTTAAACGTCCGTGTAGGTACGTACCTATTGTATCTCTGCAATATCACCAAATCATAGTAACCACTCAAACATTTACCTACGGATAGCAGCGATTAGATACGAAACGGAAACAGCAAACTGATATTGTAAAAGTGTTCCGCTAGCGATCAGAAATTGTGGTAGGTAGGTACCTAACTCTATAAGTCTTATCTGTTAGTTAGAAATTTAGTAGGTAGAACCTAAGCACTATGTTATTGGTAGGTATGTATTGAACTAGGAACTCTTGAACTAATAAGTAGGTGAGGCGCTTATTTGCACTCGAAGCAACTTAAGTTGAGGCAACTATCAACTCTTTAAAAGTTTCCTGTAAAAGTCGATAGTTGCTATAACGTTTACGGTTGCCGTAACTTTATGGCAATGACAAAACTTCGGGACGAACGAAGAATAAACCATCTGTGAGCAACTTTCATAGCCGAGTTGCTCAATCTACGCAGCGATCAGCGTTAACGGTATAATACTTAACAGTTGCTAGTTGCGGTAATTTGGAACTAACTTAGTCATCGATTGCAGCAACTGAAAACTGTTGACGATTGCAGCAACTCGAAACAATATATATCTACAAAAACAATAACAAATACGCAGCACACAACTACTAACACTACTATAAAGTACCTACTTAACTACTTTTTTACAAAAAAATCCAGATTTTTATTTTTGAAATCAGGCTGTAAGTATAGCGCCTTCATTCATAGAAACGACAGTACCTATCTATCTACATGTTGTGTGCTTTTCCAGGTAATTCCGTTCAGTTGTTCAAGCATGAAAGATTAATCAACAAAAATTCATCCATCCATCCTCACAAACTTTCGCGTTTGTAATAGTATGCAGTCCTCGGTTACTAAAAGAATTAAAAAGATTTTTATTAATGATCGATGTAGGTACAGTGTTATTTTTAATATTTACATTGATAACCCCTCAGGACTGCATACATACTACTCGTAACATCATAACAAAATTTGTTCAGACTTTTTAAAATCATTATACTTGCCAAAAATATGCATGATCGGTATTTTTATCTGCAGTTGCATTCGCAACGCACTGTTTGCTAACATAACTAGCTAGTGCTTTTTTTTTGGCACCGCCTAGTGTTCACATTTATACACACTTGTAAGTATTATAACACATTTGTGATTATAAATAAAATAAAAAAATGTTTTATAGACTCATATAATAAGATTTTTTTAATGATAATTTAGTCTTGCGAGGTCATTACCTATTGTTTGTCAAATAACGTAGGAGTCCCAAATTCTCAATACTTACTCCCAATATGCGTTTGGTTAGCTACATATTTTATGCTCAGGCAGCCCTTAGTCCTGTTATCCTGTACCTACAGAGGTTCCCGTGCTTAGGAAACGGAACACAACACACGCCGTAGGGAATAGAATAAATCTTTATTGTGCACTAGCTTCTGCCTGCGACTTCGACCGCGTCAAAGTTGATTTATCCAAACAAACTTTGAATTTTGGAAAATCTTTTCTTAGCGTAGGTACTCAACTACTGGCACGCCACAATCGCGGCGGTAAGACCCCTCTTTGAGGAGTGGCTGGAGAGACGCTACGGCGTCCTCACCTACCGCCTGACGCAGGTCCTCACCCGACACGGTTGTTTCGGGAGGTTCCTGTGTCGGATAAGGCGGGAGAAAACGCACGGGTATCACCACTGTGTGGATCGCCCGGAGGTCACGGTGGAGCATACGGTGCAGGACTGCCCGGCTTGGGCAGAGCACCACCGTGTCCCCTCGGAGGCGATAGGCGGCGGCGACCACTCGCGTCCGGACTTGGTTCAGGCCATGCTCCGGGCGAGAGGGAATGGGATGCAGTCACCTCCTGCAAAGCAGTAATGCTAGCGAAGGAGGAGGCGGGCCGCGTTAGGGAGAGAACCACCTCAAGCCCCAGCCGCCGCGGGAGACGCCCAGGGCGTCGGACGTCGCGAGGTGACATCCGGCCACCGTAAGCGCGGGCTTGCGGACGACGAGTAGCTCGCCGTCCGATCAAGGACCAAGCCCGGGTCGACGGCGCGTTCTGTTCGCGCGCGCCTCAAAGAGATGTCAGCACAGGGACGGGGCCCCCAACGGGGCCAACGCCTGCCGGGGTTGCGGGACGTCTTAACAGGATACCGTGGCCCTGGAACGTAAAGAGCAACAGAAGGAACAGGGTGGTTTTTTAGTCAGTAAAAGTATGACATTTGATGATTTTTATCAACTAAAAAAAAAAGCCGCGAAACATGACAATATCAGCAGCTGTCAAGACATGACAGCTGCCAAAATTTCAAACGAAAATAATTGATACAAAAGTGGAAAAGTCGACTAAGTCTAATATTTTATTTATAATCATTAGTTATGTAACGTCGGGTACCAGTGGGTAAAGTTGCATATGGAAAGTAAAGATGCCACAGTTGACGGATAACTATCAAGTGTTTATCTAAAGCCTACTTTGATTGATAGGTCTCTCTGTGTTTGCATTCAGTTGTTTGTTTTTATGATAGTAGGTAAGTGTTAGTGGCCCGCGTCCGGCGCCGCACCTCACCCGGAATCATTCAGGAACTACGAAGACGTACCTACCTATTATCGAATCGTTTTCAGGGTTGTGCGCCCACACTGTGCCCATTAAACCCAACGGCTCATACTATAACGCACTTATTAACTACTTTCAGGGCAACACTACCTACTACTATCATGGCAGAGTTCAAATTAATTATGCATTCACGAGTAAATAATAAGTAGGTATAGGCTCCGTATAAAAAATGTAGGTACAAAAGCTTTTTTACAAAAAAAGACAACCGCCTTCAAGAACTACAAAATAAAAAATAGCTTTAGCTTGGAAGTCGGTGGCAATACCTACATAACAAGAAACAAAACCAAAGCCGCCGACTTCCAAGCTAAAGATATTTTTTGTTTCCTCCTCCTTTTTGAAGTCGGTTGAAAAAAGGAACCCCTATTTAGGTATGAATTTTATTGCTTTTAGGAAAACTTACAGCTAATACATTCGAGTAGTAACAAGTACCTACCTACCTAACAAGCAGCCGAAAGCCAATTACAAAATTCCACTAATACTTACATATTATATACTTACCTATGTGTAAAATTATCAAAACGGTAGGTACAACCAGCGTGAGAGTTACCTACACATACAGACAACTAGGGAATACACAAAAACAATACACATCACACAGCAAAGTTACACTTCAAAGAAGAGATTACTTACACAATATTTTTTTTTTTTAATTTGTGGTCACTATTATTTTGTAAATAAGTCAAGCTCAACATCCCAACACACACTATTGAAATTGAACATTCGACATGCTCTTATGATATAGGTAGGTAAGTGTTTTGCCTATAGACAGTTTTCACCACAGAATAGACTACCTACATGAAGGAGATGAGGTCTCCGAAGAAATAAAGGCGATACCTACACGAAGTCCAACGTTGGCCACCTCAGGGACGTCAATAGACCCGTTCATTACCTATATTAAATAGAAAAGCAAGATCTGCAATTTTTCTTCGCTCGTGTAAAGGAAGAATATGTAAGTATTTGAACGATATTGAGTGTTGGTAGGTACCTAACTTAAAAATCTCTTTGTAAAGACCTTCCAGGCGATTAATACATATAAATAAACCTTGTAGTTCGGATTCAAATTTAAGAAGTATATTCGAGATGAATGCGGACAAAAGCACAGTATGTACCTATAAAACTTTCATAGTTTTGACATTCTTAAACTCAGAGGACACCCTAAAGATAAAATCCAGCGCTTTAGAGGCTTCTTGATTGTCTATGAGCGCATCAAACAAGAGCTTTGAATCAAAAATTACCCCAAGATCCATTATGACGTTGACTCTGGCAATTGAGGTTTTCGATAATTTTTATAATCATACCATAAAGGGTTTGGTTTATGTTGCGACTTCGTCTGTCTGACTGTCGCGCAACTTGCTTATTTCAGCAAGTCCTAAACGTGTCGAAAAATTTTTAATATACGTACCTAGTTATAAAAATGCTTGTCGACTGATAATGCAAGTGAAAGAACTAAAAAAATAATTTTGAGATTAAAATTTATTTCGTTGTTCATCCACCTGCCCTTGCCATATAATTACGGTTACTACCAGAAATAGGTAGGTAGGTACCTACTTGTATCGTTTAATATCCGTACTTAACACAGACACAACATTGGATAGAGTCTGGCCCCGAGCTTTGTCCGTCATGGCATAACGTAAGTACCTATCTAGTATTTTAGTAGTTAGGTAATTACCTACCTGTTACATTTTGCTTTGACGTAACATCCGTAGGTAGGTAGGTACCTAACATTTTGTTTGTTTAGAATGGCATGCTGTGGTCACATTAGTTTAGGCGCCACGGACTACGGTAGATAGGTAGGTATGTAAATACAAACATAGGTACCTACATAGTAGGTACATAAATACTGCTAAAATCATAAGCATAACACTTCCTTTTGACCCTGCCGTAGATACCTAGTTGTGTAAAATAAGTATAGGTACCACAAGCGCCTCAACCAGCGGCAACCATACCCATAACATTTCAGCCGTAATTCGGCGATAAAGAAGGAATAGTTACTAGCAGTTGGTAGGTACGGTGTGAAACTAGATAAGTTTACTAGTTTATGCTACTAGCGATGATACTTTGAACTAATTGTGCAACTTAATTAAATAGAATTTTAATCGGTTGGCAATAAATATGTTGTTCCAACATTATAGGCAAAGATAACCCCGACAGATATAATTTGAAGTTATCAAAGTAATGGTCACAAACGCGCCGATCGCAATACCAAAATTAATGTTGAATGTTACGGTACCTATTTAACTATCCAGCAAATATTTTATTGCAAGGAATGACGTCAGTCATTTTAGATGAGCTGTGTCGTCGAGTGTTCTGCCACAAGGTGGTGCGAGGCTAAAGAAGTCGAGGTGTGGAATTGTAGATGCCGCACCAGTAACACACGGCAGACGAGCAGATGGAAGACAACAATGTGCGTGTCGTGCTGTGGAGCAGGGCTATCGATCGCGTGGCGCGCTGTCCTGTTTGTGTGTAATTCGACAGAGTGAGGTGGCGAGGTTATCGCATCGTCGATAGCTCGGCTAACACGAAACTGACGCAGATGGTGCTGCCGCGCTGAGGTCAACTGGTTTTACAATTGTCAACTTAGGTACCTACCTACCTACTTACGTAAGCATATTATGTTGTATCTATATCACTATACTAGGTACTTATAAAGCTGAAGAGTTTGTTTGTTTGTGCGTTTGGTTGGACGCGCCAATGTCAGGAACTACTGGTCTGAGTGCTAAGTGTGAGTTTTTTCACTCACGTTCGATTGCGAGCGCGTTACCTTTTTGGAGTCGGTTGAAAATGTGTCTCTAGTTTCAACCGTTTGGGCTCCGGTCGCATGGCAATTTGTTAATGAATCAATTTAGAGGTTTTATATCTATCTACAGATCCTAGTACTTTCAGGTACAGTAGGTAAACAATTACACATAGGTATTATAAGAATAGGTATTGTATTTTTTATTATTTTATTTAGGTATTAACTAACTTTATATTATTACTTTAAGAGAAGCCGGCGTGGGTTCTGGCAGAACCTCCTTAGCATTTCGAATTTTCTTGCGGATATTAGATATGTATTGTAGTTAGTAGCTGGATAATTTATTTTTTTAGGTTTGGTTAGGTACCTTACAGCTCAAAGCCAGGGTGGGGCAGGTGCGCCACACTGCCCCATCGTGGCTACGCCCATGATCATATTATTATAGGTAGGTAGGTAATCTCTCATCTCTCTCTGACTGCCTTGTTGGTCTAGTGGTCGCAAAGAGCGACTGCTGAGCATGAGGTCTTGGGTTCAATTCCCAGGTCGGGCAAAATGTAATTAGATTTTCCCATCAGGATTTTTTTCAGTAACAGCCTCGGATTCCGGATTTGTACCAGGTTAAGGGCAATGGGCTCTCGCCCCCTATTATATGGGACCTAAATGTAATTGGCGAAATGTGGGTGTGCTAATAGGTACATCTCTACCTAACCCTTCGGGGATTACAGGCGTGATGTTATGTAGGTATGTAATCTCTGATCCAGTAGGCCTAGCACGAACGCGCTAGCATAGTACCTATTCGATATATCGATTTTCTTAACTGTTTTGTTTTGTTATCTTATATATGTAATACGCACCTCTGTGCGCTCTGATTATTAATCTTAGTTTTAGTATTGTTTCTCAGTAAGTGAATTATGTTTCCAATTCTTCATGAGAAATAAAGTTGTTCTTAAACCTATATGAGTCGATCATAGAATTGGAAACACAACTGGGTATAGGTACTACTAGGTAGAGAGTTCGGATTACTTATATACGAACTAGCGACCCACCCCGGCTTCACACGGGTACAATCTTAATACTAAACCTTCCCCTTGAATCACTCTATTTATTTATGAAAACCGCATTGAAATCCGTTGCGGAGTTTAAAAGATGTACCGCAGTGTACGAAGGCGGAAAGCGACTTAGTTTCATACACATACATATGTATATAGCAGAGAAGCACAATAAGTATCAGCTGCTGATAAGAATAAAGTGTTTAAATTAAAAAATAGTTAATATTACGCGTGCAATGGATACTTTCCCAGAAAATCGATCGAATTAACCGACTCAAGGCCAATGACGCCCCAGGAGCGTCACATTCAACTTACTTATAAACAGGTTTAATAGTATTTTAATATTGAGATAAAGAGGAGTACCCTGTGCCTGACGCCCAATGTTCGAGGCCCGGCTAAAGTATGCATAAGAATTAAGAACGATGGTGGCAACGAGTCGGTTAAGGCTGATTCACACATATCAGTGGAGCCAAAGTTCCGGCACCGTCCCGTATCAGTGATAATAATTATTCTTTCATACATTCACTATGAACGCGGCGGAACCGACAACACTACGTCGTCACTGACACTGACATGTGTGGACGCGTTCTTACAGAATATTATTATGAAAGAATAATTTTATTTATCACTGATTATGGACTGCGCCGGAACTGTGACTTCACTGATATATTATGTGTTGTGTGAATCAACCTTTAACGTTGGTAAACCCTTGTTCGTGCTGATTGATGTAGTCTTTTTAGTAAATGAGTTTATTTTCAACAGATAATTATGTACCTATTTACATTGATATATGTACAATAAGCGGTCTCTTAAATAACCAGTTAAAATGTTAATCTTATAATAAAATTGATGACTAAGTTCTACTACAATAATAATTACAGATGGCAATTCACCTGGTGTTTTGGGTGTGTTGATAAACATCCGAGTTCCACTTTAGATTCTATATGTCAAAAGCCGCGTAATTTAAAACTCATTTCATTCCTTAATTTAATGATAGCTTTGATGGAAAAAAATAGTACGAAAATCTAAAATGACGATTTTTAATTAGCATCAGGAAGAGGTCTTTTCTTGTATTTAATTTCACCTAATTATGTATAATTCAATAAAAGAATAATAAATAAAATTAAATGTTATTTATACAGAAAAATCATAAAGGGTGGAAATCGGATGTTTATCCCAAAACACCCAAAACACCGGGTGGACTGGCCATCTATAACTACAATAGGTACGTCTGCGACATCTCACTGCTAGGAGCGGCGCGCGGCGTACCCTGACTACTGATAATATTCAAATAATTAGGCGGCGCGGTACAACACTCACAGCTCCCACAGGCTCGTAGAGGGCGGAGATCGTTGGTACCGTCGGACTTGCTCGCACGTGGGCACATTTCTTTTATCAACACAGTGATCGACGTTCATCAGCGGCAAGTTCTATGTTAAAATCTTATAATACACGTGGCGCAACTCGATGCGGCGCAGCGTAAAGTGGGTCCCACACAGCCACACAGGCGGTGGCGGCCACTTGTATTCGTTAGAAATGTCAGTGAGTGCTCTGCCACGCGCGGCCATGACGCGGCCCCTTCTGCCACGCGGCCTGTTGTACATTTTTACAACGTGCAGGCCGCGTGTACCGCGTTGAAAAAAGTTGTAACAGAAATAGTACATTTATATAATAATTTCGCACTTTCTGTTCATATAGTAATATGAGATGCCATTGGTAGATAATATAGTAATCTCACACATCAAAATAATATTTAACTAAATAGTTTTTTTTTATATTCTAACTTTTTTTTATCTTCTGAAAGGGCTAATAAGAGGAGGTAATAGGGCTTCGTTACGGTTAGCCATATTGACTGACGTGCTATAAACTGCTATAGACTAACGTGCGCAGCACAAACACCACAGCTCCTTAGCTGTCAAGCGTCATTACGCTTCAGGCCGCCACCGCGGTGGTGTGTTGTCGCGGCCTGCAGTGGCGGCTTGAAGCTATGGTGTTTACAGTACTACAATCGGACGTCAGTCAATATGGCAAACCGATTTTTTGAAGATTATTTACTCACTATCGCATTCGCGTTTTTCAAGTATTTCAGCGACATTTTTCTACATTTTGTTTTGAATACCATTATTTTTATTATCGCGGTGTGAACTAAAAAGAAATTCTGAGACTTTCACAACTAAGCGCGCCGCCCGCTCCACACTTGAAGTCTCTCACATTGCTAGCGAATACAACTGCGACTGTGTGGCTCGGCTGGCGTCTTGCCGGCCAGCGGCGTCGTCGCGTCACGTGGCGCCACTGGCTAGGTCTAGGGCTCGGCTGGCGTCTTGCCGGCCAGCGGCGTCGTCGCGTCACGTGGCGCCACTGGCTAGGTCTAGGGCTCGGCTGGCGTCTTGCCGGCCAGCGGCGTCGTCGCGTCACGTGGCGCCACTGGCTAGGTCTAGGGCTCGGCTGGCGTCTTGCCGGCCAGCGGCGTCGTCGCGTCACGTGGCGCCACTGGCTAGGTCTAGGGCTCGGCTGGCGTCTTGCCGGCCAGCGGCGTCGTCGCGTCACGTGGCGCCACTGGCTAGGTCTAGGGCTCGGCTGGCGTCTTGCCGGCCAGCGGCGGCGGCGCGGTGCTGTCGCTCCGCACGCTGCTGCGCGGCGTGACGTCACAGTCGGGCTCGTACGGGCGCCACGCAAACATGTAGGTGCTGGTGAACAGCACGGAGCCGCTGAGCGGGCCCACCCAATACACCTGCACGCAACACAACACATGTCTTAACAGAATTCGTCGAAAAGTCAGTTTTCCTAGGGATAACCATATTTTTATTATGAAACCTTTACGAGTTATTAAAAATGAAGTAAACGTTACTAGCAAGTCATTTTGAATTTGATAGAAACATACAAAAGTACACAGAAAAATCAAAATGAAATTTGAAAACGATGTTTTTTTAGGATGATGTTGTTTTTTTTGATGTGGCTTTAGGATATTAAATAATTTATGATGATAAAAACGGTGTGACAAATAATAAGTTACTAGGCGTGAAGAGATAACAAATGACACAATATTATAATAGATAATAATTTGCCAATATATTTTTTCGACTTTGTGGCAAATGGCAGGGCATGCACAGTTGCACACTCAACAAGCGGGGCCCGGTAACGGTCGCTAAGCACATAGCACGGTCAAGATCCTTGCCAGCGTGGAATACGTTCTATTCCCGAGCATGTTTGCTTTTGCGAGTCTCCACTCAAATCAGCCAATAAAGGCAAGCCAGAGATAAGGAACTAGTCTTCAAGGAACGAGATCAGGTGCGTGGGGTCGCTACTGCCCAACAGCTGGCTACAAGCTGTCATGCGGGGTTATTATTATGTATACTAATATTATATTCTACAAGTGTAAATGTATACTCGGCTTTTTATTAAGAGGGCCGCTTGAGTTGTAGTCATCGATACAAAAGAAATTTAATTAAAAGGACTGCCTCGTTGTGCTCTAGTGGTCGCAACGCGCGACTTCTAAGCATGAGATTTTGGATTCGATTCGATTTCGATTCGAAAGTGTAATTGGGTTCACCATCAGAACTCTCTCTGTAGCAACCTCGGGAGTCTGGATTTGTGCCCGATTAATGGCAATAGGCTCCCCCCTATTACATGGGGCTTAAACATAACTGGCGTAGCATAACCGGTGGGTACATCTCTACATATACAAGTAGGGTGGGAGCCCGCGCTTCCTTCGTGACCTACCCAGTGGCTGGTCCAGTTGCCGCTCCACAGCGCCGGCCCGAAGCTGCGCACCGGGTTCATGCTGGCGCCCGTCAGCTCGCCCTGGAATCATCCACGAGAGCACTTCAGTACAACAGCTATATTTCATGGGACAAACATAATAAGTACTACCTCCGTGCTACGCATACATTACATTATAGATTTATGACTGTAAGTGGAAAATATTTAAGATTCATAATGTGACTAGGGTTCGCCTGCGACTCGCATCCGCGAATTTTAATTTTTTAATACCAAAATATAGTCTATAACGGCTGTAACACTCAGGGTTAGCGTAGCTGCCTATTCGTGAAATATTTTTTTAATTATTTCGCAAAAAAAATATTGGGAAAGTGGACCGTATGTATATAGTTTCGGAAATAAGCACGTTCAAAGACACAAACATAGCTTTATAATATTAGCGTCATAGGTAATAATGATCAGTCGAGTAGCGGTCGTACTGACTACTGACCGCGACGAGCGAGAGGCCGGCGACGGAGAGCCCGATGCGCAGCGGCCACGAGTCGCGCAGGCCGGCGTTGCGCGCGTCCCACGCCGCGCAGTTCGCCAGCGCCAGGCAGCCGCCCAGCACCGCCTCCACGCACGCCGCCTGGTAGCCGGCCAGCCGCGCGGCCGGCTGCGTCACGCACCGCGCCGCGCCCTCGGCCAGCAGCGCGCGCAGCAGCCCCGCGCCCGCCGCGCCGCCCGCCAGCTGCGCCGCCGCCTCGCACAGCGCGCGCCGCCGCGACATGCGGCCCCACACCAGCGCCGCCAGCGTCACCGTGGGGTTGAGCTGCGCGCCCGTCACGTGGTCCAGGCACTGCACGAGCAGCGCCACCACCAGCCCCGAGGCGAGCGCGCGCTGCAGCGGGGAGTGTGCGGCGGAGGGCGCGCAGCCGGCCGCGCACGTCAGCAGCACCAGCAGCGCCGCGCCCGCGCCCTCCGCCAGCGCCACGCGCCACAGCGGCAGGCGCGAGCCCGCGTGCGCCGCGCCCCCGCGGGCGCCCCCGCACGCCACGCACCCGCACCACCGCACTGCGCCAATGAATGAACTTTATTCCTCTAACAAATCTCGCTCCGGCCATTCGGCGCTGTATAACGATGGACAACTTTCGGTGTAAAAGGGAAAGCGTGATTTCAATTTACACCCATTTCACCCACGCTTTGCCTCGCTGGTGTAAAACCACCTTTATTCAGGGCCTTTTGAACGACGGCAACGTACAGGACATGATTTGTTTCCATTAATGAAAACTTGAAAAGTGACGCCGATCACGATCACCCATATTTTCGTTTCTAAAATGAAAATGTTAAAATTTGAACAATAAATGAACGTGGGTCAATAACCGCTATTGTAATAATGGATACATAATATCAGAATATCGAAGATCAAAATATCGAAAAAGCAAATATCATAATTTCGATAATTAAAATATCGAAGATCATCATTATACCTAAATTCAAAATGTCGACATTCAATACATATAGGTACTTAAAATTTATCGAAATATAAAAATTATAGGAAATAAATTGAGTCAACTCATTATATTTCTTGATCTACGATGGTCCGGGTATTGTCTATTGTACTGTATTGCAAGCTTTATAATCCGGTATTTTATACAATACCAAATGCGCTTAAGTGTAAAAGACGCGAGCAGAAGAGATGACATGCGAGTAGGCAAACAACACCTACACAATCTAGTTTTGGCGTAGTCGACGGCACCCCGGTCTACAGAGCCTTGCTGCGCGGGGCTCCTCTTTCCAAGTGGTTTAAAAAACCAAGAAGGGGATGGATGTGTAGGAAGTGTTATTAAAATCGGTTCATTCATTTCCAAAATGTTGGACTTGAAAGTTTTCATGTAATGCCGTAAGGCGTAAACGCTCTCAAGGAGAATACAACTTTTTGAAAAAATAAAAAGCCTTTTTTACAAAAAAAGATAACCGCCTTCAAAAACTACAAAATAAAAAATAACTTTAGCTTGGACGTCGGCGGCTTTAGTTTTGTTTCTTGGTATGTAGGTATTGTCACCGACTTCCAAGCTAAAGTTATTTTTTATTTTGTAGTTTTTGAAGGCGGTGATCTTTTTTTGTAAAAAAGCTTTTTATTTTTCACTTTTTAGTGCTTGTGTGTTAATGTTTGAAATCCTTACATAAAGCCCTTTCAAACAATACCCCACACGATATATTTAATTTTGGAAAGTGGTAGGAGGGGGGGTTGACGTACCCCCTCCCCACTTCCTTCAGTCAGTCATCGACTACACGTATAAACAAAGCAATTTTTCTTGTTACGGCGGTTCTGCTGTGATTTTATAAGGAGTTCCGTTCCATATCTCCAAAGTTCATCATCAGATCATGACAATATTCCTATGGGACCTATTCGGGACTGTACTCTTTCAAACAAAAAAAGAATCATCCAAATCGATTCATAATTGGCGGAGTAATCGTTGAATAAATATACAAAAAAAAAAAAAACATACGCGTCAATGAGAACCTCCTCCTTTTTGAAGTCGGTTGAAAAGGTCCCCACGACGCTGGCGTGAGTCCACATTTAGCATCTTGGGCTCCCCTACTACTTATGTGGATGCAAGTTTCCTTATCTTGTGTATCGCAGCGTATCCATAAATTGTTTTATTATAATTTATAACTACACTAACAAATAAATTAGAAAGTAACTCTGTCTGTATGTTCGTCACCTTATCACGGCATGACCTGAAACTGAACCGATTATAATTATTGTAATTTCGACAAAGTCGGGAAAAGATTTGATTGACTATAAAGAATTTTAACCACACTAGGTCGTTAGGCGCTTTGCACATAGAATAACTATTGCAGTAACTGGCAACTAGCTGTTGACATTTATATTCCAATTGGACTGCACACACATATGTATAGCAACTCGAGTTCGGTGATCGTCAACAGTTTTCAGTTGCTGTAATCGATGACTAAGTTAGTTCCTAATTGCCGCAACTAGCAACTGTTAAATATTATACCGGTTTTTAAACTTGACGGTTTTCTCAACCGTCAATCGCAACGCATCGGGCGATTTCACGCCCTCCCTCTCTCTCCCTGTGCCCGACAAAATGCCAGTAACGCTTCAACAACGGCAACTACATACAGCAATTTGGCTATGAAAGTTGCTCACAGATTGCCATAAAGTTGCGGCAACCGTAAACGTTATAGCAACTATCAACTTTCACAGGAAACTTTTAAAGTGTTGATAGTTGGCTCAACTTAAGTTGCTCCATGTGCAAAGCACCTTAGATGGCCTATCCTATCGCACTGATTTTAGGGTCATCAATAATGTGGCGTGCCTAACATACGGGTGCTTTTTGTTACATTACCTACATTACGCAACAGTAACGTCACGGTTATTTTTATAATATTGGAGATTTTTTATTATTTAAAAATAAAAATAAAAACTACAAAAAAAGACAACCGCCTTCAATAAGCCTATCTAAAATCCTTACAAACAATACCTCACAGGATATATTTAATTTTAGAAAGTGGTTGATGTACCTCCTCCCCCTCTTCCTTTAGTCAGTCATCGACTACACGTATTTTGTAATTTAATCTATATTTTGTATTGTAATCCGAAGTCAAGGTAATTACATCACCCACATAGCAGTAATCAAAAAAATGCTCACAGAATAAAAAGCACTATACCAAATTGGATGAAATTTAATGGACCAAATGGCAAGTATACTGCATCGAACAAAAAAAGAATCACATTAATCGGAATAGAAACCTCGGACAAATCAGTGTAAATACATAAATTAAAAAAAAAATACCTACCCGCCAAATTGAGAACCTCCTCCTTTTTTTAAGTCGGTTATTAAGCCGATGCTCGCATTTGCGAATGTTAGTATTGCGTTGCGAATGCAGGAAAATCGTCCAGTTTTTACATCGCTTTAGTATATGTACCTAGTTAGGTACCTAAAAGTAGATACCAACCTATAATAACAAACTCAAGAAGCGGTTCGTATCTAGCGGGCGCACATAGCGTGCAATGCGAGTCTTGTTAGATGTAAGCAGATAACTATCTACCTACTTCTATCTTATCCCTTTGATTTTGATTTATAGAAACATAGGTATCTCTATCTACCTACCTGTTACCTAATCAGTGTTCATAATCACGGATCGAACTGATTCCATATCATCAACTAAGCATCGATCAATACGTACCTATCTGCATCAATCAACCTGTCTCGCTACGGTCGGTGCCGATCTTCGGTTGGGCGTTTTCGACCATTCATTATATTAATCTGGTAATTATATTCAAACTAGCTTTTGCCCGCGACTACGTCCGCGTGTAGCTTGTTTATATCGTACCTACTTGCACCCCCCCTTTCGCCGCCTTAGAGGGTGATTTCCGGGATAAAAACTATTCTATGTCCTTCCCCGGGTCTTAGCCTATCTTCATGCCAAATTTCATCAAAATCGATTCAGCGGTTTAAGCGTGAAGAGGTGACAGACAAACAGACAGATACACTTCGCATTTATAATATTAAAGTATAATGGATTTACCTTCATAGTGATTATGCCATTTATCCTTTAAAAAAACAGCAAAGAAGTCGAACTTTGAACGATAATTATAAAACTAAAACCTACAGGTACCTGCTTACCTAGAGTATTGGAGGGAATACTCCTGTAACTTTCCCCCCTATTAAAATAAAAGTAACTAATGATAACTAGCGTTAGTGTAATCATAGGTTTTTTGGTGTTTATGTTTTGGTTAAGACTAGATTTTCGCACCTAGACTTTAGTTCTAGATTTTGAGACGTGAAAGAAGACTTGCTAGCATTATGGGCGTGGCCATGGTGAGGCAGACTGGGGAGCTTGCCCCACTCTGACTGGCTCATGGGTGATTTATTTGATATTTAAATCATCTATTGAAACTAATATTCTAAACAAGATAAATTACACTTAAATAGAAAATGTTTTACAATCCAGAAATTATATCATTCTGTTTTGTACATTTGAAAACAATAAAGGTAATAGTCTGTTTATATTTGTCAGTATTGCCCCACCCATCAAAACTTGGCTACGCTGATGCTTGCTAGTAAGAGCTCTGCCCAGTTCCTGGCTAGAGATATTTGTTCTGTATCTGAACTTGACTGTATGTAGGAGTCTAGTTCTAGTCTAGGTTAGTATGAGACTGGGCTAGCATCAAACTGAATAAGTCGTCAGCAGAAAGGAGCAACAATGACTTACTGTTGTCGGTGGAGTGTGCACTTGCGACGTCCCCGAGCCCGGCCATGCTGGCGATGGCGTCGCGTCGCCGCCCCGGCGGTAGACTGAGTGCGCACCGTGCTGCCGCGCCTCGCTCGCAGTACCCGCAGGTGCCACTATCGCGCCACGACGACGCGTCTGTTTGTTCCTAGGCGTTTCGTCGTTGTCAGCCTCGGCGCCGGCGTCGGTCTTCCTGCACGCAATGACTAAGCCCAGTATTCGATAAAAGTCGTGTCGTTTGCACACTAATTTTCGCACCCTTCTAAGTATAGGCAAGTACGTATATATGGGTTTGTTGTGAATGAGATCATCTTGTCAATTCTAGTCGTGATGTTTCTGACATCGGTTTTTTAATTTATTAACGCTTAGGTGGGTACCTACCTACCTACTACTGAATTTATCCAATGTTTAACACGAATTCTATATTTAACTGAACTACTTAAATAATTATTATCTACTGTGATCTCTGATTCGAAATGAATTTAGGAAGACTTATTACTCAATTGACAGCAATTTAAAATTATTATTTTTTCAAAATCTACAGAACATTAACTAACTTAATTACTCAATTTCCACGTAATGAGACACAATTGATTTTCTATTGTTCTTTCATACCGGTACCGGTATGGCAGCCGGGCCTTGAGTGGTTAAGTTATAAAAGTCAAATAAACAAACGTAAATACAAGGATCGGACTCTGCAGTCACTCACTCTCTCACTTATCAAATACATGTATATAACATCAAAATATCGTAAACCGCGTGACGTATAAAGATAAATTTAGGCGGGGGGGTTGTTTATAGTTAGTAGACGTCCGCTAAGAAAGGATTTCCCTAAATACTCCCCCGACCGAGGCGTCCATTTGTATGGAGAAATCAACTTTGAATTTCATATGAATATGAACAGTACCTGTGCCGTGATAGCGCATACCTACTCTCATAGTCAAGTTAAGTCTCAACTCTCAACATCACCATGTGGGCTGTGCTTCGCAACATAAATGTGTAAAAAAGAGCCAAGTTCGGTACAAATGACGTGAGGGACAGGAAGTCAGCTTCACTGATTTAAAAAAGGGTGAATGCAAGACAGTGTCGTCATCTATTGGCCCAATGATGACGTCTTTCTACCTCGTCAAGTTACAGTCGCAGGGTGTGCTCTAGGACTGTACATGTTCAATGTTGTGACCGAAGTAACTCAAAACAATTGATCATTAGTATCATTAACATACTGTGGGTTCATCGCCTTTTTCTTTCCTAAACATGTCTAACACACTGCGGTGTGTCGAAAGGTCGAAATAAATTATTTTGTGGTGTCATTTATACAAGTAGGATATAAGAGTACGTGCATTGACAGTTCGTAAACATTTGCAGAGCTCACTAACCGCGCGCCAATATTTGCTCAGTGAATGCTAAATAATGTATACCGGTGAGTAGTGTTGAGATAAATGCTTTGTGTACTGAACAATCTAAACAAGATAAAAGAGGCGAGAGCGCGATCCTTTGTAGTGATGAACTAGTTTGCATGTGTACAATGCTATAAGAAAGTGACGTATGATAGTCTGCAGCAAAATATTTACGAAGTCGTCGTTAATTTAGTTCATAAATGTTATTAAAATGTATTTTGTATGTCATCAAGTCATTTATTGACAAACAGTGATTAAGTGTACGTATTATTTACTACGGGGTCCTCTGGTAAAATATAACTGTTGATTATTTATACTGAAGAGAAAATCACAAGCCTGTCTATACGCGAGGGTCCCGTGCTATAAAATCTCCAATAGAAATAAAAACACAATTACTGAGAATAAAAGTTTATTGTGGCATTCCTACAGTCTGGCCAGGTGCGGGTGCGGCGCGCCGGGCGCGTGCGGCGCGTGCGTGGCGTGCGGCACGTGCGCGGCGTGCGGCGCGTGCGGCGCGTGCGCGGCGTGCGGGGCCAGCGCCAGCTCCAGCTCGCGCCGGCGCTGCGCCACGCGCGCCGTGAGGTAGCGCGCCACGCCCTCGCCGGCCCACGCCTGCGAGTAGAACGCGCCCAGCCGCTCCTCCTCCGGGTTGCCGACCGGCCCCGCGGGCCCCGGCGCCGGCCCCGCGGGCCCCGCGCCCGCCGCCGCCCCCCCGCCGGCCCCCGCCGCGCCCATGCTCTGTGACATACGAACGCGCTTGAGGCGAGTCAGCTCCGCGCATGCACTCTGTGACGTCGAGCCTCGTTTATACGCCAAACACCAAGTCGTCTTTGTCAGCCTGCCTTTCCCGATGTGAGACCTTCTATGTCCGAGTCAACTAGTAAATGGGTACTCCTACTAGGCTGTTGATACTCCATATATCTTCATTTACTTCATAAATGATGTACCTTAGCAAATGTTCGATTTAAACGTCCATAGTACGAAATCCGATCCTCGACCTTCCCTCATAAAATGTAACGTCTGAATGAACACAACGCGGCACATTTAATTTTCCTTATAAATAAATAATAAACCCTCTAGTTACGGAGACATTGAAGGTCAACACTATAATAATTGTTTTAAGGTTTTTATACGAAAGCAAGTTTTCAATACATATTTTGACTTAACTTTAATACAAGTACTCCTGTACTATTGCATGCAACCATAATTATACACATTTTGCGAGCGTTACATTGCATGCTATCCTAAACAGTGATTGTCCACACGAAAAAAAAATACCCAGTTGCTGTATGGCTTTAACCGACGGCGATATGAGTGTCGAGGTGGTGTACGCGAGCCGTCACTCACCTTGAGGTCGCGCGACTGCGACACTAGCCACTTCTGTATGAACTGCTGCGGGTCCATACTGAAGCTCAGGAAGAACTCGCGGTTGGTCTTCAGCTGGTTGATCGTGTCCACCTGCAACGGAACGCACTCGCCGATTAACGTGAAGGGAGCAAGATTGAGCATGGCATGCCAATCTGACGCAGACTATGGAACACTCACCGTCTCATGGATTTTGGAGTCGAGTCCCTGGATCTCCTGCTGATTGGCCGTGCTCAGCAGGAAGTTGTTCATCTGCGTCTTCAGCGTGTCGTCTACCTGCAAGCAGAGGCAGAGGGTGGTGGTGGGGCGGGCGAGGGACACGCAAGCTCGCGCGGCTGGCACGCACCTCCACGTCGATGTCGTAGCACGCCGTCTGCTTGGTGTCGTGCGGCGGCTCCACGGCGATGACGTGGTTGATGACGATGGGGTCGGGCGGGTGCAGCAGGGCCCCCAGGCGGCCCGGCACCTCGGCCAGCTTCATGCGCGCGGCGCCGAAGATCTGCTCCAGGTACTTGTCGCACGCCACGTACTCGCGCTCGTGCACGTCCTGCAGGCGGTGCGTCTTCACGTACTGCCACAGCGCGTTGACGATGACGGGCCGCGTCTGCGTGTGCACGCCCAGCAGGCGCGCCAGGCGCTGGTCCAGCTTGAACTGCAGCGGCTGGTAGTCCAGCAGCAGCAGGATGGTGCAGCGCACGTTCTTGTAGCCGGGCCGCTTCACCTGGAAGCCGTCCGTCTCCTGCGTGGTGAGCGTGCGGTGCCACTCCACCAGGTGGTTGTCGGGCCCGTACAGCTCTTTGTCCAGCTCGATCACCAGCGACTTGAAGAACGACGAGAACTTGCGCTTCACCTGCAACACCTCCACACCCGTCAACTTACTATACTCTAGCTAGATTGTTACAAATATTGCACTAAACTTAATTTCCATCGGAAAATGCACTATCTAAGAAGAAAGATGCAGAATTGGGTAGACCTAATATGGGTGCAGCCACGATGGGGCAGGGCGGGGCAAGCGCCCCACCCTGGTTTAGACCTGCAAGGAAACCAAACATAAAAAAATATATCTAGCTGTGTAATATATGTAGCTGACGATTCGAATTATACATACAGATACAGGCTGCTTTAGGGTGTGATCTTATTGTATGAAAAAATTAACCGGGGTAGTGGCGGGTATAGTTTGCTAGTTACATATTATTTTAGACTGCTGCCCTACCATGAGCCTATGGCTGGCTACGCCCACGCCTAATACATTTGCCAGCAGAAAGCAGATCTTTCTGTGCAACGTAATTAAGAGAATAATGGCGTTACAATCAGAAATTGTTAAATCCAGTACACCTCAAGTAAAAGCGTTATAAAATGTGTTACTTTGTTGGGATCGTTCTTGGTGTCATCGAGCAGACGGCCCTCCACGCGCAGCTCCCACGACGGCACGGCGTTATCGCCCTGACCTGCGACAAGCACTGGGGTCAACTTAAATGCAGATGTGACAGTAAAATGCTTATTTAATTCAGCATTGTTCATGTCAGTGCCGGGACACAAGACAACCCACGATCGAGTCCTAAGACGTCCCGAGACTTCTCAGATATAATCCAGTTGTTTTAGCAAGAGATATCAATAAAATACTAATATATTATCATAACACACTGAAATCAAATGGCATCATAACCTGTTACCTGACGTTAAGCTTAATTACAAAAATAAAGACTCTTTAGGCTGTTTTTCCAGCAGAAATGTGCTGTGCAGCTATGCTGCGAGGATGTAACAGCTAAGCTGGGAAGCAATGTGACTGTTTCCACTGATACTAAGCTATGTAGGGGTGCGAGTAAGATGTACTATGAAGATGCGCCGCCGCAAAGTAGGTACTCCATTCTGCTCATAGCTCCACCACGCGACCATCCATAGAACGCATGCATGGGATACATCCAATAGTACGCATCCTTCCTCATAATAAACATATCTTAGTTGAATCCATTTCCACCGGTGCTAAGCTATGTGCACCGATGAATATGATTGGTAAATATTAAACGCATCCATAGCAACGCAGCATAGCACATATGTGGCGGAAAAGTTCCCTTAGAGTTGACTGTCAAGGCCAGCAGAATTAGATGAGCGCAGTGCGGTTGATTAGATTTTTTTTTTGTGTTTTTTCTTTATGTGTCCATACTTTTTATGAGTATCAAATAATAAATTACAAACTATCAGATGCCGTTTTCAATGACTAGTGTGCGAGAAGCTAATAAAGTTTTTTATAAAATCTCGGGACTTCCAGACGCGATATGTTCTAGACCCAAACCCTTCTTGACACGTGCTTATTTTAATACATTGATAGACATACCCGGGTAGAACGTATTAGAGATGAATATCCTGAGCTTCCTCTTCTGCTTCATGGGTCGCTTGAGTGCTTCCTGGATGTCGAGGCGCTTGCGCATGATGGTGGCGTCGAGCTTGCGCTCGAAGGCGAGCAGGTCCATGTAGGCCTGCGACTCAGGCACCAGGTCGCGAACCTTTTGCGGCAGGATCTTGTCCGCGAGCCGCTTCTTGCGCTTGGAGGGCGGCCCGCCCGCGCCCGCGCCGTACGCGTCCCTGCGGACAAGCGCGCGTGAGACTCGGCCGGCGGGCCCCGCGGCTCCCCCGGCCGGGCTACTCACGGGTTGTACAGGCCGGGCTTGTGCTGCGGCGGCAGCGCGGCGCGCGCGTCGGGCGGGCGCTTGGCGGGCGGCGCGGGCGCGGGCGGGGCCGGCGCCGGCCGCATGCCGGGCGGCGCCGCCGCCGCGCCGGGAGCCGGCCCGCCGCCGTACGCCGCGCCGCCGGCCGCGCGCCCTCCGCCCACGCTGCCGGGGCCGCCCACGCCTCCCACGCCCCCTACGCCCACAGGCGGCGGCGTGAAGCCGCTACGAGCCTGCCGATATATGTAGTTTATGGTTGAAAACAACTCAACAAATCATTCATTCCAAATAAACCATTTACAGAGACTATTGAATTATCAAGGAGTTAGAAAGTTGAAGCCAGTTACTAATTCTTAACAGTAGATTCCTACAGAAAAGAAAGAGCAAGAACCTCTGCCTAACCCTTTGGGAATTACAGGCATGATGTTATTGTGTAAGAAAAAATGTACTTTTTTTATAAAATAAGTGATAGACACAATTTTAATAAAAGGAATAAAGACAAAATAGTGCAACAATTTTTTAGATTACCCAAAATGCACAAGTCTCTTTTATGGGGTACTGTGAACTACTGTGTTCATGTTACAATAAAGCATAATTACAAATTAAAGGATTATATCTATTCAAGATGTGCTTGGAAACTTTTTGGTCCTGCTCTCTATAGGGCACAATCAACTGGTTGCTAGTTCAATTATAATGATTTGTTTCCGTTTCTTTTTATTTTTTTGCTTAACATTATTTCTACCTTTGGTGATTAATATGGCTCATACACTGATGTCTTTTGAAATGTTAAGAATAATTGTTCACAATCACAATATTGTAAACATGTGAGCACTGTGTATCTTATAAATTTATAATTTTTTGTTTCCCTTTTGTCATGTGCGATCAGCTGTCAGACCATAAGCAAATTCCTTCCAGGTAAAAAATGCCACTATGGTGTAACAGCCACTTCAGCGCCCCCCACTTACAGGTGGTTCCTCTTCAGCCTTTAATAAATATAACAATTAAATTAGATCTAATTCCAAAGTTTTTCATCATGACTACATGACAGACTAAATACAAACTATTATGATTTTAAGAGTAAATAAAGCTCATAAAAGAACATTGTTTTTTTTTTTATTTCCTTTGCAAATTGTGTTCCTTGACTCATCCCAATTTATTTATATTATAGTTGAACTTTTTCCTTTATATTTCTTCTATATTAACATAAGATGACAAAAACTAACACCAATTAGAAAGTTTTGAATTCATAGCTTGGCTCCGAGGGCACAATTTTGCATTTTTGATATGACACTTAGCCAATTCTTAAACAGTGCATTTCTGTTAGGTGCTGCATCCACCAAAGTAACATGACACGTGATCACACAAGTGCTCTAGTACGTAGCCAGCACCCGTTTGCACAGAATGACCTGTGGTGTCACTTGGTGAGCTATGTGCTGGTGGCTCTTTGAGGTGCCTCAAAACATATAATTTGAAGCAAAATGTAGCTGAGAAAAAGACTATGCCTATGTTTATAACAGATTTTATTATAATTAATACACAAAGGGTGTACATAAAATCTTCAGTTGAACCGCATGTTGTTAATTTGCAATATAGAGCAAATTTCCAGGAGATACATGGGACATTTACAGAGATCCCTCGACGACATTTTGGCTCGTATGAATACTGAATTGCGTCATGCCACTTTATTATTATAAGGAATGTACAGTTCTGCAGGCTGTCATTTCAAATTATCGTCGGAATCATGCTACCAAGTCATGTCAAAGCTACATATTACCAATTGATGATGGATTTATTATTTTGATTAATTTGGCAATTTTCTAGGGTATGAGGTAGGACATTTCGACATTACAGAACTTACGGGAAAGTTGGGTCCCGGGTAAGGCCTAGGCGGCATTGGGGAGCCCTGCGGCTGCGCGGGTCCCGCGTAGCGCTGCTGGGGCTGCATGGCACCAGGAGGCGGCGCGGGACTCGGCCCACCGGCAGGAAAACGTTGAGCCATGATTTTCTCTGATTATATTTTACGCTTAAATATGTACATAAAGATCACATTAGTTCCATATCTTACACCACAACTCTCTAAATAATACTGAAACACTACATGTATGCGCCAAACAAACAACTAAATGTCAAACATACTACATACATTCTACTCAAACTCATAAAAGACCAGTGTGACCATCTTATAAATGGCGAATCTGCTACAGACTGGCCAAAAAATTTGTTAAAAAATATGCCATCATGGAAATGGAAAAAAAATAGACAACGAATTCAATGAAACTCTTTTACTGGAGCTTTCCTAATAACTGTTGATCCGGAAATAGTTTAAATTAATGATTTTAAAAAATCACTGTAGTTCTCTGACTACGCTGATTTGCCACTAGACTCAAGTTCCTTTTTTATGTTTCTGGGATAATCAATGCTATGATTCTCTTCATAAAAATGTTATGGATGTGGTGAGTGAGAGTTAAGAATCCCCTCTATTTGCGTGAATCCTCCTTCCTTTGTTCCTCTTCAGATGGTATTTAGCTGCTTTTATATCTTATAAATGATCTGCACTTTTGTAAATCGTCAGCATGATCTGCCAAAGACAAAATTTGGGAGTGAAATCTGCCAAAATGGCAGAAATCTACCACAAATGGTCACACTGTAAGAAATAGAGTAGCGGTGCCGAAGCCGGTGCGTTCCGATTCAGGCAAATTAAATAACACTCATTATAAATAATCGTTAACGAGTGACAGACAAAGACAATTTTATAGAGCCCCGTTTTTTGCGTAGAAAGTTGCCATAAACTTGCGTTCACAAAGCTAACGGCGACAATCTATGGAAATAGTATGTACTTGAGTCAAAAACACGATCTTTTACTGCATAGAGCAACACAGGCCCCCTGACGGTTTTACTGTAGAGAATGTAAAAAACTGCATGCGGTAGGTAGGTATTCTGCTTTTGGTTGTGTTTTTTTTTTGGTTGTAAAAGTTTTATTGTTATTATTCGTATTACAAAAAATAAGTCTAAAATAAGGGCCGATTTTTTTTTGTAAATATTGTGGCACTATGGCGTAGTTGGGGGGGGGGGGGGGGAATACTGGTGTTCAGCTGCATCCGGTTAGACTGGAAGCCGACCCCAACATAGGGAAAAGGCTTGGCAGATGATATTGGTTTTAATAATAATAATATTATAAAGTTTATTTCAGATAAAATCCATACAGCATTATAAAAAAAGAATACTCAGCATACATATCGACGCCCCCAAGGAATAAACCTGTATTATACTATTACTGACTTTTTACTGTTATTCCATTTTCGGAATCTATGAGTCGGGATACACCTATGCAATTTTTTTCGTATTTTTTCTGCGGTAATTTCCAACGATTTTCCTTGTAACACTTTTGTTCTTTGTAAATTTTCCATTTTTTATTTACTAGAAAAATAACGTTATACATTATTACAATTTAAGTTCTGTGGCTAAATTTCGGTAAAGTAATATTACTGTAAAATATTTAAAAAAAAATCTTGGTTAATGCGATTACAGGTTTATTATCGTAAATTTAGTGGTACACATTTTCGCGTATTGGCGGTAACTTGGTCGCGCTCGGCGAATCAAGTACATTTTCGGGTCACAGAGGAGATTCCCAATGCATAAATAGAATTTAAAAACACCCCAAAAGTAATTGAGTATCAATCTCTCTCTCTCTCTCTGTAATGAAAAAAAAACGTTCAATAATCCAGTAAAGCAATATTATGCCAATAAGTTTTAGAAATTTACAAGAATAAATCGGTAAGTAAACATTACTGGAATAATATTGATAAGTCAGGATCGTAAGATATCAATACCCTAAAAATTTTATGAAACCATTTTCGGTAATATGTACTTTGGTGAATAACTTATTCTGTGTATATTTAATAGTTACACTTAATACTTTAAACTTTTCGGGTAAAAATTAGCTTTTCCGTCATATAACAATGTTCTCATAATTACCTTTTGTTCAAGAGATATACGCCAAAAACACAAAATCATTTTTCCTGTAAAATTTGATTTTTGCGATTACCGGTTTATTCCTCGGGGACGTCGATATATAAAAAAAAAAGCATTAGGGTTATTATTTTTTTATATGTGGATGCTGACTATATAGGTACACGACTGCCCCAAAAAAAGGAGTGTTGTGTGATCAGGTTGTATGTATGTAGGTATGTAAGTTTCTTTATACCACCATAACTTTTAAAAGCCTGAACCGATTTTGATGTATGGGGTATTGTTGAAATCCATCGTTCCGAGTAACACAGGCTAGTCTATACTAATATACTAATACTAATACTACAAATTTTACCTCTTTATAATATAATAATACACTTGAGAGCAATAAAATCGCACACGTTGACTTTTTGTTGTTAAAGCAGTTTTTTTCATAAATGTGAATACATATTAAAATAAAACTTACACTATTTGAATGTTTACTTCAGTACCTTTCTAATGATATCAAATACAGTGTAAAAAAAGTACCCATAGGGAGTTTTAGGGCACAAAACCCAACATACGGATAAAATTACCCAATTTAGCTTAACAAAGAATAAAAATAAAACTCAAAATGCTTGATCAAATTGTTTTTTAATAAGGTGTATTCCCTCCCCTAGCCTTGATTACAGCTCTTAATCGGTTTTTCATGGACCGTATTAATTTCACCATGAAATCTTGTGGTATGGCGTTCCACTCCTCTTCAATGGCAAGTTGAAGCTCTTGGAGGCGCGTAGGAGCAGGGCTTCTTGCTCGAACTCTTCTTTTTAGCTCATCCCAGACATGCTCAATCGGATTGAGATCAGGACTACGAGCTGGCCACTCCATCGCGGTGATTCCAACATCTTCCATGTAGTCGCAAACTGTTCTAGCGACATGCGGTCTGGCGTTGTCGTGCATTAAGAGAAAATCTTCTCCCATAAGCCACGCAAGCGGCCTCACATGTTCTTCGAGCACTTCTTCGACGTATCGTGCAGCCGTCAAACTTCTCGATCTCGGGCCGGTATTCGCCGTAGTGATGAATACAATGTCAGTTTTAGTGTCCAACATTATGTTTTGGGGTGGCACCCCAAAACATACACGATCCACCTCCAAAAGCCACACGTTCGCTTATGCAGCATTGTGAAAATCGCTCTGATGACCTTCTGTAGACCCTAGAGCGTCCATCATGACCATGTAAAGTCATTCTGCACTCATCAGAGAACATAACAGCCCGCCATTGGTCATACGTCCAATTTAAATGTTCCCTAGCAAATTGTAGCCGGGCTTGTCGGTGAGCTGTGGTCAATTTGGGACCATTTGCTGGGCGATGTGAAGTCATTCCTGCTTCACCTAGTCTTCTTCGAACTGTCCACCGACTTATACTGACATTGCGAACTTCTCGAAGCTGTTGTCCCAGTTGAACCGCGTTCAGTTGCCGATTTCTCAAAGACCTTGTCACAAGAAAGCGGTCATCACGCTCTGATGTTGTGCGTCGCCGGCCAGATCCTGGTCGCCGAATGTAGCCACCGGTCTCTTGGAACCTCTGGTATACACGACGAACAGAGTAGCGGCTCAAATTTAGCCGTCGAGCAACTTCACTTTGGTTATGGCCTGCTTCGAGCAAGGCAATAACTTGAGCGGCTTCTGCGGGCGTGGTATCCATATTTTTCCAGTAAATCCGTATGCTTCCAGTAGAGATGTTATCACGTGTGACCGTCGGTATGCAACTGAATAAAAATTTTTTTTTTTTTTTTTTTTTTTTTTTTCGGTATTGCACCTCGCAGGTCAACCTATGAGGTTGTCGGCTGCTTAACCGGGCTTTCCTGTGGTGCCTTAAATGAATTTAAGGCCTCCAGCCAGGGCTTAAAATAACTTACAAACTAAGCGACTACACGCTAAGGGCACCCCCTGTGGGGTACGGGCCTCGGCTTAGGGCGTCGCTGGGGGAGGGCAGCAAAGGGACAGGCTGGATCTGGTCAGTATTATTTAGGGACGGATTTAAAGCTACAGGCTCAGCGGCGCGGGCTGGCACGAGCAAGGGACGGGGCGGAGATGAACAGGGACGTCGCGACGGACCTCGGCGGCGAGGTCGGAATGACGGCGGTCTGTGTTTGTACTTTCGTAATGTACTGGTTTCTTTGTTACTCTCCTGGAGGAGAGTAATGGCATCGTCGGGGATGGTCAGAGTATGTCTCGGTCGGCGAGTCTTACTAATACGGGAGGGGGTGTATCGGGCGGCCGATGCGATCAGGGGATTGGGGTGTTTTTCAGCAGTGTCGAAGAAGCGCTTGGCGGTGCGTTTCATGAACTGCTGGATGGTGGGGATTCTCAGATCGAGATGGAGATTCTCGTTGCGAAGGTAGTACGGGGCTCCCGTGGCCTTACGCAAGAAACGGTTTTGTAGGGTTTGCATCCTATGGAGACGGTATGCCTTTGCGTGTGCGAATACGGCACAGGCGTAGGTCATGACAGTGGCGTGCATACCATAGAGGCAGAAAGACACTGCCGACCCTACGTAACTCAGATAAATATTTATAATGTTGTTCTGATATATAATATTATTTTATAAACGAGTATTTATCAATAAACAAAAAAATCTTAAATCGTAATTCAGCGCCATCTTTCGAGTGTCGTATAAATAACATTAACATCGTGCATCGATACAAAATAGTCAGCTCGTTCGTATAATTTGACGCGATTTCACATTGCGCTACGCTAACGCCGCTGACTGCCGCGGAATAGACATAAACTATTGGTGCCTCAATGTGTATATGTGTGCTGTCGTGATCATACGGATTAAATGGGTGTGCGTTTGTATAGATACGAGGCACACATGTCACAAATAACGCACACAAACGCACTAAATAGACACTGCATGACTTGATACACGACGAATCACGAGACTTACCGAAGTGTTCCGATCGGAAGCTAGCTGTATTATGCGACTATTTTAAAAAGTAACATAATTTCATTCAACTTTCTCTAAATAAAGCACCATTTTTTTTGTCGTATTTTATAAACAAGTAGTTTGAGCGGCCATTAGTCGTTTGTTTGTTTTGATTTGGTCGTGAGCTTTGTTATCAGATATTTAAGATTTAACGATGTTATTAGTGTGAAAAAATGGATAATATTCACTGTAAAAGATGTTCATGTGGTGTGTGTATAGAGGAAATAAAAAATATGCGTTTTTAAAACTATCGGTGACAAAAAGACGTGATCGTGCTTTTTTTATCAGATATTTAAGATTTAACGATGTTATTAGTGTGAAAAAATGGATAATATTCACTGTGAATGTTGTTCCTGTGTGTGTATAGAGGAAATAAAAAAATAGGTATGTGTTTTTAAAACTATCGATGACAAAAAGACGTGATCGTGAAAGGTCAATGACACCGGATTTTATTTAATTTGACTGCTATTATTTAATTTTCAAATTAATATGAAACATCAAAACATATACCTAGGTATCCGTAAAATATGTCTACAAAATCAGTCAATCTAGGCTATTTATGGTGGCAATTACCTACATTATTATTTAAGTCGACAAGACGACGAACCAAAACAATGATAGGTACATGTTTGGTAAGATACCTACCTAGCTTAAATAGCTTTTAACTGTGCCTACCCTGTCTAAAAACTCTGTGCACGCCACTGGGTCATGATGGGACGAATGCACGCCGTGAAGATGCGCAATTTGCACTTGAGTGACAACTTGCTGCGTGCATTTAGCATGGGGTGAAGCCTACCGAGAGCGAAAGCGGCGCGCGAACGAACCGCCTTAATGTGCTCTCCGAAAGTGAGGTGGTGGTCGAGGATCACACCGAGGTATTTGGCTCGCTTTTCCCAAGGGATCGGCTTGCCGTACATGGTGATGGGACTAGGGGGGGTGAGGGATGAGCGCGGTTTAGAGAAGAGGACCGCTTGACTCTTGTCCGGGTTGACCTCGATTCTCCATTTCCGGAACCAAGCGCCTAGGGCGCTTGCGGCGATTTGGAGAGTGCGGGCGATGGAGGCTGGGCTGCGACCGGTGTAATAAATAGCCGTATCGTCAGCGAAAAGGGCCAGCTGGGTCTTGCTATTTTTTGGGATGTCGCTGGTGAACAGCGTGAACAGAAGCGGGGATAGGACGGAGCCTTGAGGGACTCCGGCGCGTATGGGGTGGGGAGAGGAGAGCGCACCTTCAATGCGGTAGCGAAAGGTACGATTAGACAGAAAGTCTCGTATGATGAGTACGAGGCGGTCAGGCACTCCGATCTGGTAGAGCTTGTATATTAAGCCATTGTGCCAGACTTTGTCGAAAGCTTTCGCTATGTCGAAGAAGAGAGCGCCCGTCAGAGAGCCACGTTGAAAGCCAACGCTTATGTGCTCGACGATGCGGTGGACTTGTTGGACGCAACAATGGTGGGAACGAAATCCGAATTGTTCGTCCGGGATGAGGCTCTTTGCTTCGACATAATCTTTGAGGCGCTTATAAATAAGCCTCTCGTAGATTTTGCCGAGAACGTTGAGCAGACTGATGGGTCGATAGCTTGAAGGCTCCGACTTGGGTTTGCCGGGTTTGGGGATGCCAATGACGGTGGCTTCCTTCCACGTCCCGGGGAAGATGTTGTTGCTCATGGCGCCATTGAAGATGGCAGTCATAAGCATTATGAGAGGGGCAGGGAGGAGTTTGAAAACCCTGTTCGCGATTCCGTCAGACCCAGGGGCTTTCCGGGGTCTGAGGTTTTTGATGATGTCCTGCACCTCGTCGGGGGTGACGGGGGGCAGTGGGTCATCGGGGTCTTCGACGGGTGGAATGGCAGCTCTACGTTCGACTTCGGCGTCAACCCTGGAAAGGTGAGCTTCGTCTACAGGTTGAGTGCTCGGGGTGCATTGGGCCTCAAGACTGTCGGCTAGACATTCAGCCTTTTCGTCGTTGTCGAAAGCGACGGTTTTGTCGGGGCGAGTGAGAGGAGGCATGGCGGCCTCTCTGGTGGAGCGTAACCTCCTCTGTAGCTCCCAGAAGGCTAGGTGGGTGGGCTCCAGTTCGCTAAGCGTCTTTTCCCAGCTAGCGTTACGCCACTCATCTATGCGGTTCTTTACAGCACGCTGTAGAGATCGCATGTGAGCTTTGTTCGCGTCACAGGGGAAAGCGCTATACGCACGGATGGCCGCGTTCTTCTCGGTCATCAGAGCACGCACATCGTCCGGTAGTTTCCAGCGGTGATCGTTCACCACCGGAACCTCCCTTGAACAATCGTTCAGGACGGATTGTACGTGTTCCGTGAAGGAGTTGATCGCGCCCGTCGTGTCTGCGACTGAAACGATGTGGTCGGGGATAGCGTCCAGGTGAGGCGACGTGACGGACTTTAAGCTTTCGCTTACTTTCCTCCAGTCGGTTATCACTTGGGTCGGGGGAGGTTGGTTGGGATCATAGGGACCTGAGCGAGGAGCTAGTTCCATGATGACCGGACGGTGGTCGGAGTCGAGCTCGGGGAGCGCTTCAATAGAATGCAAACGGAGATTTACATTCTTGAGGAGCGCTACATCGAGGATGTCGGGGAGGTGATTTGGGTCGTGGGGGAAGTGGGTGGGAGTCATCGGAGCGATGACGTCAAAGTTGAGGGTGGCACAGAGGTTGAACACGATTTTACCTCTGGTAGAGGTCGTGTTGCAGTTCCAGGCGGGGTGTTTGGCGTTGAGATCGCCCGCTAGTATAACGGAGTCACTCAGGCCAAGAAGAGCGGAGAGATCGTTGGTGAGCAGAGTTGGGTCCTCTGAGGACGAAGGAGGGATGTAGGCAGAGATAATGGTAATCGGCTGATGACCAGTCATGCCGAGCCGACAGAGTGAGACCTCGAGGCGAGAGAGGGGGGGAGGGTCCATAGGGATGCAGTACAGTTCCTTTCTGTAGTATATGAGGGTGCCGCCCTTGTGACAGCGAGACCTATCGTTGCGAACTAACCGATAGTTTGCAATTCTCGGGTCACGATGGCGGGGCTTCAGGAATGTCTCCTGTACCAGGAGTATGTCGAGATGATGATCGCGGAGGAAGGTGGCGATCTCATCCCGCTGACCATTGATGCCATTTGCGTTGAAGAAGCCTAACTTGAGGGAACGGGGTTTGGTACTACAAAGCTTTTTACTATCCATTATGGTTTAGGACGGTAAAGCTTTTCTAGGACACGCGTAATTGCGGGGTACGCGTCGAACACTTTCCCTATGGCTGTAAGGTCAGCATTGCAAGCAATGATTTCCTGAGCCATAGTTACGGCATCCGGGTTAACGTAGATGCTGAAGGCGTCCGATAAGATTTGGACGTGTTCAGCGTTGGGGATAGCGGCCACGGGGCCGGTGCGGGCGGGAGAGGGCGCGACTGGGGCTGCAGGGGCAGCCTTTGTGGGAGGAATCTTTTTGGGGGCGGATTGAGGAGCGGGGGCGGCAGGGGCCGGCGGCGCTGAGATAGGGGCTGGCTGTGGGGTGGCCAGTGCTGGAAAGGCTCTCTGGTGGTTGAGCGTGTTCCAGGGGGAGGGCCTCTGAGGGCTGAGACGCTCGGGCATCTGTGAGGAGGGAACCTTCACAGATGGGCTTTCCCTTTGCTGGCGGGCGTTTGCACGCTTTACCAGCTTGGGAGAAGAGGATTTTGGGGCCTTGGGACAGCCGCGGTAGTTAGCCGGGTGTCCTGACTGGCCGCATAGCACGCAGCTAGGCGGTTCGGTACATAGCTCACGCTCCTTTGGGCGTGGGCAATCGGCAGTGCCGTGCTCCCCCAGACACTTAACGCATCTCGGGGTCGCGAAACAGTTGCGCTGTACGTGGCCATACAGTTGGCAACGGTGACATTGGCCGACTACGTTGGCCTTGTAGGGCTTCTCTATGGAGATGCCAGAAAGGGAGCAAATTGACTTCACCTTGAATATGGGGTGATGGCCTTCTGTGGGGTCACAGACGACCAGGACGGTGTCGAAGGCGGGGCCGCCCCTCGCTTTGTGCAGGCGATGGACTGCCGAGACGGGGACCTTTTGGGAGTGGAGGTCGTTGAGGATGTCCTCAACTGGGATCTCTTTTGGGATGCGCCGGATCACCACTCGGGTGGGCGCTTCCTCGGGGAGGGAATAGGTGTGGAACGAGACGTTCCTCACCTTCAGTAGGCTGGTTAGTTCCCTGTGGTCTTTTGCCGTGGGAACTTGGACTTTAATGCCCTGCAGGGTAGTGCGGGCGTTGGTGTAAGTGATCTTGCGATCATTACACCACTTGGAGACCTCCGTCCATTTGGCCTTGTCTTGAATGAACAAGGGCGGCGGGGGTTTGAGCTTCTTCTTCGAAGCTAAGGCGGGGTTGGGAGTGAGGGGGCTAGGGGGGTGGCTGGTCTCGGAAGTCGAGACAGCGTTGACGGTGGGACTAGGGGTCGGGGGGGACGCGGGGGAGGTCGTTGCTACGACCTTTTTGGCTTTGGTAGCCTGAGACGGAGACTTTCCCTTCTTCCTCTTGCCTCCGCTGCCGACGACTTGATAGTCGTCGTCCGAGGAGGAAGCGGAGGAGGATAAGGAGTCTTCGGAGTCGGAGACAGGGGCAGAAGGGTGATCACGTGGGACCGAGGTGTCCATGCTTTCGGACGAGTCGGGGTTTGCAGCTGCGACACGCAGCTGCGAGGCGCCCATTGTTTGCGAAACAATGGCGGCGGGAACAATGGCGGTCGGCACATTGTGTGCTTCCGCGTAGGGATTTATTGTCTCGATGGACAATAATGAAGGAATGTTCCGTGAAGGCATTGATGTTGCCGCCACTGGAATTCCTTTGTCAACGGGCGGCGGGGAAGCGGGGCTGTCGAGTACATCGCTAAAGCTAGCGATGCTTTCCTCGATCGGGGAAGAGTTTTGCTGCAGAGCAGCAAACTTTTTGCCATACTTGGCAATGAATTCGGGGTCCTTGAAGAGGACCTCCTTGACGAACGCAACGATAATTGCGTCCGACATCATCGAAGAGGGAGGGGAATCGCGGGAGAAATTTTCGCGGGGGAACCTAACTGTATCCTAACTGCCTAGCTCCCCGGGTGGACAGGCCCGGGGATGTGTGACCCTCCCTGCCGGGTGTAGGCAGGGAGGTGAGTACCTACTGGTGTGCCCTAAGCTTGTAAACCCGACGCCAGTCTTATTGTGCGAACGGGGCCCTGACCAGTCTAGTGCGAAGGGTGTAGACACGCCCAACCGACACTAGGTGTGTAGCTGTGAACGAAACCAGAGACTAGGCACGACTAGGAGACCCCCCAAGGCCGTGACACTAGCTCCCGACTCCAATTGACTGCCTCACCCTGAAGGGGGTCGGCGGGTGTGATTGGGGCAACACCCCCTCGGCTTCGTTGGCACCGTAAGGTATCCACCGAGGACCACGAAACTGTGGATTTAAGCCCTGAAGGGGCCAAGTGAAGCTAACACAACAACACGCGGGTTAAAGAAATAATTAATCGTCCGCTGCCTTGAAAAAGGCGGCTTCCGATCGAATAGGTTGTAGTCTGCTGACTACAGGAGTCGTCGCGGCGGGCGCAACGAGAAGTGGCGGGAAGTCGAGAGCGGGCGCGGAGCGAAGCGCAGCACGTCCGTTCGCGGCGAGCGTCGAGCGAAGAGTCCCTTGAATAAAAATTCCAATAAACTGACCTTTTTATACCTGCGGCTAAGGGTGCAAGTAGTGACAACGCAAACGCGTGAATTTGGGGAATTCGGTGTACGGTCGGTTTTTGTAAGTTACGTGAAGGTCAATGATTTTAATTTTATGTTTTTGTAAAGCTAAGCTTGTATGCTTTAATTTTGTCTAATGATTTTTACTCAATATCTTTCGATTTTAGAAAACAATCAGTAATAAACCAAATTACAAGGGGCGATTTTATTGCTCTCAAGTGTAATATTATAAAGAGGTAAAATTTGTTTCTAAGTTTGTAAGTTTGTTTGTAGGGGGTTATCTCCGGAAGTAATGAACTGATTTTAAAAATTGTTTCACTGGTAGAAAGCTACATTATTCGTGAGTGCTATAGGGTATAAATTATAAAGATATCATGCATAATAGCCGAACTATCTCAATTTTTGTCTAGCCAGGCGGTAAAAAATAGCTCTTACAACAAAGTTTTTTTGCATGCGCTGCCTTAACAGTTGTATATAATTGCAAACAATGTATGGCAACCTGGTCCGCCTTTAATAGTTCTACAAAAAAGTCCGCGACACCATATTTCTATCTTTTATATTTTAGCAGATATAGTTATTATGTGTTAAAAAAAAACAACAAAATATTAAACCTTATCGATAAAAATATTATTATCATCACAAGAACATCATAGAGATCAGATACGATTTGCACAAAACAGTATGTCTATTGGTTAAATAGTTTCGAAGATAATATAAAATTACTAAATCGCAAAACGCCGCCGTCCATTCACGAACCACATTAGAACATGCTTTGTACGGACGTTTTATCTATTTACCCATGGTACTTCTGTTTTTGGAATATCGGACAGTTTCAGCGATTGTTTATCATGCCTAAAAGAAAATCACAACTTTCCCGTCAGACATCCCAGAGCAGCTCGAGTACGCCGTACGGAAGAGTCTGCTCTTGAAAAGCATCAGCGCCTCTTGGGGAATAGAGAAAATATTTCGCAATCACGCGCTGGGGAATCTAGCTCTGAGCGTTCACAGCGGCTTACTTACCAAAGAGAACGTCGCAGGCCCGTGCTCGGGCATCTAGCGCTGAACGTGCGCAGCGTCTCAGTGATTTAAGGCAGCATGTCTCTGCAACAAGGGATAGGGAGTCTAGCGCTGAGCGCTCGCACAGGCTCGCTAGCCAGAGCGCGAGAACATCGCAGGCCCGTGCTCGGGAATCTAGCGCTGAATGGGTTCTATTGGTTGTCCTATATCACCCTGGCCTTTTTTTTTGGTGTTTTTTTTTTAAATGTGCGAAAGCGACTTTTCTACTGTTTTATTATATACCTATTACCTATACATTGATATACCGTTTCGAGGCACTTTTGAATCGTCAAGGAGTCACTTAGTCAGACAATTGTTGTCGTTGTCGTTGTCGTCGTTGTTGTTGTTGTTGTTGTTGTTGTTGTTGTTGTTGTTGTTGTTGTTGATTGTTGTCGATTGTTGATTGTTGTTGTTGTTGTTGTTTGTTGTTGTTGTTGTTGTTGTTTGTTGTTGTTGTTGTTGTTGTTGTTGTTGTTGTTGTTGTTTGTTGTTATTGTTGTTTTTTGTTGTTTGTATTGTTGTTATTATATTTGTCGCTCGTTTTAAAGAGTAGGTTTCTATGGAGAAGAACGATCAAGCAACGCCTTAAACACTTTTGAAATGTTTAAAGCTTTACTTCGTCACCGGGCTACAATGAATGCAGGGAGGCATGCCAACCCCAGACTGCCCAGACGTTTACTAAGCCTCTGTGAGCTCACCCTACGAGGCGTGAGAGACATAATTATCCGAGCAAGCTACACGTGTATTAATGACTTCGCTCTTTATTGCCATAGTCCACAATCAATCAGTTTATTCTGGAAGTGTCTAACATTAACCCTCATATCTATTCATTATTATAATTTCAACCGAAAACTGTTATGGCTTAGTTCTTTATTTTTATTATTTTTTATTACGGTTTTATATACATTTTCATTGCTATCACAATGTAGAATCAACAAGAATAATGTAATCAGGATTTTGTAAAAACCTAATTTAAAAGAGTGCCGTGGAGTTTCTTGCTCGTGCTTTTCCATAGAGGCCTACCTCCATTTTGGAACGAGCAACTAGCTTCAACTTCGGACTAACTGACTGACTCCTTGATACTTCAAAAGTGCCTGTAAATGGTCTAATTGAAATAAATGTTTTGACTTTGACTTTTAAAGACGTCCATCGCCCCCCGGAGCGTCAGCAGCTCGACTGGTGTGTTCTGGGGCGGTCAATCGTTACCGTGTCCTTGTTTCATACCTCGCCGCAGCTGAATAAGTCATGGACTCGAACTAATACGATGTAGCGTTTTGCATAGAAACACTAAATTGCACTTCGATGCTCCGATAATAATCAACACCGTTGAGAATGCAGTAGGTACAGCCCAGGTCGCAATGCAAACAGGCAAGTTATACTTACTGTTTGGATTTTTGTAGAACTGCACAGCTGCAGTGTGTACATTGTGAAACATTGAAAAACCAAGAGGGGATAAGCAGTGTCGCTCAACATTGAGTACGACTAAGAACGCTTGCGATGAGGACGACTTCATCAAGGTGGAGAGAAAGAAGAGGAAGCCTACTTCTCGCAACCAGTGTGGGACGGCGCTGGCAGGACGACCGTCCTATACGTGTCCCGTTTGCACCATGCCACGAAGGCTGAGGACATCGTAGAGTATATACGGGTGAAAGCCAACTGGACCTTGTGGGTGGAGAAGTTGGAGGCGCGCCATCGTTTGTGCTTGATGTTCGGTCGGAACGCGCACCACTTGATGACCTTCCTCAAGGAAGAGTTTTGGCAGAAAGGTGTGCTGAAACGGCGTTTCCGCGGCCAGCTACGAGACACTTCGCAGCGTAACACGTCGCCGACACTTCGTGTTCAGTAGTTTTTATAACTTTGTTGTTAAAATATATATATATATTAAGTAGTTTATAATTATTGTATTAATTTATGTATTTGTGTTTTATAGGCCTTAGTTGCCTGAAACAAAGGTTTATTATTATTATTTATATATGTATACTTTATGTATCTCGGGACCCTGAGGTCCCGGGCCTTTGTAAGGCGTACGAGGGACCGAAGCCAACTCGCAGAGGCCCTTTAGGTAGCTTTATAAGAAATAAGACCCCAACCGACGATGATCCCTGTATGCACTAAGCAAGTGCACCCAAGGACAACCTCCGGTTGGTGCAGGACTATTACAGGACATGGAAACTAACAGTACTGGGCTATTGGTATGAGTTGCTAACGTGACTTGGTTACCTGAATCTACGAAGTGACTATGGCCCCTGCTGGACCAATGATTGTATACATGGATAAAATGGCAGGGGTGACTTGCACACTCACTAAAAACAGTCACTATAAGCACGAAGTGACGTAGCAACAAGGGGGCAACATATCTTGAGGTGCTAGGGGAGTGGAGACGTATTTCACGGCTATCAGGACAACTCCGGAAGTACGGTTAAGACCAGCGTCTTACTGAAATACTTCCTTCCCCCGAGCACGAATGCTCTCACGGGTTTCCAGTCTAACCGGCCAGTTAAGGCAAGATAGAGGTGGGAGGTCTGTTCCTCGTCAGTGCTCACTCTAGCCGGTCAATAAAGGCAAGCCAGACATGAAGAACAAGAGTTCCCCCTAGAGATCAATTCCGTGGGGTCGCTACTGCCCAACAGCTAGCCACAAGTTGCCCTGCGGGTTTATTATTAGTGGTCATCAGTACCGAAGCTTTTTCAGAATTGAATTTGTCGGAGCTACAAATCTACTAACGTGTCAGGGTGGGCGGGGTCGTTAAATATGTATATCCGAGGATGTGGATACAAATATGGAGGATTACTAATATTTCACCAAAACACCATAGACAACTAGTTTACAACTAACATTTCACATAAATAAACTCACGCCTTTTTCCCATGGGGGTAGGCAGAAACCACGGAACGCGACCTGCTACGATCCTTACATACTCCTTTCACCTCATCCACGTTTATACATCTCGTCATATAAGCACGCCGGTTATGACTACTGTACGACACACTCCATCTTCATATTGTTCTTCGGGACTTGTGGACGATAAACCCGATACCACGCTGTGCTTGTTGATAAGTGTTGATCGCCTTCCCGGAAATAGGGGATTTAAGGATTACCGAGTTCTCCTCTCTTCGGATTCACCACATGACCTGTCGAGTGTCGCATGTAACCGCATAGGAGCATAAATTAACACGCGATCGTTTTGCTTAAATGCGGAACAAATGGTAGAAAGTGCATCCATTGTTAGTGCAATGACACATGTTATTGTTACCTAGATCAAACCGTAGCGTAGTCAGGAGAAGGCGGCGGCGGGCCGCTGCGGGCTGGGCACTAGGGGTCAATTGGTTTAAGGTAAGTGACCGGGCTCTTTCATGTATTAAATCACAACTTAGTACGTAAATATATCAACGATAATCGACAGCGACGGACATTTAAAACGAGCGTGAGTTCATTTTTACGGAAAGTAGGTACGTTACCAGTGTAAGTTTATCTCGCAGGGTATAGGCCACGAAGCTTACTGATTTGTTACTGGCAATGGCAATATTTACTAGAGCCCAAAGTTTAACCAGCGCGAAAATCTTCTGTACTCATAACATCATGCCTGCAATCCCCGAAGGGTTATGCAGAGGTGTACCCATTAGTAGGTACACCTACATTTCGCTAGTTATGTTTAAATCCTATGTAATAGGGGGCGAGTCTATTGCCATCAACCGGGCACAAATCCAGACTCCGAAGCCGCCATTGAGAAATTCCTGATGGGAAAACCTAATAACACTTTGCCCGACCTGGGAATCGAATCCAAGTGACCACTAGACCAACGAGGCAGTCTGTACTCGTCTGATTAATAATAATATTATTTTATTATCATGACCGAAATGATGTGATGTAAATAAGTAAGTCAAATGTAGGACATTGTAAATCAGGGGCCGTTCTTACATAAAGCAGGGTTATCGCGAGTCAGCGAACATGACTCTAGGAGTCATTGAGGCTCGCTACCGCGATAACTAGAGATAACATGCCTGTTAGGACTCCGCGTCTTGAATTAAAAAAATACCTTTAATTAATATTCCAGCTCTTTTTTGTGTAAATCAGTTTATATGTGTGGCATATCTTATCCCGTACAGTTTACTCACATGAAACTTGCCACAAATACCTATTATGTGTTATAGTATGAATTGCCTTTATAAAGTAATACTTTGAATTATTGACATTAAACCTTCATTGTTAATTCGAGAGAAACTTTTTTTACATTATACATAGAGATTTTTCTTTAAAAATATGTGCAACATTCGATTTTCCAATAACAATTGTTTTTTTATTCAGCTTAGATGAAAAAGATGGATACTTCGAAACTCAGAGTAATTTTTGAATACGATTTCTGACGCGAAACCAACGCGGCAGAAACGGCTCACAATATCAATGCGTTAGGAGAGGAAACAGTTAATGAACGTAACGTGCGTTTTTGGTTTAAACGCTTTTCTAGAACAGAGCACGTGGAAGACCGCAACACAATTGAATAACGCTGAATTGATGGAGATGGTGGAAGCCGATCCCAATCAAACTACTCAGGAATTAGCAGCAAGGTTTAACGTTACCTTACCTCAATATAATGAATTGAATCATTTGCATCAAATCAATAGATAAAAAAATGAGAAATGTGCCTCATGATTTGACGGAATGATCGGTATTTCAGAAATAGAGGAATATTGGATCGAATTACGACATGTGACGAAAAGTGGTTTCTTTACGATAACAGTAAGCGAAAAATGCAATGGTTGACTCCCGGTCAATCGCGGCAGCAGTGCCCTAGAGCAAAAGTTTACCAACAAAAAGGTAATGGTAACTTTTTGGTGGTCTCTTTATGGTGTTGTTCACTCAGCTTGCTCAGGTCTGGTCAAGTAATATCAGCAGACGTTTACTGTGCCGTACAATGTGTGCGAACTGGCAGTGGAACAGCCCCGACTAGTGAATCGATCTTCACCATTAGAATAGAATAGAATAGAATTTATACGAGTAACCGAGACTCCACACACTGTTAGTAAAACTTAGATCTACGATAGTAAGCACTGACACTAAACAAAAAAGAAAAACAAAACAAGAAATAACGATTGGTCACTGTTGCAACACCCCATGAGAGACGGCACAACAGCGACCCACATACACACAGTCCAGGCGACTCGCAACCATTCTTAAGACACTGTTGGAGCTGTCCCATAACCTGCGCACCAGGTAAGCGCATCTTTTACAAACTGTCGCGTAAAAGCAATCTACATGCGCATCTGCGAACATCCCTGACGCACTACAGTGACGGGGTAGCCCCACCAGTCTCCTAAACGCATTGTTATACTGAACGCGGAGAGCGCTGTACGATCTTTGTATATATCTAGCCCACAGGCTGCACGTGTAAAAAGCAGTACAGTAGGCTCGAAAGAGCGTGATTTTAACTGGAAGTGAGCACCGTGCAAACCTGCGAGCCAACATGTTTATTCTAACCAACAACGCTCTCCGCTCCCGTTCAATGTCATCATCGTCTCTGAGGTTGGGTGTCAATATAATATGTCAAAGATATTTAAATGCGTATGCTCTCTGCAAAGGCGTACCATAAAGCGAAACAGGCGGTACTGCATCAGGACTTTTATCTCCGCCTCAAAGACCATGATCTCGGACTGTGTTGTATGCCAAGCCATGTACTGTAGCATATGCCATATGCCTCACTTTGAGCAACCAATTTTATTAATTATTGCTCCATGATAACGCAAGACCTCATGTCGAAAGTGTCGTGATGGCCCAGTGGTTGTGGCGCCCGCCTCTCTTGCATGAGGTTGTGGGTTCGAATCCCGGCAAGTACCAATGTGACTTTTTCAATTCATAAGACTTTGTTAAGTTAATCTTAGTCATCACTGACATCGTTCCATGCCTCGGAAAGCACGTTAAGCCGTTGGTCCCGGCTGTCATGCATGGATCTTGAACGGCGTTACGGGTCGTCAGAAGCCCAAAAGTCTAACAACCAGTCTTTCCAGGGGGTATCGTATTACCCAATTACCGAGTTGTGGAGGTGAGAGTAGAGGCAGAGGTCAGAGTCGCTGCATGTAAAATACTGGTATTCAGTTGCTTCCGGAAGCCGACCCCAACATAGTTGGGAAAAGGCTAGGCAGATGATGATAACGCAAAATAAATAAAATAAATAAATAAAAATAAAATGTTTATTTTTCCAATAAATACAGATACAAGGAACAACAAGACCTCACACTGCACGGCACGCCGCACTATGGAATATCGTAGAACAAGAGCTGATCAAAAATACTTTTTTTTAATTATGTAAATTAGACATAATTTTGGTCTTATTCTTTAGTTAAGGAGTCATTCTTTCATATTTAAATTATTTTTCAATAACTTGTCATGTAAAATGTTGCGTAAAGAACGTTAATATCAGACACTTGGAAATTTCTGTTAATTTTATCTTGAAAATCATAGTATTACACAGTTGAATTTTGGTTGTTTCTTTAAAGAACCCCTTATAGTGTTATATATCATTCGAAAGGTTATTTATTACGAATTTAAAAACAGTAGTTTTTATTTAATTACGTGAATAAATATTTTTTCTATAAATATTTTCGTAAAATATGAGAAAAAATTAAGTTCTTAAACTTTGTCGAGACTTTTAACTGTTAGCTACACTTGCCTACAGTCTGAATTTTAGATTAATACGTTCATTGGATATCTAATAATATTTTAGTAAAGAATCAGCTGCGCATTTTTGCGCGTTCAGTAGTTATGAAGTGTTATGTCGCAAAGGTGCCAAAATGCAAAATTGGGGCAAATTAATAGAAAAAAGTTTTTTTTTATCATTGGGCAAATATCTGTGGTTTTAATATACATTATTGGCGCCAATGTGGTTTTGCACACGTTCTACGTGAGAATAAAGAAATCTATGATAAAAGTTAGTACATGATGCACACCATACTTTTTTTTTCCTTTATAAAGTGAAACAAAAACAGTTTCATTACACTATTTATTTGCAATCCGTAATTAGTTACTACATATTTACAACTTTAACAATGAACTCATTCAGTTGCTCGAGGCGTGAATTAATACTTTTTTATATTGAAAACGAAAAGGCTGTGTCCGCTCTGTCTACGTTTTTACGTGAAAATCATCATGTTTCATCTGAAAATATTGAATTTATTGTTTGTGACATCCAGAAAAAAATATTACCGCAGTTCAATACCCGTTGGGCTCAAGCGTCACGTAACGAGGACAATTTTCTGACCGATAAAAGAAGCTGTAAGTTGTTTCCTCCATACATAAGAGTCGCGCAATAAAGACTACAAAAATTTTAGACTGCATCATGCGAGAAAATGTTCCAGATCGGCAACAAACGAAGACGTATTCCAAATATTACTTTATATAGTAAGCCATATTCTAAAAACATCAAGGAACTTGACGAAGAAAGTCTACTTCTTTTGAAGGTAAATCAACTCATTGCGGATCCTGAAGTGGTTCAAGTATAACGATTCAGTATTTTTATTATAAAATCATTATTTTATCTATTTTATAAGTGTATCTTATTGTACTAGAGGTTATACTATTAATTTTACCATGTAAAGCTAAGTGTACCTATATTTTACTTATTAATAAAAAATAAAAAAATATATTGTAAAACGTATCAGAATATATTTTATTTTTAATTAATTCTGTATTAATTAGTTGTCTTGATATTTAAAAAATATTAAAATATCATATCGAAGTCAAATTCATTCATTTATATAACGTTTTTACAGATTCCTAAAATAAAGTGCGAGTAAAACCACGAGTAATCACTAGTTTATAATAAAAGTATTATTGGTAAAATTCTTATACGATGCTCTATACGTGTGCAAAATTTGAAGTTACTATGACTAAAAATAAAAAAGTTACAGATTTTTGATCAGCAAAGCACCTATATTTTCCATAGTGCGCCGTTGTAGCTCTACAGAAGTTTTTTTTTTATATATTGTGGGTTTGCTCTTGACTCTAGTCTAAGTCAGAAGTAACATAGACAAAGTCTACGACGGAGTGAGCTGACCCAAAAGAAGCCTGTTTACTTGGTAAAGATTAGGGTCAAATGCGTTCGGAAATACAGACGCAGGCAGAGAGTTCCACTCATTTGACGTGCGTCTAGATGTCCGATCGGCAACTTCATACTTTAATGCCTAATATTTATTTATTTAGGTCGATTTATAATAAAAATCGTAATAAATGATTTCGAAAACTACTTTTAGCAGCGACCCCTTGTGAGAGATTTGAAATTTTCGTTCATTGGTGTAAAAGTTGGACTAATGTTGGTCCTCTAAAGGGACGAGAATGCTGTTGAAGTATGTGTAACACAACATGAGTAAATGACTGACTGAGAAGTTATGCCATGCTGAGAAATGAGAAACAAGTTTAACTATAAGTTCTGGTCAGACACCGTTCTTTTTGCATGTGGAAACCTTCATCGATGTTCTCTTCAGGCTGACTGACTAAAACCACTTCTTCATCAACTTATGGCTGGTGTTCTGGTGCTCCAGTAGTGGCACAGTCCTCTCCCCTATTGGTTACAGGCGGACCCCGACACTGTTTTTGTTTGGTATCCTGATAGCGCAAGCCCAAATCACTATTCATTTTATGAATTGTGGCGATTTGTTAGACCGTACCAGGCTTCAACAAATCAACTTCTGCATGAATAATTTAACTTTTCACTAGTTTCGTTCAGATTCTCTTAGATTTTGGTTAAAATTAATATAATTAAAGGATGTCAATCATCATGAAAAAATCGTCATGTTTGTGCAAAGTATATATAGTGCAGGTGTAATGACGCTTCGCGCTGTATGCTGGGTGTCGTCAGCTGTGTGTATCATCAGCAAGCGTGGCGGTGGTGGCGGCGCTGGTCGGGCACTTGGGGTTGCTGCTGTCGCGTGGCAGGAGGTGTCGCGGGCGTGGGGCGTGCGGCGAGGCGGCGCCGCCTCCGCCGCTCCCAGCGAGCGCAGCGCCGCGCGGGCCCCGGCCGTCCGGCCTGGCCGCCCAGTCCGCGACTAACAGCGCCGCCGTTCGCACGCGTCGCGGCTGCGACCCGAGCCGCCTCGTGGTAACCGCGCACCGACCTCCAACGATACACCACCCAGCACTGTCTCCGATTGGAGTGGCGGTTCGCATCTTACCGGGCAGCATTAGAGTCAAATAGTTATTTCTAATACTGTCAGGTAAAGATGTCGTCCGCGCTCCACGTTCTTCGTTTGACTTCTGGAATACTACGGAACCGGTCCAGTAACGACGTTTATATCTACCGGGTCTGGCTGGTCACTGGAAGCTTGGCTCGACTCATCAAGCCAACAGACCGTCGCAGAAGACAAGGAAATCGCACGCGCGGCTCTGCACCGCGTGCGCAGAAAACTTGTACGGTTAACGACACCCACATCACCTTTGGATCCTACGGTAACAAATGTGCTATATGGTAGACTTAAGCCGTGAATAGTCGCAGGTAATTCTGCGATAAGTCGCACATTATTACGTCACATTTGTCGGACTAGCCCTCGTTGACTTTTGACGTATAAGAAAATCTTGTCTTTGGTGTTGTACACGCGTCCGGAAATTTGATCGAATTCCTTGGCACGCACGTACCCGGTAACTTGCTTAACGTAAATGTGCCCCAACCTGATAGCTATCCTCTTAATTCGTCGATCGCCGCATGCGCCGCCATGCTTCGACATCGTAACCGTACAACCGGTTATCGGCTAAGGACTGCTTCACATTGCTTCCTTGGTTTTCAATTTTACTCATGTGATATTTTCAGTGTCCGATTATGTGACTATTATTAATAATTCAACTGACAACAGTGTCACTAGCGCCCTCTGCACGTAACTTATCGAAGTGGGCAGTCGGCATTCGTGCTGATGTAGCGATTTATAACTAATGAGAAACGCGTAACAGTCGGTTCGGTCGGAGCAAGAAACGCTTCCCGAAGCCGATGTTATCAACATAATCCGCGCACTGTTGCGTTTCCTCATCGTCGCTCACGTAACCCACTTAACTAATTAAAATTCCTCATGGCCGGCAATGAGCACGCGTTTTCAACTCATTAACTCGGCGCACGATAGTCCCGCCGCGCCGCCCGCGCCCGCTGCGGACGGCGCGGCCACGTCTCTCTGTCTGTTTGCCCAAATGTCTGTTGCTTGTTAGTGTGATGCATACATACCATACATCGCTTACGTTGTTTATGCGGAATTTGACCAGATGCTGTATAGTCTGTCACGTTTCCAATCAGAGTTGCGTTACTAATAGTGCTTGTAGCGGCAAGTTCGTGGCACTGTGCGCTGTCGAGTGCAGTGACCCTCACAGCCGGTCCAGCATCAACAGTTCATTTCATGACTTCGAATCGTTACAGTTTCAGTAGCAAGCCGAACCTTCGGTATACTTTGTAGCTTGTACTTATTACCAGACCTACCCACGGATTGAGTTTTTATTTATTGAAAATATCCTTGCATTTAATATGATAACGTTTAGTGACCAAATTCTCTTATTCATTTGAAAAGATTGCGTTGAAACTTCAAATCTATCACAATGGGTCGTATTTTAATGGTTGATTACAATAGAATACAAACTAGTCGTATATGTATATCTTAAACTTAAAGCAATTTGTAGCACTCCTACATCCGAACGTTATGAACTAATCGTTTCTGGCTCTAGGTTTGGTTATATCTACGAATATATTATGACTGAAAGTTACCCTAGAATACAAGTACCGAATTCTTAATTAGAGGACAGTTTGAGTGGAATCTGCGTTACTAAAAGTGCACTGGTACGGCGTGTTGATCGCGGGTACGCGCACAACAGCAGCGACAGTGGCGGCGACGCGCCTGCCACGTCCCGCGTGATACAGTTCCGTCTCGGCCTGAAGTTCGCCTACGTTCGCGTCGAGACTCGATAACGCGACCGGTGAAAGCCGCAGTAAATTAATCGCTCAGGTGGATTCCGCTTTCGAAATGAATTTTTATCGCTATCGGAGTGTCGCAGGACCGGTTCTTAATTTCCTATAGGTGCGCGCGTTGTGCATCTATTTCGGGAGTCGTTGACCGCGGGTTTGGCACTACAGGCGGCCGGTTTTATTCTGTTCATGTCAGAGAGTCGTTCCGGGAGCGGCTCGCCCGCTAATCGGCGATTTCGTGTAAAACTCGGGCGTATTTCAGGCGATGACGTAACGCGCGGGAGTGCGTCGTCCCCAGGCGCCGGGAGGGACATGTCTAATCGAGCATAATGTTATTAATAAGCCGGGGGCGGGCCGCGACTCGCCCTCGCATAAAACTACTACTTACTACTATTTATTGGCCATCGAACGCATGCAATCCACACAAATATGATATGGCACAGCAGTGACAAGGCGCGCTCGGTGCACGCAGCATTGTTGCGCTATTAATACACGTTTCTAAACTGAGCCGTGTCTGTCGCAGCGCGTGTCCGCCGCGCCGCCCGCGAGCCCGTCGCGCGTCCCAAACACAACACGTATCCCAAGCTATGTCATACAAACCTGGGTAAAAATGGTGTAATGTACGAATCGCACATCATCAGAACGTGCAGAACTGTATATTATAATTATTATATAGCTAATGATCTTTAAACCTCTTATTCATTAGATTGGTGTAAAGTTATGCCAACATTAAACCCCGAAAAATAAAACCAAATATGTTAAAAAATATATTAATAAGGTTGTAATGACATCACCTGGGTCTAATGTATAACTACTGTGTGCGTACAAACTACATGATATAGGTAAGCAGTAATAACAAGGACTCACTGGTCCCTGAGCCTGAGGAAGTACGAACAGATTTTTTGATACAACATCCTAATGTAAGATAGGCAGCCGTCTTTTATCGACAATATTACTATTATTGCTCATTGCTCATCATAAAAAAAAAAACAAACTTTACCCCTTAAAATATTAGTACAGATGGAAATACTTAAACTTTAAAGGCTTTCGAAGTATTGGAAACGCTACCTTTTGCTGGGGCTTCACCTACACGGAGGTCCATAAAAGACACCTCTTTTTGAAAATATAGGTATTTTATATCCCTTACCACGTATACGAACATAGGAACATACATATTATGTTCGTGTACGTGGTATATATCTGTTCATTCAACACAATGACATGGTCTGTGTGCCAAACTTTTACTAACTTTTGGTATGATTGCAATCGAAATTTGTTTCCAATCTTAATTGAACGCTGTTTATTTGACTGGAACAGTAGTTGATCGATTCTGGTAATGAATGGTGCATAGATACATATTGAAGTGTAACGATCTTTTGCTAATGGGTGTCAACAATGGTGGCGGCCTACTCACTCCTGTCGACTACTGTTCCCTCGTTCATATCTTGCGAAATAACCTAGGTATTTGTAATCATAAACAGGCACTAATTATAATGAGCCGCCATTAATTATCAACTGCATACTGCTACCCTGCTAGCAGAATTCAGTAGCTAGTTATTTTAGTTCACATGGCAGTTATAAGGTCGTAACTATATAGATACCTATAAACATAATTATACACCCAATTGAACACATCTGATAATTCATAATATTTAATAATATTGAGTTGCTACTTAGCTGTGTTCTGCTCTAATGTGGCTGTGCCCGACGCGGCTCATATTGATCTTTTACTTTGTTCTACCGTCTATGTTAAATACATAATTATGGAATACAATAAAGGATTGAGTTCTAAGTATTGACCTATCAAGTAGGTATCTAATGATAATGTGTACGTAATCCTCGAACCCAAGTAGCTTTAACATTTTCTACTAAATTGATCGTCAAAAGTTATCGACATTAAATATGTTTGGGCGAGGTGTGCAGAAATAGATTAACGGTCCATAGCTGGAAGAATTTTCAGAAGAAATGAAGTAACGTCAGTAGGTACAACTATACAAGTGCTCGGCCATAACATCACATCACGCCAGTAATCCCCGAAAGGTTAGACAGAAGTGTTCCCATTAGTACCTACACCCACATTTCGCCAGTTATGTTTAAGTCCTATGTAATAGGGGACGAGCCTATTGCCATCAATCGGGCACAAATCCAGATTCTGAGGCTGCTACAGAGAAATTCAAATCAAATCCTAAAAAAAAAAAATTGAAATTCCTGAAGGAAAAGTCAATAACACTGCCCGACCTGGGAATCAAAAAATGGGAAGGAAAAAATGGTCACAGTGGTGTGAGTGACAGAGCCGTTGTTGGGTATGACGTTGATCAAAGCGCCCGAGGAGCACAAACATTTCCAAGGTACGTTATTGAAGCAGGACTTATGCTTACTTTGCCATTAGATCTGAACCATAGGCTTTCAAACGCTCTATAACTACGACAATACCTATAAGATTACTAATATGGTAGTACGTAGGCCTAGTAGCATATTTTCAACTGAAGGCAGATTTTTTTATTTCGTAATTTTATAACGAGTAATTTAAGAGTAATTTTGAAAGCTAAAAGCTTAGAAGCTTAAAAGCTTAGCTTTAATTTCGTTATAAAATTACTTTTTATAACTATTTTGACTAGGCTGGTTGACAATTCATCGCGGGTACCTATTTACTACTCTTTGCAACATGTCACTCATGTTGTTTATTTTTATGTCACTTATCAAAAGCAAAAGTTTAGTCGAATCAGCATTATAACTGGTTTTCGATTACGGTCAAGCTGCAAACTAATGACTGTATAGTCACTATGAAGTGGCTTTTTAAAAGTGTCTAATATAACGAATGCAAATACGCCTATATAAAAACTTGCTATTCATGGGCGCCTCTATCATAATACAACGACCATTATTACAGCGGCGGGGTGCCGCCGCGCGCCCGCTGCTGACGAGGGCGCTTAAGTCTGTAACCAATAAGCAAGTGATAATACTGACTTTAGTTAAAACATATAATCTAAGTGAGTAAAAAAAGTCAAGATTTTTTTTATTTAAACGTGATTGACATTGATTATGGTCGCTGAGATGAGACAGTGACTGGATTATGAACGTTTTTAATTACGAGAATTGGCTTCTTTTAATGTCGCTTAAATAATTTTGTTACTTATAATTTGAATTATAATGCTTAAGATTACGAACTGTATTAAATAAAGTACCTACGAAACGTGTGTGTATATAGGTACTCCCAAATACAAAATACAAAAATCTATTAAATATTAATGTTTAAAATTCAAATAAAATAAATTAATCCGTTTTCGCGTTGAAGTCTTTAACAGCATCCCTTTGCGAGATGTATTGTACTATTGTTGTTGTGAAAGCCTGCTTGCTCCGTCCCGACCACGGCCCGACTGCGCCTTCAAAAGACATCAACGGCAATGCGAGCCCTCCGCACTCTCGCACTGCGTCGCCCTCCTGCCACGTGATATCTGTTGCACAGTCAGCGAAGCATGCCAACTGAGTTGTTATAAATTAACCAAATACGACAACAATGAATTCTCAAAACTGGACGCGTCTAATATTAAAAGTTAATAATCGCGGTCACGTGATGAGAAACCGACAACGTAAGCTATTATTATGTAAATAGTTTCTTTACAACATTAACATTATTATGAAGAACTTCCGCTAGCCGAAGGTGGCTCTATCGTTGTGTTATAATGTTCGTGTACAATTCTTTAAAGTGGTTAAATCATTGGGTTCTTGTCGATGGCCCTGTTTATTCAGCTGGCGTGCGAAGGTTGTCGACACAGTCAGTAGTCATTGATTGGGCAGGTCGTGCCTCTGGCTACGTAGTACAGGTGGCACAGAGCTCACTCGTACGTATACGCGCTTCATGTAAGGAACCTTTAGCTAAACCTGAAACTCTTCGAGGAGAGCTGGATTCAGGCAGGGAAAGACCATCTGGTGCCGGTTTCGATGAATGGGAAACGGATGCTTTGATAAAAAGCTCAGCGGTAGCGCGGTCTCGGAGATTGGACAGTAGTGGTCGTAACGCACGATGTTTAGATGATAATAGCGTGCTTCATATTAATAGACTAGTCGTTGTAGATGTGTGCGTTGGTCGCGTGAATTTGTTTACGCGTGTGGGTGCGTGACGTGGCGTCGCGTCGCCGCGGCGATGTCACGCCAGTGCGCTGCTGTGTGCTGCTGGCCGTGTGGCGCTGCGCGACGTCCGCGTCGCGGCTATTGCGCGCGCGCACGTCCTATAAATACCATGCTCTGCTGCCTAACACTAACAAATTAATACTGTTATTGTATCCTTTCGTAAATAATAGCATGCGCAGAAATGAAGGCAGTTTCAAGAGTTTCAGTTTAAGTGTGCATCAGACAAAAAAATAGACTCAAACGCCCACATATTCGTTACGACAGTACCTGCCTACCGTATCGAAGAGAAAATGATTACATGTTAAGCCTCTGTACTGTTCCACATGTTGTCAGCAACGAGTCTGGCGCGAAGTTGCGAGGCCACTAAGTTTAAGAAGCACCACATTCCAGAAAAACACAGTAGGTACCAGAAAAAAATAATTAAATGTGTTACGATTCTGACTTATAGGGATGTCAGTTGCTGTCACGTGCTAGTTCAGTTACTGTTTCAGCTTCGGAGTCTGCTCCGCTTAGCAACAAAATGTGTCTATTGTTCATATGAAACGATAAGCATCGGGACTTGCCCGCTTTACGGAAGATATTCAAGTGGAGCTGCCTTTTCCATTGTAAAACATTTCTTTTCTCACGAATATGTTTATATAAATGCGGATCCCCATGCTGTTCCACTAATATACCTAACTAGTATTCCATTATCAAATTCTTTTAATTTGGATTTCATCAGTCTCTTTGACTACCATTTTGGGTTTGGGTCGAAAATCTTTGAAATTTTAGTATATCTGTCTGTTTGTTCCGGGTAAGCTCGAAAACGACTGGAATGATACAAGGAGTAACTTTTGCTTATTTCCTATGACGTTTTTACCCGAATACGGTAAAGCCAAAAGGAGGGTTATGATTTTGACCGGTATGTATGTATGTTTGTTTGTTCCCTCATAACTTCTAAACTACTTATAATTACATGACAAATGAGGTGTCGTTAGAAGCGTCTCAGCTGTCCGCTGGATATAGGGTAGGTGACGTGTCACCAAATCCAATATGGCGCCCTCTTGGGAAGTGAAGTCGTTAACGAAAAAAAATATTCGCACAGTATCAACATGGGTATCAAATTAAAGGGCTTGATGAGCACACAACACAACATCACGCCTGAAATCCCCGAAGGGTTAGGCAGAGGTATACCCATTAGTACACCCACATTTCGCCAGTTATGTTTTTAGTCCCATGTAATAGGGGGCGAGCCTATTGCCATCAACCGGGCACAAATGCTTGATGAGCACATTTGAAATAATAGCTTTTACTTGCTACTTTGCCTGTTGTTAACAGTGTCAACATGGGTATCAAATGAAAAGGCTTAATGACTACATTTAAAATTCACTCGCTACTTTGTTTTTATTATTACATCAAATAATTAAAAAGAGTTAGAAATAGAAATAATTTGATTTAATTTTGCTAGAAACACAACAAAATGATTCAACCCCCAATATAGTGTAAAAAAAATAACTAAAACCCGACTACGAAAAAACGCGCACTGAAAAGTATAAATAAAACAAGAACAATTTGACAGAAATTTTTAAGTAATAGTCGTGGTCGTATCACGTATGCCACCTAGCCAATGAACATTGTGTGAAACATCCGCAGCTCGCAGGTCGCACACGACCACGACTATTACTTAAAAAATTCTGTCTAATTAATATTGTCCTTGTTTTATACTTTTCAGTGCGCGTTTTTTAATAATAAAATTAACTCGTTACATAAAAAGGTAACTTTTACAAAAACGCAAAGTATGTAAGAATGCTTTTTTTATCGAAGTTAATTTTCCGTGATTAATGTTGTATAATATAAGTAACTCAGTAGGACGTGGCGTTTTTACTTTCAGCATACGTCACAGGAAAAGGGCTTACGTGTGTGTGTCACAGCCAACCGGTTGGAATAGCCATTCAATTGGGCGAATGAATTTTATTGAACGTCGCCAATAAACCACACGTCTAAATGTCAATTAACAGACTGGCTGAACATAACGTTGAATAGTACAGCTGCCTGTACACCAGCTAGTGGACGGAGCGCCGCTAAGTACCGGGACCCATCATCCCCTTCCTCCTAACACTCAGAGCTTGCTTCGCTCGCATTTGGATTTACTAATATATTATTATGCTTATTTTGTGGAGTCAACATTTATTTTGGTAAGCTTATTTGTGCCCGTTGATTATTATAGCTGAAAAAAAATATATATATATAAAAACGCACTAATTTAATGTTACGGCGCCTTTTTGTTCAGTCGTGATGTTGAATGTTTTAAACACCTTAATGATTCAACTACAGAACTACCCATGTCGTTGAATGGCGTTGCTCAATGAAAGGTCTAGCGGTGCAATTAAATGACTATTTTATGTAAACAATTGGCCGCACGAACTTTTAAAATTAATGTTGCCTAATATATTTTTTTTGTTTCCAGTTTTCCTTTTTGTTTGCCATTACCTGATGAGCGTCAGGTAAGTATGGCGTGTATAACCTTAATCCCTGGCAGATCATCTTTTATCTAAACATATGTCGCTTACTCCCATTCCAATGCGTGAGGAAGCTCAACGCTTGTATATTTTTCGGCTTGGACTGTAGCGCGCACCTCGGACACAATAGCACTGGCTCATTACCTATTCGTGTTTAATTCTACGAGCAGTATTTACATATATTCTGCGAGATGAAAGTATTTATGCTTAGTTAGTTAGTGTATATAAAACATGGTTTAAAAATACAGTTTGCCGGTAACGGTCACTCTCGCATACGAGAGGATTCGTAACGGGCGGTGCACGGCGCGCAGAGGCTTCGGGCGCGTGGGCAGCGGGGCGAGGGGGCAGCAGGCTAGGGGCGGGGAGGGGCAAGCTCGCTGCAAAGGTCAGGCGGTGTGCACCTGCGGTGCGCATTGCTGGGCCATTTATCACAATTGCCGCTACCACGCTACCATTCACCTATATAATATTATTATTTGCTGCCCGCAAAAATGCTATAAGTATCAAGCAAAAATTTACCAAGATTTTTATAACACTCGTCACCACTTTCTAGAAACCCTAGCGCATCGGTCGTATTTTAAACATTATCTCATAAACTGCACGACCAAATTAAATAAAAATAAAGATAGGTAGTGATGTCAAAGCTATTTATTTTAACATTAAAAGATCATTTAATCTTTAAAAAATACACCTAATCAACATCTTAAATAATTGTAACGTCTTTACTTATGTAGAAAGTTAACTAATAAATGCTATTTGCAACAGGTACATTGTGCTGATCTACTTCAAGCCGTAAGGTCTGCGCTCAGTTGCTCACCGATAAAGTAGCTAATCTTTCTGCTATTTGAGACTATCCAAGTAATGTAGGTATGTAGGATATATTATAGTGTACATGTGTGGGCGCAAATACAGGTGCATTCCCTCTTCCCTCACTCTCATAATCCGCTGGGACGACAATCCGACACGAGCCCAGAGCTCAGGCGTAGGACGTTACAAACCGCTTTACGTGCTTTCTGAGGCTCGAGTGTCACGCCACCCACATCAGCACCCCGCCGCGTGCTTCGCCCGACCCGTGTCTCGGCCGCTCGGCGTGCTACTGCCGGAGGTACTGGGTACTGGCACTCTTGCGCCAGTACGGTGCGGTTGGACGGAGCTCATCCCTGCACTCTTAAACGGACTGAAGCTGCAAGAGCATTTTACTTCAAAGTCAAATCGAAATCAAATCATTTATTTCAATTAGAGCATGCTTAGGTATAGTTTATTAAAGATAGTGATACATCGAGGCAGTAAACTGTCGTGCTCATAACTTATGTACTTCGAGTTGGTACCTAGTCATGATCTAATGTGCCAGTCACCAGTAGGTACCTTGTTAACTCCCTGCACACTCCTCTATCTATTCTCATGTTACCCAAGCTAGAATAAAGTAGGTGCGGCGAATCTGGGATGTCAGCCCATTAGGCACTAAAATTATAATTCTTTAGCTACACCAACCTAGGTAGGTATATCTACTGTTTTCGTGTAAGTTATCCAGTCTTGAACATTAGACTTAGAAAGGATTTAGGTATTTAGGAAAACAAGCCCTCCTGCGCACATGGGTATGCCAGTGCACACTACTTGTGACTGAGTTGGGAGTGTTGCGAGCGAGCGCTGGCGGTCGGTAGCCGGGCGACGCGGCGCGGGCGGCGGCGGACGTGCTCGCGTATCTCTGTGTAATCGCTACGTTATCGCGCGATACTGCCCGGTTTAGGATAATGCGTGTTCCGATAATGTTCGATAGCCGACTCGCCAGGGGAACAAAACCATGTTGTGATTGTGATATGTCGATTTTACACAAACTACTATTTTCCTATATTTTCCTGTCAAATTATCAAATTAGTACAACACATCTGGAAGTAGGTAGCCACAGACATTTCGAAATAAATTCCTAAATCTACTTCTCCGTCTATAAAAATATTAGCCAGTCAGTAAGGTGGTCACTGCTCGGAGCAAACTGCCAAGTTTATGAAAGCACTATCTTGTGCCCGCACCTTCGCCCGCGTAAGTGTCGCATACGCAGACGCAGTTGCTGATAATTAAGTACCATTATACAGTCCTTTTTTTTTGGTACAACCCGCCACACTGTTCCCACCCACTGCAACTCCTGAAAGCCAGAATCAACAGTGGAGGCCACCAGAAAAGCGTCGAGGCAATGAAGCTCGACGAGTCCCAGAGAAACGATTAACTGTCTTGGGTCCCGCAACGAAATTAATCAGAAAAGAATAGCGGAGGAGTATCAATATGTCCTTATCAACTTCTTTTCGGGCGGTCAGCGCGCTTGCCGCTACCATACAACTCGCCTCGCATACAGCGCACTGCAAGCTCGCGAACGCGTGCTGGCCGCGAGGAGCAAGCTCGCAGTCCGCGGTCAGCCAGCGTGCACCTCGCGACCAGCGCACGGACTGCGAGCTTACCCCACGCGGCCGGCGCGCGGTCTGCAAGCTTGGCCTCGCGGGCGGCTAGCCGTAGCCTAAATTCGAGGCGACGACGGCGACGCCGTGCTGGCGCTAAGGACTCGTACACAAACACAAACACACGCGGCAAAATTTTGGAAAATAGGTACATTTTTCCAAGATTTAGCCGCGTCGTAGCACAATGCGACGTCGTAACGTGTTTATGTGTGGGGAGCCTAAGCAGTTGTGGTGCGGGATAATGTGCCATGACCTTTAGTATCGCATGCAATAATGTTACTGGGGATGGTAATAGATACTCGAATGTAGCAATGTCTGGCGTGAACACGAGGAGGCAATTTGAATGTATTTCAAAGCAATTTTGTGTTTTTTTAATGAATTAAGTACTTCTACATACTGTACCTAATGAATACAGCTGATGTAGAGGATAATTATGTTATTTGTATTGTGAACAACAGTCATCTGTGAACAAGGCACAATGAGTAACTATTTAAGTAAATGTGTATGGAATTTATCAAAAATCAGCATTGCTGCATGTAGTACGTATGTAGTAACGTGAAGGCGGAGCGTGAGGGACGGGGGGTGCGGGCACACATGACAACAGTGCACGCAGTCTCATGTCCATTTGGTGGATGGGCGGTCGGCGACCCCGGCCGGCCGTGGGCGCCGCGATAAACTTTATATATTCATACGTACGCATGTGAGCAGTGTGCCTGTATCGGAGTATCGCTGGCCGGCTGGTTATGTCCGGTACCGTTACTTTTCTTGCTTTCAGATCTCGTTCGGTGTTTAATTCTTGTTTTAAAACTGGCTGCGCGACAGTGAGCCGCCGCCGCGCCGCGCTCCGCTAATGAATGTAGCCGCATTAACATGCGACGAGCCCCGGCCGAGCCCAGCGCCGGCAGGTGACCGGCGTGCACTGCCCTGTAGTCCCGCACACTCGACTCGACCCGGCCGCCGTCACCACGATGTCGCCAGAGGAACAGCAGTGCTGCTCTGGCGACATAACATCAGTGCAGCTGCTTCGATCGAAATAACGATTTACCTGTCTATTAGTGAGTTCGTCATCCGCGGAACGCATGAGCATTGATCACAAAGCTTGCTCAAGGCGAATTGGCGAGTTCTGACTTAAATAGTAACAAGTTTTTGAAGTTGGTTAAAAGTAATAATTCCTGTAAAATAAATATGATTATACATATTAACAATTAAAACATTTTATTCATTTCTTACACACATCTAAGGAATACATAAAGTAAACATAGGTACCTATCAAATTAAAGGGCTTGATGAGCACATTTGAAATATATATACATTATATAGCTTTTACTAGCTACTTTGTCTGTTTTCAACAGTGTAAACATGGGTATCAATTCAAACAGCTTAATGAGTACATTTCAAATTCACTCGCTATTTTGCTTTTATTATTATATCAAATAATTAAATAGAGTTAGAAATAGAAATAATTTGTTTCAATTTTGCTGGAAACACAACAAAATAATATAACCCCCAAAATAGTGTAAATAAAAAATAAGTTAAAAATAAGTAAAACCCGACTAGGAAAAAAACGAGCACTGAAAAGTATAAAACAAGTATAATAATCATTTGACAGATTTTGTTAAGTAATAGCTGTGGTCGTATGCCACCTAGCCAATAAAGATTGTGTGAAACAACCTCAGGTGGCATACGACCACGGCTATTACTTAAAAAAATCTGTCAAATATTAATATTTTGATAACCCTCTATCAGTGGGTTCAAATATTAAAAATATTTGTTATCCTAAGGCCTATCGTAATATAAAGATTTAATGTACTCTCTTTTGTTCAAGCAAGACATAATGGTTATTTAACCGTGGCATGTAGTTGTTTGTTACTTAATTGTTGGATCGGCATAACCAGAAGTCTATCAGGATCAGCCAGTCTGGATACGGGGCCGCGCAGAATTGCGCAGTAGAGCCCGGACTCCGGATGTTGTTGGTGCACTACCGTGCCATGGAAGACACGTAAAATCGTAAGTCCTGCGCCTAATCTCTCCCCGGTCGTGCCGGGTTGCTGTCCCATCGGACCATGCGAGGGGAGGTAAGACGGTCTGTTTTCACCATAACGCGTTGTGGATATACCTAATATGGATTTAGATAGGGGTTTTAAAAAAGGTATAAAAGCTAAAGCGTTGCGAGCCATTTCAAAAACATTTGCTAAAGCTGAGTTACATCTTACTTTTACTTTTGATGAAATTTAAATTATGGATAAAAGGTACGTGGATATTTCTTTTTCAAAGGTCTGCCTACCCTTTTCCCAACTATGTTGGGGTCGGCTTCCAGTCTAAACGGATGCAGCTGAAAACCAGTATTTTACATGGAGCCACTGCCCATCTGACCTCCACAACCCAGTAACGGGGTTTTTTTTTCAAGGGTATTAAATTAAAAATAAATTATATATGATTGAGTCTGTTTGTCCCCTGTGGGTGCACCGAGTACACATTGTTAGCCTCACCAGTCTGCTGATGATAAAAATATGGCAATGCGCGAACACTATCTCGAGCAGAGCGTGTACAGCCGGGAACTGCGTCGGCGTATGCGTGTGTCACACAGACACAGCTGCCGAGTGGTCCTGTAGGCATCTGACTGGCTCACGTACTGACAGGGATGGAGAGGTGGCGGGCCGGAGTGGCCCGTGCCTGGCTGCTACACGAGTCCTGTACATTGGAGTTTGAGCGGATGTCATAGAAATAGTGCTTGTACTAAGGTATTATTTCTTAGGTGAATTCTAAGGTGAAAGTTTAGTATTCTACTAAAAACGTTTTCTCAATTTAGACGGAACCCGAACGTGGAACCCGCTCAAAGTCAAATCACTTATTTTGAAACAAGAAAAAAATAAATAATTTAATGTACCTAGTTACCCATTCAAAAAGATGATTAATTCGAATGATGAAGAATGAGGAGGAAACTCCAAACGAACTCTTTTTTAAATAAAAATGTTGACAATATGTTTTGTACAAGTACATTTATTCAATAATTTTATAAAAATGTGACGAATGTAGGTACTTGTATTAAAAATCGGTTTAACTACTACAACTGATACAAAAATGCTATAGATTAGAAAACAGAGATAAAATAAATTCGGGTTAATAAAATAAAACCACGCGCCATTTTAAAAAGTAATTAATGTCTGTCTAAAATAATGAAGTACGAAATATTTTTTAATTTATCATTACATTCTGCATAGCCCTTCGGGAACATGCGTGATGTGATGTTAATTTCCCTCTTCAGTTTCTTGAAAAACGTCGTATGCAACGCGTGAGCATATTATAATAATAATAATTTAATCAAGTAACTAGGACTAATTTAGTTAGTAACAGAAACTTATAACTATGTTAGGGAAAGTAAATAAACAAAAAGATAAATAAGTAAAAGACTGCTGCGCTGCCCCATGGGAAAATGCACAGCAGCGATTTATATACTTGCTGTCCAGTCTGCCCGCTATCATTGACAGCATGCTGTTGGAGCTCTCTCTCACTCTGCGCACCCGGGATGCACACCTCTTACGCATTGTGGCATAGAAACAATCCATCCCCACGTCAGCGAACGTCCCTGACGCGCTGCAAAAGCGAGGGAGCCCCAAAAGCTCCCTGAACGCATTGTTACATTGGATACGGAGGGCATTGTAAGATTTTTGAGTATTTCTCACCCAGCCCACAGGCTGCAAGAATAAAAAGATGGTACAGTAAGCTATGAAAAGAGTAACTTTCACATCTCTTGTGCACCGCGCAAACCTGCGAGCTAGCATGTTCGCTCTCACTGACAAGGCCCTTGGCTCCCTTTCTACATATACAGGGTGGCCCAGCAAAGGGCGTCCAAACGAAAATTTTGGGCTCCTCTCTTCTTGGGCTATCCAAACCACCCCCATGTATGTTCTACGATTTTTTGCGGTTTTGTATTTGTTTGGGCGCCCATTTTAATATTTGTTTGGGATATTCTTCTTTACATCAGATTTTGTAGATTTAAATATGAAAATGTCGTCTAGCTCCTAAGCCGCAAAAAATCGTAGAACGTACATGGGGGGGGTGGTTTGGATAGCCCAAGAAGAGAGGAGACCAAAATTTTCGTTTGGACGACCTCAGCAGCCACCCTGTATTTTAAAATTAAACGAAACAAGATTTAGAAGTCAAAGTCAAAGTCAAATCATTTATTTCAATTAGACCAATAAGGCACTTTTGAACGTCAAACACAAAAAACAAAATAGAATTGAATCTAGTTGCCCCTTCCAAAAGGTAGGTTTGTATGGAGAAGAATGGGCAAGAAACTCCATACGTACTCTTTTAAAATCAATGTTTACAACATTTGTTTACAGAATCATACACGACATGGCACGTGAAAGCAATGTATGTACCCTATAAAAAAAAATTAATTAATCATAATAATTAAAAGGCACAAATTAAGAATTTAAAAGTTAAAATATGTTCAAATATACATAGTTTTCACGTGTTTACAAATATTGGAACTACAGACGACCACTCATAACATCTCAACCAACATGAAATAGTGTGTGAGTCCGAGCAATCTATAACACACTTCAAAATCAATAATCAAAAATAAAACAAAATTAAGTATTAAGAAAAATGACAAACAAAAAAAAAATCATTAATAACCAGTTTGATTTTGTCTAGAATGTGTCATTGTCCCATGGAGCAGGACCAGCATGTTTCCAAGCACGTTAAGACCCATTTAAAGATTGTTGCACTCATAAATGTATATTGTGTTATATAATTTGAAATGATTTGTGTAAACAATTGTTGGTTAACCTATTAATAAATAAATAAAGAACAATTTGCAAACAAGCATATTAAAAATTAGAGAATTATAGGAGAGATTATAAGAATGCTTGGAAACATGCTGGTCCTGCTCCATAGAACAATGACACATTCTAGACAAAACCAAACTGGTTTCATTTTCAGATTTTCATTTTTCTTAACACTAATTTTGTTTTATTTTTGATTTTAAAGTGTGTTATAGATTGAGCGGGCTTACACACTATTAATTTTATGTCGGTTGAGATGTTGAAAGTGGTCGTCTATAGTTCCAATATTTGTAAACACATAGTTCAACCTTTCAATTCTTAATTTGGAATACTTTTTAATTACCTACACACAAACATTGCTTTCACGTGTCATAATGTATTATTTTGAATCCAAACCAAAATCCAAAAGAGTACGTATGGAGTTTCGTGCCCATTCCACCTTTTGGAAGGGGCAACTAGATTAAATTCAAATAAAAATAAAATCAAATCATTTATTCATTTGCTAATATGGGTACAAAGAAAAGGTCTTAAAATAGAAAATTTACAATACACAGGTACAGATTTACGCAATTAGAATTTAAACAGAGAAACATTATAAGAGTTTATCTTGTAAATATTCAGTGACGGAGTAATATGCTTTTTTTAATAGCAGTGTTTAAATATACTAACTGCTTTTTTCCTTTTTGTATATGACGTTTAAAAGTGCCTTATAATGGCCTAATTGAAGTAAATGATTCGACTTTCACTTTGATTTAATAAAACCATTATTCACCGAAATTTTGCGGGTCAAAAATTACCAAAAAAAAAAAAGTTTTTTTTTTGCTCTCTTAATTATTTATTATCTGCCTACATTGATAGGCCAAAAAACTATAGCCAAAGTAAAAAAATAAATTTGTTTTATCGAAACTAGGTAAATTTTCGTGGACCCCCATTTTTATTTCATGCCAACGTAGACCCCCATCGAGTCTTCGGTAGACCCCCGGGGGTCCACCTGCACCACTGTCTAGACAAACAATCATCACCTTATAGAGATGAAATTTTTCGTCGCTTTAAGCTTAACTGTTCATGCTTCTTGACCTTGTCGCCTTGTCGGTTTTGCATTTTTATATGAAACAGCGCACGGTCGTCTACAATCATGTAGTGAATGTATGCAACAGGCGGCGCGTCGACGTCCCTGGAACCTTGTGTCCTATCTTACACAGCTTGACAAAAACTATGATTTTAATAAATGAAACCTATGTATACTAACTTAAATAACCATAATAAATGAAAAGAGAGATTAAAAAAACCGGCCAAGTGCGAGTCGGACTCGTGCACGAAGGGTTCCGTACTATTATCTAAAAAAAAACGGCAAAAAATACGTTTACGTACGTTCGTACGTTTACGTTTTTCGTTTTCACGTTTGTATTGGAGCCCCCCTTAAATATTAATTTAATTATCTATTAATTTTTAAGTGAATATATTGTAACTCAATATTCTGTGAATATTTCAAGCATGAGAGTGCTTCGCCTCAGCGGCTCAGCGCCGATTGAGGTAGCTATTATTCGTTTTTATAGGAGTAGGTACGCGGCGCGGCTTTACAAGCGCAGCGTAGCGCGGTAGCCACGGTACTCAAAATAAAGATAAATATATCCCCATTAATAGTGTTGTATCATTTCTGTGGTGGACTTATTGACTTTACTAAAGTAAGGACACTCATTGACAACGTTATGTTAGACGCGAACTAAAACCAGCACCCATCAGGAATCTTATCGGCATCCTACCAAAAACATGGATGTGCAAAGTGGCCAAGTTCTATACAATGAAGCACAGCGCTGCTGGATTTGCCGATAAAGTACTTCAGATCGTAATAGATGCCAAGTTCTATGAAGGTGAAAGACAGTTCAAGTTGCAGGTACCTGTTACCTTGCTACCGTGTAATGTACGAGTACCAGATTGACTGGGACGGCGAAAAGTAGCTCGAAACGGTTAATGTCATATAATAATATAGTTACGGGTGAGCTTCGCCCGGTCGTCTCCGAGCTTGTCACACCGCTGCCGTGTGTCTAGATCGAGTTTGTGTGGGTGTGATGAGACCCCGTATGCTGAACCTGCTGAGCATGCCGATCTCAGCTTTATGTATAGTTGATACAGCTCATTATCAGACTGTTTGTTGCGACTTGACACCACTACGTAAGACTGTTATTCGTGTAATAAGAATGGTAAATCAAGGAAACGCGGCTAGTTTTGTAAGTAAAATGCTGTGTATATTGTGTAGATTGTTTGAATAGCTGAAGCGCTTCAGTAGCGGTGCAAAGGTCTCTCATATCATTACGCTGGTTGTGTTCGCAGCGCTACTCTTTGGCTTCCAATTAATACCTATTTGTAACGTGATATAAGTATGTATGGTGCATAGAATTTATTTGAAATGTAAAATTATATAAGGATTACTTATATTATAATAAAGAATTGTATTGTGGATAGGTTTACACTATAAAATGATTTAAAATTATATTTTTAGTTGTAATCAGTGTGAATAAGCTGTTTGTCATCGTCACCCCAGAGGGCACCGCTGCGTCATTCGTCATTCAAATTCTATCTACACTTTGTGTGCCGGATACAGTTAAATCTAGTCTCTAGCATGATTTTTTTAGACTGCAAGTGGTTGAAGGGTTTGTCGTCATTCATGACCAAACCATACGTGCCCTACGTAGCCGCAACCCTTTGGTCCGCCGCTGACCAGGCGCGTCGCGCCGCCACCCGCGCGTCTAGACAAGTGGCACTGTGGCACAGATCTGTGAGCTGTTTGAACTGACATGTCATCACGTCAGCTGATCTATTTATTTTCTACACCGTGCAGATCGCAAAAACATATAAAAAAATAAGTTAAGTATAAGTATTTTGATAAAGGCTACGTCAGTTTAAAAACTAGTTTTCCTTTCTTGTATCTGATTATGGAAAATAGCTTATTATTTATCATGATTGTGCTCTCACGCTCGATCCAAATTTCATGTGATGTGCCTAAATGACCCGTGACGGCGCTGCTCGACGTGGCAATACTTAGAGGATCGGCGACGGCGAGCGGGAATCAAATTCCTTGCAAATGGAAGCGCCACTGACTAAGCACAACCAGTCGGTTACCAAGTGTCGTACATCGGCGTCTATTAATAGACGCGCGCCGCGTCGCTGTGTGCGTGCGCGCGGCAGTGTGGCCGCAGGTGCAGGCTCGCTGCTCGCGGCGAGGAGCCCGCCGCCGCCGGCCAGCCTTGAGCGAGCAAGTGTCGCGCCGAGAAATTATTTGACGGCTGCCGAGCGCCGCGCACTGCGCTACCTCATGCAGGACGATACGATGGTTAGAGGCGAGCTATTGTCGGAATTATTTCAGAACAAGAACCTACATACCGTTCAGTACATGATTCAAAAATAATAAAAATGAGCTGTTCCATACGTTATGAGCTTGTACTGATTCCGTAGCAACAGGTTGGCCGTCAGTGTTCCTTGAGATGCATCTCGTAGCAAGCGCCATTGCATTGACATTAGCATATGAGAAGAGAACCAATAGACACGGAAATAATAAAATAGTTAATAGCTGAGTATGAACCAGTATTTACCTATTACAGATTTAATGTTATCATCAAAAATTACTTAATAATTTGGAAATAGGTATTGCTATACGCCTTATCCAACCTACGGGGTAAAGTGGATAGCAGCACAGGGCAGGGTGAACACACGGTTTATTACTAGAGAATAAACGTGAAAACAAAAACAAAAATAGGAAGAATAACATTAACGTTCTAATCTGTTACGTGCAGTGCAGTTGTCACAATGAAATATTTGTTCTTCTTCGTCAGCGGTGCATTTCTTGTTCCAATGCTTACAGGAATTGAACTGAATGTAATCGTCAACTGGCTGCCCATTCATTTCAAAGTAATCTTCCCCATCAAACAAACATGTGTATTACATTTGTGAAGTTTGCGTAAAGTTGGCGTCATTTTGAAGTTGAGCGGCCAGTAATGAAACTTGGATATTGTGAAAGAACAGAATAAAGCGATCAAAAGCTATTATGGATACCTTTCTCTAAACCATCTCGGAACGGATATGTATGGTGCCGTATTTTGCTCATTTAAATATAAAAAGTTATCATATTCTAGTTGAGCTGCTACAACTTGATCTGCAGTGATGCGTGCTGAAACATTGTTTAAACAGTTGAATTACCTGCTTAGTATTGTACCTATGCTAGGTATAATTTGTGTTAAATATTCATATGATGGTAGTAACTTGTCAATGAACTGAGTAAGGGTAGAAAGTGACACCCGAGGACGGCCGGTACATAATCACATCACAGGAGTGTCAGGGCAGCGCCATCTTGTCTGATCACGCTGAACTTAAGACTTGAGTGAGAAAGTGCTACATTGGCAACCGTCGATCTGCATGAATGAGGCTCCATTGAAGACGTGACACAGAGCGGCACCGTGTCGCGCAGCTGGAAGACGGGCGCGCGCCGTCCCGCCCGGCCGCGACCCCGAGCCACGCATTAGCATTCAAATTTATGTCACCATTAACGTTCCGTAAACACTGCTTTAGTCGAATCACTGTCTCATTTGAATTTTTAAATAAAACTAAACGGATCGACCGTTTGATATTATTTAAAGAGTTAGTTTTATACTTTCCATCATCGTTACGAATGCGTCGTCCGCAATACAAGTCGCTGACACATTAAAATAAAACGTGTTTAGTTCGAAGTGAGCCTGACACCGCCTGCGCCTGCACATAACTGCACCAACTTGCCTTATGCGCTTTCGTTAGTCTGCAATTTAACTCTGATAAAGCTAGGAGTACACGTGGCCACCAAACGTTCGCGGCACCTGTCTATGCGTGCACAATATGAACATTACGGATTGTTACTACAACAATATGACAAAACCTAAATATGTTGCAGTAAAGTTACTCTAATGCTATCACAGACTTGTATATTACTCTCATTCCAAGTAATAATCTATAATATGATATCGGAATGACTTAGTGACTGACGTCAAATATTGTAAGTACCGATACGGTTTCAAATACATAGTTTGTCGTTTACGTCTGTTTAGAACAAAACATATTTCAAATATTTTGTTTAAAAACAACAACCTTTTGGTATTTTGAAAACACATAAGGAATGTTGTCTATTACCAATACCATTGTTTCTACTCGTACCTAGGTGTATGATGGTTTATTTTGGAATTCGTATTAAAATTGGACATTTAGTTAAAATTAGCTTCTGCCCGCGGCTCGCGACTTCGTCCGCTGTAAGTCGGGAAAAAATAGTATTGTGTGATCTTACGGTAGGTACTCTTACGTGGCACCTTGACATATACAATAAATATTATGCATATCTTCTAAAATATTCATTGAATTCAAATGATGTCAAGGTTATAGTGAGTTAACCTTAAAACATAGACGTATGCTGTCGCGGACATGTTCTAGAACTTCTAAAGGAATACAATTGTGTCATACATGATATTTGCGTAACTTTAACCGTATACGCAACGCACGCAACGAAAGCTGTCATAAAAACTTTTTAACAAAATAATTAAACTTATTATTTTTTGCTTTTCAGTTTCTTCGTAACTGAAAAGCAAAAAATAATAAACCTTTTTTAATGAACCTTAAGGTTCTAAGGTTTTAAACTATATTAAGTACACATAAGTAAATATTGAGTCGGCGCCAAACATTTCACGGCGCCGCGCATCCGCCTTACGTTAATTTGCTTTTTTGGCTTGCTTGCTTTTTAGTGCTTGTCGTTAATCCTTACAAAAAGCCCTTTAAAACAATGACATGATATATTTAATTTTTGAAAGTGGTAGGAGTGGAGTTGATGTACCCCTTCCCCCTTTTTCTTCAGACAATACTCGACTTCACATATAAACAAAGCAATTTTACTTGTTATGACAGTTATCCTATGAGGAATTCCATTCGATACCTTCGAAGTTCATGATCAGATCATCACAATATTTATATGGGACCAACTTCGGGATATACCCTTTCCAATGAAAACATAAAAAATATATCTGTGTATTCCGTAAAGTCATGCGTGGTCATACATAAAAAAAATATAAGTACGCGTTGACTTGAGAACCTCCTCCGTTTTTTCGTCGGTTGAAAAGGAATATTTTGCGGTTTCTGCAACATTTTTCATTAATGTGCCGCTCTTATTGGTTGTAGCGTGATGTTATAATTAGAACTTTTCTGAGATTAACGCTTTCAACCAAACAAACAAATTCTTTAGCTTGATAATAGTAAGATCACTTTTCTTACATTTTCTCAAATAGGTACTTATCAATTTCAAACTTAATTAGCCTTAAGGAAGTTTTAAGGATCATACCGAACTGAAGTTGTTTATATTTCAAAACAATTTTCTACGTAGTAAGTAAGTAGGTATGTAAAGTAAAATAAATTAATAAATTTCTTTATTGCAATAAAAAATGGTCAACATTGTGTCAACTTGTGTCGAATAGTAATTGTTCTTCGCTGACGTTCAGCTTGTAGCGGCGTGCGGATAATGAACGATGAGTATCGATAGGTAGGTAGATTATAGACATGAGAACCAGTGTTTCTGGGAAAACAGACACTTGGATATCGTCCGCCGCCACCTCGCTGCCGCCGCGCCGATATCCAGCTACTCCGCGCCAACATTAGACATCAACGCACGGTGCTGCCGCTGTCCGCTAGTGATCACACGCGCAAGCGCTGTCGACCATCACCATCACCAGCTTGGTGTAACACTTTGACCTTGAGTTGTTCTAGTGTAGACCCGAGTAGGTAAGGAAATAAGTTATCATTGACGCACACTGCACATAACATAAGTATAACATCTTACTTATGCTACCTTGGTAATAGCTCTGTGTGAACAACCTTAGTGTTTGTTTATCCTAAACCCATTCTTCTTAACGAAGTCAGGTCTCTGTGTAAATCTTAGTTCATATTGATAAGTAGGGAGGCCTATGGAGCATGTGGTTTCCGCAGACGTTCCTGAGATCGAGGTCGCCTTGCCCGTTGACGACACGACGACACGCGTCGTCGCGACACGTGGCCGGGCTCTTCGTAAAAGTTCGACGATTAGTTTGATAACGGTCAATCATAGACGTTACGGATATTTGGAAGGTCGGTAGTCTGGCAAGCAGCGTCACGTGGCTGAGGCTGCTTGCTATACGGTTTCGTGTTACTCAGCAACCGATAGACAGTTCATGGCGCGTATTCAGCCGCGCCCGGCTACACTGAATCTGGCTCAACCAACTCAGTTTTGTGTTATCGTTGTTCTTATATTTGTAAGAGATAATATGGTCATAAAAACAATTTTTAATTATTAAAATTTTCACCGTTGCTGATTTAGGCTGCTTGCTCTAAGCAAACGGTTATACAGTAATATTAGTAAGGAGATTAACACACGGCACCGCACGCCATGCGGTGATGCGGTTCTCATGATACACTAGCTTCTATGAAATCCGCATGAACCTTGCACACGATCACCGCTCGACCGTGCGGTCGTTCGGTTCTCTCGCCACGTCCGCATCTCCGCGCGGACGTCCGAGTGGTCGTGCGGTGCTTAACACACGGGGCGCCGCATTACCGTACGGATCAATTGTGCAGAGTTCCCAATTTAGGGGTTTTCTCTCCAAATTAAGGGGGTAAATATATGCAATGGAATTTTTTAAGTTGGTATCCAAGCGTGTTTTCGCAGTTGCTACGTATTGTGAGAAATAGAACGCACACATAACAGTTTGTTCTCTATTCCGCCACCTTCCGGGATGTCATTATTTGCGCACTGCATTCAAAAAAATCATTCAAAAATCATTTTTCCCCAAACTTATGCCAAAAAATATTATATTGAGTATTAAAATAATGTGTTCCCTAGAATTTTCCACGCAGTTTTAATTTCACCAAAAGTTCCCAAAAATGTTTCCCCAAATTGGGAAAAAAAAACCCCAACCTGGACACCCTGAAAACAAAACAAAACCGGTAAAAAATAACTAGTTAAAACCAGAACTGGTCAAAAATCGATCCGTGCGGTCATGCGGTCGAACCGTATCACCGTGCGGACAACCGCATCGAAATCCGCTTCACCGCCACCGGATCCCGGAGCGGTGTGCGGTGCTGTGTGATAATCGCTTTTTGAATATTATTAAATATCTAATTATAAAGAAATCTAATATCAGCACAGTAGCACGCACATTATAAGACTATTACCACTTAGAGTGGGTGTACAACACAACGTGACCTTGTGGTGCCGCGAGATAGCAGTCAGGAACCGCGCTGGTGTCGCGGAGCGCCGACCTGCTGCAGCTGTATCGGCTCGGGGAGGCGTACTCGTGTGGAACTTTGGATGTAGAAGCTCCACACGATAATCACTCTTGCTTTCAATGGATTTTATTTTGTGGAAAGAATTAAAAAGTATTCCAAAGATGTCGTTGATCCAAATAAGTACATTTGCCTACAAGTGAGTGAGATATGGGAAGTGCCCGCCCTGCCGACCGGCCAGCAGCCCGCGCAAGGCGTCGCGGTGGGATAGGGCAGCGGCTGACGGCTCTGCTTGCAAGCGTGGCGGTGCAGCAGTGTTTACGTTTTGTTACGTGTGGTGTGTGCGCTCGAGCTCAGTGCCCGCTGTGCGGAGCAGGCTGCGGAATCACTCACACAAGGTTAATGTGTGCCGTGAAAGCTGACCACCGCGTACGGCCTTGAATTCAGTTCACCGCGCATTCTTTAACATTATGCTAATATATCATTACAATCGAACAAAATAATATTCTATTGAGGAAAGCGTCGATTATGCTGCTACTACCTCGTTAGTATGTATGCTGCTGCCTATGCAGACAATTAGACAAATGTCGATCAATTGAAATTGGTGACGTTAACTGGCGAGCATTTTGTCAGTGTAACTTATTTTCGGCATCAATACACTTATAAAACTCAATGATAAAATGAAATCTATTTGTGGCTGATGAGGCTCCACAGGCCATAAATGGATTTACCATTGAGTGTTCTCGAAAAGCTTACAAGTCCTGCCCTAAACAGATCTAGTATTTTATTTGTGCAGTTAAGCTTGTACAAAAAGAAAGCTCTTCGAATCACCTGCAGCCCGTTCACACGGCGGCGGCGGCGGTACGTCCGCGGTGACGCGCTGGTGTCCACCGCGCGCCCCGCGCGGCGCAGGCGCTGCGAAGCGACCGGTTCGACTCCCGCGCAGCGCTCACACTTCGACACAGTTAAACGACTACCACTACATATCTTAACATAATGTATGTGATATTATAATGTAGGTAATTTAGATGTGTAACAATAATGTTGCTCACGTATTATTTTTCACATTTATGTAGTAAGACCGAGTTAGTCTTTCATCCAAGCAGATCGTGATGTGATCGTGTCGTGATGGTCCAGTGGTTGAGGCGCCCGCCTCTCATGCATGAGGTTGTGGGTTCAAATCCGGGCAAGTACCGATATGAATTTTTCAATTCATATCTACTTTCTAAAGTTTATCTTGGACATCACTGGCATCGGTGAAAGAAAACATCGTGAGGAAACAGAAGCCCTTGAGGCGGTTTAGAAACTCTGACACTAGAGTGTGTAGGGTCGTAAGGCCTTACTGCCCACACGATAAAGAAAGAGAGATCCAAGCAGATACAGCTACACCGAAAATATAGGGTTTTCAAATTGTCCTGACACGTGACTCGTGCTCGCGGGCACCAGGGACGCCGACGTTGCTGGACACTAACGTGGCGACACGCGCACTGTCCGCAACACGCCAGCGCCGCTAGTGTGCACTCGAAGGCCGCTCATGGCGGAGGTCGGCCGGGTCACGTGTCGCGCTGGACACAAGGGCACTTATCTTATCTCCATGAGTGCGATTCCCGATGAAAGTCAACACTTGTCAATTTGTCATTAGTTGTCAATAGTTTGGCATTAGTTTAGTATCGCTATTAGGTAATAGATGACGTTGTGCCGTGACGTCATATTTGTGAATCGCGGTGTAGAGATTTTCCTGCAAAACATGACCTTCGCGGTACTACTTTCAATAAATTGTCTTACTCTGGAAACCCTTGTTTTATTTGGAAGCGAGATATTTTTGAGACGTTGTACAAGTGGTCCTTCGAAACCGGATAAAGGATTGGTGTGCAATTGTCCTTGTTGTGATGGAGTCAGGTTGAGTGGTCAACCTGCTGCGAGTGGAACATCAGCGCGGCGTGTGGTGAGTAGCATCGGCGGACCGTACAAAATTGGCACTTAAGCATAATTATGTACATAAAGTACACAACGGTCAGCGCTGATGCCATCAAATACTTCGTGTTGGCGAGAGCAGCAGCTGCAGTGCGGGAGGAGAGTACCTTGCATATCATTACGACGAGCTACGTAAAAGTGAGTGGCAGTGAAGTGTTGTGATACGAAGATAAACTGTGAGTACTTTACGAATCAGTAATTAAAAATAATACATCAAGACTTAACAAATTCAAGCAAATTTAGACCTTATTAACTTAGAAAATTTCAATTTAATTCAATTTGGACTTAGAACAATTTCAAGAAAAAGCAAACTACGGGGAACCTATGTCCGATTTTGCTGCTAGGAGTATTAAGTTCAAAGACTTGTGATTCTTCATTAAATATGGAAGCTCTAAGTAATTTACAATTTAATTTGCACTCTACGATCAGCAAAGCAAGGTCTAATTTTAAGAAATCACCTAAGGAGCGAGTGACCAGTTCATACATAGAAACTAGACTAGAAAGTTTAGAAGCTAATTGGTCAACGTTTTCTGAAACTCATGTAAAAATTGTGTCATCAGTTAAGTCTATTGAATTCGAAAAATCTGATTATAGCATAGAAAATGTTTATGAAACCACGGAAGAATTATTTACTGATTATAAGGCGGAGTTGAAGGAAGCATTGAAGAAAATAGTACGTTCGGACAGTTTACGTAAAGCACCTGAATCTTCTACGAAGAGTTCTCAAGAGGTATGTTCTGTAAAGTTGCCGAAGATTGAGTTGCCTATGTTTAGCGGAAGTTATTCTGAGTGGATTAGTTTTAAAGATCTATTTATATCCTTAATACATAATAATCACCTACTAGATGATGTTCAGAAACTGCATTATTTAAAATCACATTTGTCTGGAGAGGCCGAGGGTCTATTACGGCACATTCCCATTACTAGTAGTAATTATGCTACTTGTTGGACTAAATTGGAGAATCGGTATAATAATAAAAAATATTTAGCGAATTGTATAATTAAACGTTTTATGAGTCAAAAAAATATTGTAACCGAATCTTCCAACGCAGTTAAGGAATTATTAGATACTTCTAACGAATGTTTACATGGTTTGCAAAATTTAGGCATAATGGTAGAGTATTGGGATATAATAGTAATTTATGTTTTGAGTCTGAAACTAGACACCGAGTCACGCAAACAATGGGAAATGAAAATTAGTGATTGTTCAGATGATTTACCAACAATGAATCAGTTCATAACTTTCCTCGAACAAAGATTTAGGTCTTTAGAATTTTTAGATAACAAATGTCAACGTAATCAGTCCAATTGTAACGCGCCAGTCAAATCACTTCATGTGTCAATAATATCATGTATTTGTTGTCAAGACCAACACAAGCTGGCAAATTGTAAAAAGTTCGCCGGTTTAGATATGGACAAGCGACGTAATTTTGTCCAAACAAATGGCTTGTGTTATAATTGTTTAGGAGCAAATCACTTCGTGTATTCATGCCGCCAGTCCACTAGATGTCAAATATGCAAGAAGAAGCATCATAGTCTTCTTCATCTCAGAAATGTCTCCAAATCAGTTGGTGATAGTAACCAAACTGATCAAGTCACAAGGCAAGGCAGCGTCTCTGCTGATACTACGTCAACCCAGAGTAATTCCACAAATGTTGTAAGTTGTTTTGCTAACAGTCATAGCCAAGTATTGTTGGCTACTGCGTTAATTGCAGCGGAATCAAAGAGCGGTACTGCTATAGTGTTAAGATCCCTGTTAGACCAGGGATCTCAGGCTTCGTTTGTGACGGAGTCCGCAGTCCAGCTCTTAGGTCTCGAAAGAGTACCAATTGAAGGTTCAATTTCAGGTATAGGGTGTGATCAAGATCCATCAATGATTTCGTTGAATTCGATGGTTCTCATTAAAGTACAATCACGCATCGAACCTAGTTTTATTATCACTGTTAGAGCTTATGTTTTAGAGAAACTTACAACTATTTTACCGGATAGAAAGGTTGTGGCAAACGTTTTGCCCACAATCTCGTCTTTGGTTTTAGCAGATCCTTCGTTCGATACTCCGAACAAGATTGATTTGCTTTTAGGTGCCGAAGTTTATAGCCAGATTTTGTTAGAAGGATTAATCAGAGGTCCATCTGGTCAACTCATCGCACAAAATACCAGACTAGGATGGATCTTATCTGGCCAAGTAGGTAAATTCAACCAAAGCGAGACATGTCACAACACAATAGTCACATTGCATTCAACTCATACAGATGAGAATGCACTTCTTAAAACATTCTGGGAATCAGAATCTGAGCCCAAAGGTGATTATGATAAAGTTTACTTGAGCCCAGAAGAACAGAAGTGCGTAGATATATTTAAGGCCATGACTACGAGAGACAAATCTAGTCGTTATATTGTGCATATGCCTTTCAGGTCAAACGATCCTGCTTGTGAATATGGTGGATCGAAAGACATTGCGTTTAAACGGTTCTTTGCCTTAGAAAAGAGATTTCTAAGGAATCCTGAGTTTAAGGCTCAGTATTCAGATGTTATAAAAGAGTATATAACTCTTAATCACAGGGATGTAGTACAGGATAGAGGTAAAGAAGGTTCTCTGTTCTTACCTCATCATGCCGACATCCGTAACAAAAGAAGTCAGTAGTCACATGTGTGGATCATAAAAGTTGGCGGTCGCTTGTATCGAGCTTCTATCGAAGAGAAGAGAATATGAAGCACCCTCATATGTCACACTTCACCAATCTTTTGATTGTGGAAGCTCACGAGAGAACATTGCACAGCGGTCCGCAATTGATTCATTTAGCTTAAGATCCATATACTGGATACTCAATGCAAAGGCTCTCGTTAGGCAATATTTTCATAAGTGTGTAACTTGTATTCGGCATTCAAAACTATACTATGATGGGCAAATTACTAAAGGCCAGAGTGTTTACTCTTAAGTCTTTCCAATGTAGTGGCGTAGGTTACACAGGTCCAATAAGCATCCGAACTTCTAAGGGTCGTGGTCATCATTCCACTGAGGGTTATATTAGTTTGTTTGTTTGCATGTCCACTCGTGCCATTCATCTAGAAGTTGTCAGTGACACAACTTCTCAGAGTTTTCTTGCGTCTTTTAAGCGCTTTGTAGCCAGACGAGGCCGAGTATTGGACTTGTGGAGTGATAATGGGTCCACTGAACCTGTGATAGGAGACGTGGTTCTGGTGAGGGAGGATGATCTTCCACCCTCCAAATGGCTATACGGAGTTATTATAAATAAGCATCCGAGTTTGGACAGGATTGCGTTGTACGGCATAAAAATAATGAATTCAAAAGACTCTGTTATTGTTTCATCTTATTGATATATTTTCATACAGTTCTGTCTACAAAATATATGAAGTTGTGAATTTTTGTTAAATGAACTTGTATTCTTTACTTTGTTTTTAGTGTTGTTTAATTTTATTTACATAAGACATGAACTTGTATATTGGTTAGGTTATAGTATAGGGCTACTTTTAGATTATAGTGGATAGTCAACCAACCAATTACTAAGTTTATATTGCTATGTTATGGTTGATGGACAGAGTCGTCCATGGTGGGCGGAATGTCTAATCTCTTGAAATAAATACTTCTTGCAAATCATAGATGAAAGTCAACACTTGTCAATTTGTCATTAGTTGTCAATAGTTTGGCATTAGTTTAGTATCGCTATTAGGTAATAGATGACGTTGTGCCGTGACGTCATATTTGTGAATCGCGGTGTAGAGATTTTCCTGCAAAACATGACCTTCGCGGTACTACTTTCAATAAATTGTCTTACTCTGGAAACCCTTGTTTTATTTGGAAGCGAGATATTTTTGAGACGTTGTACAATTTTGTTTCGGCGATAAACCTCACCGATGTAACATACCTACATATGTATAAACAATATACACATAGACACACTTCTTTTATGGGGTACTGTGAAAAATGTTATTATAAAATACCACTCGACAGTCTCCGACTAAATGAGGGAATTTTTTTTAAAAATCCAAAAACTCACACTATGTAGTCAAGCATATTACAAGTTAGAAGATTTTTATCACGAACAAAAATGCTTGGCTTAACGCTAGTCCTGCTCCACACTCACTGATGAGACTCATTATTAGTTTATAGTTTTTTTTTTATTATTGACATAGTAACGGTATATTATACGTTGTATTACGTCGTATGTAATGTGCAACAAGCTATTATGAGCTGCAATAAGCTATAACATAATATTATGATGCCTACTAACTCAGAGATGAGCAGCAAGAGACTTGATGCGTAGTATGCTACGAGATGCGTACCACGCCATGTGACGTAGCATGCTACGAGATGCGTACCACGCCATGTGACGTAGTATGCTACGAGATGCGTACCACGCCATGTGACGTAGTATGCTACGAGATGCGTACCACGCCATGTGACGTAGTATGCTACGAGATGAGCAGCAAGATACGTGATGCGTAGCACGCTACGAGATGCGTACCACGCCATGTGACGTAGCATGCTACGAGATGCGTACCACGCCATGTGACGTAGTATGCTACGAGATGCGTACCACGCCATGTGACGTAGTATGCTACGAGATGAGCAGCAAGATACGTTATGCGTAGCACGCTACGAGATGCGTACCACGCCATGTGACGTAGTATGCTACGAGATGAGCAGCAAGATACGTTATGCGTAGCACGCTACGAGATGCGTACCACGCCATGTGACATAGCATGCTACGAGATGCGTACCACGCCATGTGACGTAGCATGCTACGAGATGCGTACCACGCCATGTGATGTAGCATGCTACGAGATGAGCAGCAAGATACATGATGCGTTGCACGCTACGATAGACGTAACACGCTATGCGACGTAGCATGCTAAGAGACATTCAGACCTACATGATGTGTAGCATGCTACGAGACATTCAGATCTACGTGATGTGTAGCATGCTACGAGACATTCAGATCTACGTGATGTGTAGCATGCTATGAGACATTCAGATCTACGTGATGTGTAGCATGCTACGAGATATTCAGATCTACGTGATGTGTAGCATGCTACGAGACATTCAGATCTACATGATGTGTAGCATGCTATGAGACATTCAGATCTACGTGATGTGTAGCATGCTACGAGACATTCAGATCTACGTGATGTGTAGCATGCTACGAGACATTCAGATCTACGTGATGTGTAGCATGCTACGAGACATTCAGATCTACGTGATTTGTAGCATGCTACGAGACATTCAGTTATACGTGATGTGTAGCATGCTACGAGACATTCAGATCTACGTGATGTGTAGCATGCTACGAGACATTCAGATATACGTGATGTGTAGCATGCTATGAGACATTCAGATCTACGTGATGTGTAGCATGCTACGAGACATTCAGATCTACGTGATGTGTAGCATGCTACGAGACATTCAGATATACGTGATGTGTAGCATGCTATGAGACATTCAGATCTACGTGATGTGTAGCATGCTACGAGACATTCAGATCTACGTGATGTGTAGCATGCTACGCTACACTTCAGATCTACGTGATGTGTAGCATGCTACGAGACATTCAGATCTACGTGATGTGTAGCATGCTATGAGACATTCAGATCTACGTGATGTGTAGCATGCTACGCTACACTTCAGATCTACGTGATGTGTAGCATGCTACGAGACATTCAGATCTACGTGATGTGTAGCATGCTACGAGACATTCAGATCTACGTGATGTGTAGCATGCTATGAGACATTCAGATCTACGGATGTGTAGCATGCTACGCTACACTTCAGATCTACGTGATGTGTAGCATGCTACGAGACATTCAGATCTACGTGATGTGTAGCATGCTACGCTACACTTCAGATCTACGTGATGTGTAGCATGCTACGAGACATTCAGATCTACGTGATGTGTAGCATGCTATGAGACATTCAGATCTACGTGATGTGTAGCATGCTACGCTACACTTCAGATCTACGTGATGTGTAGCATGCTACGAGACATTCAGATCTACGTGATGTGTAGCATGCTACGAGACATTCAGATCTACGTGATGTGTAGCATGCTATGAGACATTCAGATCTACGTGATGTGTAGCATGCTACGAGACATTCAGATCTACGTGATGTGTAGCATGCTACGAGACATTCAGATCTACGTGATGTGTAGCATGCTACGAGACATTCAGATCTACGTGATGTGTAGCATAATATGCTACGAGACATTCAGATCTACGATTAATTTATTTATTTATTATAGTTAATTAAAACGGTGTAACACCAATTACAATCATTATCATGAAAACACAAAACAAGGCAAAACTAAAACATCTAGTGGACAAGTTGTACAAGTTTCTGCTATAAACCGATTAGGGTTCCGTAGCCAAATGGCAAAAAACGGAACCCTTATGGATTCGTCATGTCTGTCTGTCCGTCCGTATGTCACAGCCACTTTTTTCCGAAACTAGAAAAACTATACTGTTGATACTTGGTAAGTAGATGTATTCTGTGAATCGCATTAGACCGGACGGGATGTCTCTGTTTCCGTGGAAGTTGGGTAGGCCTTTAGTGTGGGACGCTACATGTGTCGATACTCTTGCGCCATCCCATCTTCTTAGTTCGGCGTGCTGTGCTGGCGCTGCTGCTGCGGCTGCGGAAAACCTCAAACGGCGTAAGTATAGTACCCTTTCAGGTAACTATATTTTCGAGCCGTTTGGGGTGGAAACTCTCGGGTCGTGGGGTCCGTGTGCCCATGGCCTTTTCAAGGAGTTGGCCAAACGATTGGTTGATTCTTCCCGTGACCCAAGGGCTGGTTTTTACCTTGGCCAGAGGTTAAGCATTGCCATTCAACGTGGCAATGCGGCCAGTCTTTTGGGCACATTTCCAGTAGACAGCGATGCGGATGAATTTTTTGATGCCATTTAATTTTAGTTTCTCTTTTTTTTTTATATTCTGGTTGTTTTTTATTTTATTTTTATTATTAAGTTTGTAAATATTAGGACTTATAATAACTTCTATAATAGGAGAATGATAAAACTTAAAAAAATATATATATGATGTATATTACCATGTTAACTTCTACCGAAAATTGGTTTGAACGAGATCTAGTAAATAGTTTTTTTTAATACGTCATAAATCGTAAACCGCAATTTACCTTTCATTTAATCAACGTTAGAACGAACTACAAGAACGTTTATATTATGTTACTTACTGCTACGGAACCCTTCATGGGACCCCCGACGCAAAAACGACGGGGTGTTATAAGTTTGACGTGTTTGTCTGTGGCATCGTAGCTCCAAAACGGATAATCCGAGTATGATTTTGTTTTTAAGTGAATTAATCGGGAGTGTTCTTAGCTGTTTGATGAAAATCGGTCCAAGATGGCGGCTGCCACAAAATGGCGGATTACAAATTTTCTCACAACTCCCACAATACGGGTATCAAATGAAAGGGCTAGTAAAAAAACTAGTTAAATACTATACATTATGATACATTTGAAATCCAAGATTTTTTGGTGGCGGCCGCCACCACTAAATAGCGAATAACATTTTATTTTCATCACTCCCTCAATATTGGTAAGTATATAGTGAAAGGGCTTGACAAGTAGAATTCCATACACCTTGACAAATTTCAAATTCAAGATGGCTGCCACTGCAAAATGGCGAATTAAATTTTTTTTCGCAACTCAAAATATTTTTTTTATTTAAAAAACCCCCAACCATTTCAAAGCTAATGTGTATTTAAAAAGTCAAAAATAAAATGTATAAATAATAAACTGATTGTAGTCGGGGGACTTTTTTTAGCACAGGGACGGGGCCAAGGGGGCCAGCGCCTGCCGGGGTTGCGGGACGTCTTAACAGGATACCGTGGCCCCGGAACGTAAAGGGCAACAGAAGGAACAGGGTGGTTTTTTTAGTCAGTTAAATTCTAACAGTCCCTTCCGCCACCCAGGGCGGAAGGAGCCATTTGATGATTTTTACCAACACAAAAAAAAAGTCGCCCGACTGCGATGAAAATTATCTTTGACTTTTTAAATATTAACTTTTTTGCGTTGGGGGTTTTTATGACTTCCAATGAGTTGTATCCCACTCCACCCAGAAGAAACTTTGTGGAATACATGAATGGACAATTTTCTTAAAGGTGCTTGTAGAGCAATGTGAGGAATGCTTGATGCTTTGTAGTAAGTTACAGATGTACACTGCGAATGTATAAGTATTATTATGACATCCGGCCACATCTTCTTGCTATGATGAGATATATAACACAGGTAATATCCGAATATATTGGATTTCGAACATAATTATTATGTATTGGAAATCAAAAAAGCTCCATGAATATGCTTAGTAATTGCAGAGGCTAGGGAGTGCTTCTCTACCACCAGCAGAATATCGTTGCATTGAAAGACTTCCAAGTAGGTAAGTTGTATAATATTCATGTGTATAGTATGGATTGTAACGTGGCAATTAATTTCTCCTGTGGAGCTGGCTTCCCGGACATAGTGTGTGTAACTAAAATCTAGACAGATACCTATTGAAAATTCGTTGCCAAAAATTCGTAAGCACTTGGACATAATTTAATAGGCAAGTGGGCCGCACAGAGGAGTGGCCGCAGGGTGGCAGCCTCGGCGGCTGGCGTGCCAACGGGGCGCGGGGCGCGGGGTGCGGCGTGCGGGGCGGGGAGGGGTGTCATTTCACTAATTAACTCGTTGGGCGCGCCGCCGCCACTCCATTACCGACTGTTTATTGTGACAATTATTCCACCTGAGCCGCCCCCCCCCTGCCCCGCCCCGCGCCCTGCACGAGCTCATCATTCACGAACCTGCCCTGCCTACGTTTTCAGCTGAAAATTATTTCCGTAATATCGAAGCTTCCACTGAAAGTGAAACCGTGGTACGTCAGGGCATGTGGTCAGGGGACAGCGAGAGCCCGTTCCGTTCAGCCAGCTCGGCCAGCTCGCTGTAACATGCATCCTACAGTTATTTACAATTCGGTGCAAAGTATTTTAGGTACCGCAAAATAAAATGTATTTCCTTCAAAAAAGATTTCTTTTTTTAGTTTGTTACTTCGTGACTACGTCATTTATTCAAACAGATTTGGAAAACTAGCTCTAAAAACTACAAAGAAAAAAATATAGTGCCACCAATCGATGCAGTCAGTTGGACACTCTGCGTTGCCGATTATTGGGGCAATGGGCCCCATGAGATAATTGTAACTCTATTGTCTATCACAAAATGAAAGAAAACCAATCTCTACATAGGCTGTTCATGAATCCCTTGATTTAACAAAAAACAGCGGCCAAGCGCGGGCGCAAGGGTTCCGTAACAGCAAGTAAAAGGTAAATTGCGGTTTACGAGTTATGACGTGTTAAAAAAAACCATTTACTAGATCTCGTTTAAACCAATTTTCGATGGAAGTTAACATGGCAATGTATACACATCATATATATTTTTTAGTTTTATCATTCTCTCATTTTAGAAGTTACACACACAGTTTACCACTTTGGAAGTGTCTCTCGCGCAAACTATTTATTTTAGAAAAAAAAATATATTAGAAACCTGAATATCATTTTTGAAGACCTATTCATAGATAACCTACAGGTACGGGTTTGAAAAAAAAAAGAGTTTTGTTCAAAGTAATATGGGAACCCTCCAAAATTGTATTTTTTTGTGTGAAAATCTTAATGCAGTTCACAGAATACAAACTTATAAGTTTTAACAGTATAGTTCTTATAGGTTCGGAAAAAAGTGGCTGTGACATACGGACAGACGGACGGACGGACGGACAGACAGACAGACATGACGAATCTATAAGGGTTTCGTTTTTGCCATTTGGTTACGGAACCCTAAAACAGTCTGTATTATTACACCAGCCAATTGTGTCCTGCATGGTAGATCCCATGGAGTTGCAGGCGGCGGGGCTGGCCATCCACCGGCCACTAGCTGCAGTGTTACACCTTGCCCGATCTGGGAATAGAACCCTTGACCTCCAGCTCGGCAGCGGGGCTCACGAGCACTCGACAAACAAGCCAGACTAGAGCAACATCGGTATTTAGATAATATTATTATAATAATGAACATTGGCATCGGCTGGGTAACAATAAACAGTTTCTTGCTCTAATTACATCTGGCGACATACGCGACCCATTTCATACGCTCACACGCGTGCAGGCGGCCGTGTGCGCACGCGCGCCCCGTGCGTGTGTGCGTGCGGGTGATAAGAGGTCGCGCGATAACCCGCGCGAGGCCGCAGCCGTGCCGCAGCGATCACTCGGAAACTTTAACGCTACCAAATTATTTGTTTGAATTGAAAAATTAACATTGATGAGCTCTGGGACATCTTGGAACACATTGGAAGGCGCGAACACGCGCACGAGGTACCTAAGAACTGAGATACGAGCCTTTCAGTCGGTGTCTCTGGGCGATGTCTATACATCTCGCAACACTTGTTGACAGCACTAAGTCCTCGCTGTAAGCAGGCGCTGTGCAAGTCCGCATGTGCTGCGCACAGCAGCACAGCACACATGTGCGCAGCTCGGCGACACGTGCTCCGGCCGCACTCCGCGCTGCGAGCTAACGATCCATTATTTCAAATATAAGTTCGTTATCGGTGCGCAAATAGTTCTATAAATAAATAATGTTTAAGGAAAACAATGTTACATACATTTTATGAATGAGCGTGTCAGCGTGGCAGCGTGGCGGCCGGCGTGGCGGCGCATATCGCGACATTGCGCGGTGGCATACTTGGCGCCTATAACTGTATTTTCACTAATTCGAATTTCATATCAGCATCGCTGCGCCCGCGCCTGGGCCGCGCCGCGCAAGACACCGTGGGAGGGAAAGTGTCGCTCTACAATCCACAACTCCTCACTGCTAACAGACACAATTTAGCACAATTAAATGAAACGCGATCTACATGCTGCGATAAGGCAGCCGTAGCATTGACCGGTGAATGGTGATAACAATTGATAAGAACGAAATAAATCGGCTTAAATGCTACTATAAGGATCAGGTGATATCGGCGCATACGCCAACGTGTAAAGAGGCAGTGTATGTTTGTGAGTCCACGTGGCGCGGTGCGCTCACAGTGCAATAACAGCTTACAGGGGAGCACTTCGCACTAGTAACGAGTGGCTGTGCGCTCCTCCTAGTAGTTACGAGGTGGCGTAGCAACATACTGTTTAACATTTCTACATACCGTACAACCGAATACTCCGTCTATATTGTACAGTTGAACCCTAATGGAGGTGAGGTTACCCGGCGCACCCGTGTGATACCCGGCGGTACCGCACTGTCTGTGAGAATGATGTGGCGCTGGCCCTCGTCCGCTCGGCCGCATGTAGGCCGAATAGTTTCGTTCAGTACCCTCCCATTCCAGTATCCGTGAATGCATTCCAAAGGAAAGTTTCAGTGTCGGTTAGGTACAGTCACTGACAAAGACCAAAGTTACTAGTTGTTATCGACCTGATTATTGAGTGTTTTGATAATGACTGGTATAGAAAAGGCTTTTATTATCTTAATATGAATATTTACAAGCTTAATAATAAAAACAAAATAAATAACAACCCGAATAAAAAAAAAAAGAGAAACTAAAATTAAATGGCATCAAAAAATTCATCCGCATCGCTGTCCACTGGAAATGTGCCCAAAAGACTGGCCGCATTGCCACGTTGAATGGCAATGCTTAACCTCTGGCCAAGGTAAAAACCAGCCCTTGGGTCACGGGAAGAATCAACCAATCGTTTGGCCAACTCCTTGAAAAAGCCATGGGCACACGGACCCCACGACCCGAGAGTTTCCACCCCAAACGGCTCGAAAATATAGTTACCTGAAAGGGTACTATACTTACGCCGTTTGAGGTTTTCTGCAGCCGCAGCAGCAGCGCCCGCACAGCACGCCGAACTAGAAAGATGGGATGGCGAAAGAGTATCGACACACGTAGCGTCCCACACTAAGGGCCTACCCAACTTCCACGGAAACAGAGACATGCCGTCCGGTCTCTTGCCATCGTCGCGTGCCAAGCCGTTGGGTTCTAAGACAGCCGGAACGCCGACGGCAACAAGAGCACGTCGAATGATGTCATTAATATTCGCATGGCGTGCTATACGGCCCGCACTTCGGCTGCACGACAAGCCGTGGTGTCCGAGACTGGTGACAACTTCCCCACAGCGACAGCGATGAGGAGAACAACATGAAGCCCCTAAACGTAAGGAAGCAGCGAGGCGGAAAGTAGTGTCGTCGAACATAGTACCAATGTTTGACGACGGTAGTGCCAGAAGCCAAAGACCCGACTCCCATTTAGCTACAGCAAGCAGGCGCGCTCGCTCTGCAGAAGAAGCAGATGTGGTAAATAAGTTTTCTTGTACTACTCCGCAGAGCGGCTCATCCCACCGTCTCTGGGAAGATGGGTTGTCGGGTAAATCAGTGCTCGGGCAAGCCAGTTTCCATGCATCAATAGCCTCGGTAAAGCACGGCACATCAAAATCAACCAGTGTAGGAGCTAAAATATTCCTGATTAATTTCTCAGTACCGTGGACCGAGGATATAAATGAAGGCAAACTAATACTTGAAATTTTGCGGACGCCGAGGCCTCCCATGCGTATAGGAAGAGTAGCTTGGGCCCAGGCTCGGTCGTCCATTGCCAAATTTAAAATGGAAGTTAGAGTGTGGCGAATAATTTGGTCCATTTTGTCTAATAGGATTATGCTTCCACAAATGGGAAGCGCGGAGGAAATAGATTAATTTAGGGCCGAAACAACAGTATCGAATTATGGTGATGGCCGAATGCATGTTAATTTGGAGTAATCTTTCCGAAACGTCATTAAAATTTTGTATTTTTTCTTCAATAAAATTGGGAAAGGAATTCTCGAAGATTGGAGACCCAAGGAGACGAAGAGAGCTGTTTTCTATAATTTGGATATCAGGGGCTATTGTGTTAAATTTTGAAAGCGTTGAAAGTCTGTCGGTATTGTCAGTTAAGTATAATTCACATTTCGAAAGATTGAGGTCAAGGCCTATGGTATGGAGTTCGTTTTTCAAGAAAATTAAATCATTTAAAACAGTTTCTATATCGCCTCCCAGGGTACCATCGTCAAGATACCAAACATTAAATTTGGAATTTAACTGTCTAATAATCGGATGAATGGCTAGGCTGAAAATCACTGGCCCGAGGGGGTCACCCTGTTGACAGCCAACAGCGGATTCTAAAAGGTTATCCCGATACAGTAATTTTGATGGATATAGTAGGTATATCTATTCACCACAACGCTGCAAGTGGTTGGTGGTGTTCCAAATAAGGCATTATTTTTCGAGTATTTGTCTGCCTTGACACCAGGCGATGTTAAATTTAGACATTTTAAAGGAGACGGGGATTTCTGGACCGAGTTGTAATAAGTTGAGATTTATGGTTTAAAAAAACGGTATATTTTTTTATTTCTAAATAAAAAAAAGCCCAGTCCATATTATTTTCGACACATACTTTGGAAAAAAAAACCCGTAAAAATTATAAATTAAATTACTTAATTTTGTATTAGTTTAATTTAAGTTTGCAAAACGAAAAATCTGTCATAAACACTCCTTTTGTTGGGGCAGTCGTGTAAAAATAGTGAAATCACCGAAGAGCGTTTATAAACACATTAGTTATGCGGTAACAAATAATGAAAATTGATATTTGACAGTGGATAGATTATTGTTTCTTGCAGGGTTGCGAAACCATCGTGCATCGGTGCGGGAGCTCGACTCGCACTTTGCGGGTTGTAGCCGATGTAGCCGTAGTTTCGTTAGAGCGCACAAGTGATCCCACCGCTGCAGCGTGCGCTGCGAGGCGAGGGCGAGGCTAATTAACGGAGAGCGCAAATGAATTAGCCGCGTCTCCCGTTATCGCACAATTAGATGAGTGCGGCTGTCGCGCGGCGCGGCAGTGACGTCGCGAGCTGTCGGCTGCCGCGCTGTGCACGAGTGAGCTGAGGTGGCTCACTGAAATCACTGATGAAGGAAGCTGGTCCATTGATGATACGAAAATTGCTGTTAAAGCGGACTGGATGCCACGCCGTCTCGCTCTAAGCCTCGAAGTTAGGTTAGGTTAGGCAAAGGTCAAATTTTAGTATTATTTATTTCTGTATTGATGTTTACCGACAGCTGCGAGTACAGTCAATCTTAAATGTTACTCACAGTCAGCCAATCAATCATCAAGGACAACACGGTTGACACAGTGGTTGAGCGCGCGGCAGTAATTGCTGCAGCGCTGCGGGTTCGACTCCCGCACGTAATAAGAAATATTTGTATGGCCTACAGGTTCGGGGTCTGATTGTTTGTAAACGCTCTCATGATATCTACAGGAGAAGTTCCTAGTGAGGGGCAACGATTACACTAGTTTACAAAATTTTACTTTTTATTTATACCCCGAACCGAATGTATGTCAATATGTTAATCTACCTTCCCTAAACCTAAAAGTGTTAGCAGAAATATTTTATCACGTCGGAATTTTTTTCTGCCGTCAATTGTTTTTTTTTAACTACCCGACGTGGTGGTTATATTTTATTGTTCATTCGTTCGCTTCAAACGACAGTTACTTTGCTTTGGATTGATTTAAAATGGCTAGCAGAAAGTGCAAACAAAGTTCTGACCGTTTTTGTTATGTTTGTGGACAGTTTATATTTTCAAAAAAGAGAAGACCTATTGTAGATTCGTTAAAAACTGCATATCTTCATTATTTTGGATTTCCTGTTGCAAATCAAGATAAAAAGTGGGTGCCTCACGTGTTTTGCGAAAGCTGTAGAATCATCTTACTCCAGTGGTCATCAGGAGAAAAAGTTTACCTTCCATTTGGTTCGCCAATGCTATGGAGAGAACCTAGTAATCATGAAAATGATTGTTACTTTTGTGTTACGAAGACATTGGGATATAACAAAAAAAATAAGGCAAGTATTATGTATGCCGATGTTCCGTCTGTTACTAAGCCGATTTTACATTCAAAAGATCTACCCCATCCAGTTTGTCCCGGTAGTTCGAGTGCAAATATATTAGATGACAATAACAGTGATGTTGAATTCAAGTCGATTTCTAGTGATTCTGACGAATTTTCACCTCAAGAAAACACTCCACATTTAATTAATCAGGCCGAATTAAATGATCTTGTACGAGATTTACAGTTATCAAGATCTAAAGCAGAGCTTCTCGGCTCCCGCTTACAACAATGGAACTTGTTACTACCAGACACAAAAGTTACGTTTTTCAGAAACAGAAGCAAAGTTTACTCAGAATTTTTCAAAAGAGAAGGTGAATATTGTTATTGCACAGATATCCCGGGACTTTTCGAAGCAATGAATCAAAACTATGATAAAACAGAGTGGCGCCTATTCATAGATTCTTCAAAATATAGTCTCAAAGCTGTTTTATTACATAACGGAAATAAGAAACCTTCCATACCAATAGGACACGCAGGGAATTGTAAAGAGAGCTATGAAACGATGCGTACTTTGATTAATTTAATAAAGTATAAAGAACATCAATGGAAAGTATGCGGCGACCTCAAAGTCATCGGTATGTTAGTGGGATTGCAGGGTGGTTACACGAAGTACTGTTGTTTCCTTTGTTTGTGGGACAGTAGAGCGAAACAACATCATTATGTAAGGAAAGAATGGCCTGTTCGAAATGAGTATATTCCGGGCAAAATGAACATTAATCACAAGCTGTTGGTCGATCCAAATAACGTCATTTTACCCCCTTTACACATCAAACTGGGAATCATGAAAAACTTTGTAAAGGCGCTTGACAAAAACAGTGATGCTTTCCGGTATTTGCAAAAAATATTTCCAAACATTACAGAGGGAAAACTGAAGGAGGGTATATTTATTGGTCCACAAATCCGTAAAATTATGAAAGATTCTCAGTTTGAAAACCTTTTATCGGTTAAAGAAAAGTCTGCTTGGAACTCATTTAAAATGCTTGTAGAAAATTTTTTGGGAAATAAAAAAAGTGAAAATTATGAAGAAATTGTTAACAATTTATTGAAAAACTTTCATGATATGGGAGTAAACATGTCATTAAAGATTCACTTTCTACACTCTCATCTGAATTTTTTTCCTGAAAACTTAGGAAGTATGAGTGACGAACAGGGTGAACGTTTCCACCAAGATTTAAGGACTTTCGAAGAACGACATCAAGGATTTTGGGATGAAAATATGTTAGGGGATTACTGTTGGTCTATCATAAGAGAAACTGATTCAAATAACTATAAAAAGAAAGCAAAAATTAGTCATTTTTAATTTATTTTTGTATTAATCCTAAAATTTTTGTATTTCCCTTCAAGAAAATAAATATTTTTTAAACCAGACGTGACAGAATTTTTTTATTATTTTTTCTGGATAGTTCTACCTGAACACAAAATAAAATAACAACTTTCAGCTGGGGTATGAAAACCGTGCAAACTAGTGTTATTTTCAAATAAGATTTAGTCTCGGACTTATACGATCACCCACACTCACAGGCCAACCACCATGTTTTTTAACGATGGGAAATCATCAAATGTCTTCCTCCGCTCTGTGCGGAGCGGAAGGGAGTGTCAGTCTCTTACTGATTAAAGCCCATCAGTTCCTCTTAATGCCCGTTGCGTTCCGGGGCTGCGAGTACTGTTTCGAACAAAATCCGCAACCCTGGCAGGAACCAGCTTGTGTAGAAATAAGATTGTTATTTATTTAAGAAGAACCATATACAGAGCCATAGCTTACCGAATGCTCCGTTGGGTGCAGCTTCAAGTGATCACGACTTACCTATTCTTTGTTTGTATTCATCAAATGGAATCGGTGATTCGGCGCTGGCACTATAACCTCGTAGCGGCGCACTCCACATTCGAGCGTGGAACAGTTTATGATCTAGTTCGACCGTGAACTTGCCGATTTCACAAAACGTGTCTGTATGTATTAAAATATTTGACTCTTGTACACAGCGTCGATGTCGCTCAACGAGGTTAATATTACTTTATAATGTATATAGCCACGCTGTTGCTACGAAACTGAGCCATGATCAGAAATGGGGCCATGAATACCGTCCGCACTATAAATATATCAATTGGGAATCTATACAAATTATTGTGGGAAAAGTGGCAATGTGTGCAAGCTTTAGTAGCAGTCGGTCGTGAGGCGGCCGCGGCGCCTCGGTCGACACCGCGTCGCTGGCTAGCGGGTCAAGAGACGGCGACTGATGATGTTCTGCGGGTCACGGGGCGCGCGATGACAGGTAGATGACTCCATGACAAACTAACTCTTTAATTCATAATAATGTTAGTAAGGCAGTAGGTGTTGTCATTGTATAACACTGATGTAATATCCTATATTCTGGCAAATAAAGCTATCATTATTCATTCATTCATTCAAAGTTTTGGATACCACTCACGGGAGCATCAGTCGAGTAAATTGGATCGTGACACAAAATGATCATTTGCCCATAAGAGTAGATGCCAACATGTTGCGTCTAAATCCCTGTTATTCGCACCAGAATGTATAATGTAGCTCAATCGCGAGTCGCTAAAAGTGGTTTGTAGTTTTGATAGAAAGTTGATTTGACCACACCATGTTCACCGTGAAATTTACTTTATTAACATAAATTAAAGTGATATTTATAAAGTTTCCGCTGGCACTACTCCGCGCTACTGGCTCAGAGTACGGCACCACTACATGGCGTGACGGTGGTTAGCGGCGCTGCTTCACTCAATAAATTATTATGGGGAACACAAAAATGTCAAAGGACCCTCAGCGAATGACAAAAGGGCCGTAATGTTATGAAGACTAGCCTCTGTCGGCCACGTCACCCGCGAGGAATTCTTTAGAGAATAAACGTTTTTTGTCCTTAGTATTACAATTAGTAGCAGTACGTAGGTACAGAACTATAATACCGGAAGCAAAGGGGTAAAGCGTCAGCGTTATGCCTAGGCCCCTCCTAGAGCTAGTCTGTATTACGTATATTACGATTGTCTTGTCATAACATGTTAATACAACAATCTTCCCCTCTATACAATTAACAAGTACAAAAAAATAAACAGAGATAAAGGGGCTGGTAACAGGGCAATAGAGTACAGCTCCACGGCCGAGTTACACAAACGTAGCGTTACAGTCTTCATCATTAGGTGTCTACCTAATGATGAAGACTGGGCATCACCCACACGTCTTACTTGAGGCAGCCGACAAGGTCTCAAACCAACGGTTCTAGAGTAGAGTGGATGACAAACGTGATGGCTAAAAGGGCGCGTGCCCACGTGCGATGCTATTGACCTCCAAACCCGCGCGCGCTCGGGGCGAGCCGCCGCCGGCCGGAGGGGTGGTTAATGTGCGCCATTCGTTAGCGCCGCGCCCCGAACACTAATCATCATAATAACTACAACTGTGGGACTTTTAATAACCACGATGCATGCATGTCGCCTGGCCGTGCAAGGAACAGACAACTTCAAACATATTTTGTTTTAAGATTTTGGTCGGTGTGAGAGGTTTTCTGTCTGACAGGCTGCTTACACACGGCGCCGCCACAACTGTACAATGTAAAGTGCCGAGAACCGGGAATAATAACATTTAAGTCACCATTATCAATTCTCATCCCCTTAAAGGTTGTTGTGTGTTGGTTGAAGGCCGTTTGTGTGTGTAAGTTTATATGTTTGTAACACCCACGATACAGGAGACATTCCTACGCGTTTGTTTAAATATATAAAAAATAAATATTTATTTGAGCAAAATTCCTTGAAGTTTCGTTTGTAAATGCAACTGCTTCTTAAGATGTAAATTGTGTTGTACAAGACACTTTCGTCATTCATGACGTTCTTTTAAAATGATACAGGGCTTTGGGTTCAACGAAAGCCGTAAGAAATTTTAGGGAGTGTAGAAATGAACAACCCTGAAATAGCAAATAACCATCCCTCGCTTAACGTACCCGTGTGCAGAGGAACGGTGTCCACGCAACACGTCAAGTATTAGATATTATTAAAAGCTGCTTGCTTGCCAATGGCCCAATGCTTCAATTGCGTTAATAATACAATAATTATATCAGGAGCAGCCCCGTTGATCACCTGGTCGCAAGCGCGAATGTCGAGCGTGCGGTTTTGGGTTCGATTCCCAGGTCGGGCAAAAAGTGTTATTGAGTTTTACCATTTGCAATGTGTCAGTAGCAGCCGGAGTTTGGAACTTGGTGGTGTGACACCCCCGTCCTGAGGAAAGCACACAAAGCTGTTGGTCCTGCGCCTTATCCCTGTCCGGCCGTGTTGGATTGCCGTCATCTGGACTATGACGTCATCTGCTGACTATGACGTCACCGGTTTTGGCGCACATACTTGTGCACTATCTTATCTCCTGAGCACTTGGCTAGTCTCCAAACAGATACGCTGTTGTGACCGCATCCAATCTGGAGATGCCAATCTCTTACTAGACCTCAGTGAAGTAAGTAAGGTTCAAGCTCCTCACCAGCTCGATGGTGTAGCTAAACGTAAATACGAACGTGGTGTCGAGTCCCCTCCTCGTAAAATGTTCTGTCTCAAGAGGTGTTCGTGAAGCGTGCGTGAAGTAGTCGGAAAGGGTTGTCGTAGTGGACGAGAAAGGCGCGCCACAGGTCGCTGGCCGCGCGCCACAGGTGGAGGGTGGGGTCGATCTCTGGGGGCCCGGGCGCACGGGCCCCTCAGCGCGGGGTGCGCGGCCCACGCGGCTTCGCACCCTTTCCTTACACGTTTATGATAATGGGTGACCAGCCCTCACTAAAAATGATGTCACCCAAATGTATTGCGACAGTGTCGCAGAGTGACGTGCAGTGAACATTTGTCGGCGACACGGATACTTTTATGGTCTTACAAGGAAATAAAGCGGTGAAGGTATCATTCGTGGTTTTTACCTAATTCATTTGACCACCGTCGTCCTATTCGCAGCACAGGGTGTTAGTATTGTACCTCACATTTTATCACCATTGCATATAACATTAAGAACAGTTCGAGAGTGACTCAATGAATGGTGCTCAACATTTTAAACATAATATTCTCGTCAAGAGCACCGGCACGTTGCTGAGTAAAATAAAAATAAAGTGACCAAATTGCGCCGGACGGGGTAGGCGGCGACGTATCGCCACTATGTCGCAGACTGCCAGTGTTAGCCACGGAAACTTATCACTAAAGAGAAACCAAGTGGTTTAGTTACATAACACACCACGCCATATGCAGTTAAGTAATATGTTTGTTGAAGATATCTGCAGATGTCCGCTACTGGAGTACTGCGCAGGGACGAGTTAGAAGGTTTACTTGTTAACTAATGCAATGTTATGAAACTTCTTAAATTTTGAACTCTAGCCGCTCACAATCACTAACGTGCGGCAAATGTCACTACTTGTAAGCTATTTACGAAATAAGAAGAAATAATCTGAAGAAATTGACTATTTCCCTAAAAAAGAAATATTTTATTTAAACTTGTTTTAGAACAAACAATAATTTTAGCAATTATAATGTTATCCGCGACCACATGATATTTAATTTTTTATATAATATTTTATTAATAGGTAATAGGAGGCCTTCTATCATGCTCATGCAACGTTGGCGACGCTATGACGTCACAGCGTGGCTGCGCGCGCGACGCTTGATTAATTGCCTGCTTCGGATTGTTTGCCGCGAAAGTGAATAGCTTAATTGCACTTTGCGTTTAACTCCAACACATTACACTAATGTGTACTGACTGGAGACAAAGTGGAAGCCGAGCGCCGCGCGCCGCCGCGTCGGCGAGTCCGACCTCAGGCGTTAAGGCGTTTTAGTAGGAGTTCAAGTATTTGGAAGAACGTTAATGTCGCAAAGCTGTCTTGAAGATATTTCACACTAAGACAAAATCTACATATCGTAATTTTTCAGCAATTTTGTTTACTTAAATCTTTCTGTAACAATAAAATTTTTGAACATTTAGATTAATTTTTAAAATGTTACAACTTTGGAACTTCTCGAAAAAAGGTGTGTGTACCTTATTAGGTAGGTAGTTGACATTGATTGATACTGAGAAGAGATAAAGAATACATTAAGAAAGTTTAAAAATGCGTTCGAGAAATATTGACCTGATACATACTCAGTTCAACTAATCACCACTCTGGGGTTCTGTTCTTCAACGTTGTACAACTTGTTACCCACGTGTCATCAGATATGAAGCGCTGGGGCTGATCCCTGACACTTCATTTCATGAAAATACTAAATATAATTAGGCTGGAGACATAGCTAGTTTGTTTGTTTAAATCTGCTAACCTCTAAAACACCCAGCCGGATTGGATAAAGCAATATTAGAGAAGCTATTTTTATATTATGAAGTGGAAAAATGCGTAGACTCGTATACTTTGACATGCGCAGGACACTCTTAGCACCTGTACAGGCAGTCGGCAGTGCGGCGCGCTCACGTGGTCCCGCGGCTTTAACTGTATACAACTAATGAACGGTCGATATCACATACTAAAAAATACTCTTTATTTCATCGTATTATTGGAAGTCAAGTCCACGCGGCCACTAAAGCATCGTCCTGCGCCGCGTCGCTCGTGGTGACACCTGGTAGGGACGAACAACGTCCGCGAATACGTCGGAAGACGAGCGAGTTTTTTTTTGCGTTTGTATGTTAAACAATGTACGTCATAAAGTTAATTATGCAATGTGCACAGAATTGTATTCCGACGAAGGCCCGGCGCGCGGCTGAGTGAGTCTCAGGGCGAGCGCACATGTATCGCGCATGAAGTCTGGCAGCACGTGCGCTCCGCTTGGAGACTATTATCTACTTGTTTTAGTATAGTGAGCACAGTTAAAAAAAAAATACATTATTTAATTACGATTATGATAACCTACGCACTTTGTCTCATTCAAGTTTTATCCCTAATGAAACCGAATGGCACCTACTGGCTTAAGACACCACATTCGCAATCTTTTCAAAGATGTAGGAAGCAATGCATTGCTGCCTACGTACTGCTCCGACTGGCTGCAGCACATTCAGTTGGTGTTCACGCAGGCACAAGTTCACAGCCAGCTAAACATCACTAAATGTTCTAAATTCGGACTTGGCAGATAATGTTATTATATGTCTCTTTAAACACACGGTAAACCGCATGACGCGCGGCGGTCGCCCGTCCGCACGGTCGTGCGGTGTACCGTGTGATAATCGACTAAAAGTTGTTTTAACCGACTTCTAAAAAAAGGAGGAGGTTTTTAATTCGGATGTTTGTATTTTTCTTCTTTTTTTTTTAGGGTTTGTTCGCGCTTAACTCCTTCGCTTGCCAACCGATTTGAAAAATTTTTTGTTGGAAAGGTTATACTGGCCAAATGGTCCCATTAAAATTTTATCGAAATCGAACAAGCGGTTATTGAAAAATCAACAAAAAATTATCTACATTGTCTACAATGATGATGTTTTTATTCCTCCGCATTGTTTGTTTGCGCATAACTCTGTTTTAAACGAACTGATTTGGAATATTCTTTTCAAAGCCTATCCTTTCCAATTGCTCCCATAGTCACCAAGTCGGGATGTGATGATGGAATCTTGGCGAAATCGAAGGAAGTTTGTTAGGTTCTCAATTCGGATGTTCATATCTTTTTTTGTGAAATAACTTTTTTTAATCAAGCATCAAGCGAGCAAGTAAGCTTCTTTACTAGGCCTATCCAAGTTTTTTAACAGACTTTAAAAAAAGGAGGTTATCAATTTGGTTGTATTTTATAATGAGAAAAAAGTATGTCACAAAAAATTAACATTAAGGTATCATATATTGCTTGGCACCGACTCCAAAAAATTGTTAAATTTTAGTATAGTTTAATCGTAGGTTAGGTTAGGTTTATTAAGATAGGTAGGTTAGTATTATTTTTTACTTTTTAGTGCTTTTAGGGTTTTTCGAAGTCGGTTTTTTTTTTGCAAAAAAAATTTAGTTTTTTGTTGTTCTTACTATTAGTAGTATTATTATTGTAAAACATCACTGTTCTTTTGCAGTGACCCTGTCAGGTGCTGGGCCTATGTAGTAGCTCTTATCATATCTGTGCACAACAAGTTTGAATTTGAACTAGGGCACCTCGATTCTGACAGATTAGATTCGAAGGGGTAACAGCTGAAGCCCCCTACGCTGATATTGTATAACCATATTTCTGAAGTTGTTACATTCACAGAGAGTCTCCATGCCGCCGCGGTTCAGTACTGACAGTTCCGCTCGGCACGGTAACGAGGAGGAAGTGGTTGACGCCTGCCATGTATAGTTGAAGCGAACTGGCCGAGTGGCGGCGAGTGGTGGCAAGTGGTGGCGAGTGGTGGCGAGTGGGTGTGCGGGGGCCGTGGGCGCGGAACAACAAAATAAATAGGACGACCTGTTTGACTTAGGGGTAGCCGACTGACACAAATACAAATAAATTATTTTCGTTTTTGGATATCACTTTTGTTTTGCATTTTTAAGGTTTCGTTATTAAATGTTGAAATGAAACCTTCTTAAGATCACTCTTTGTCTGTGTATCGGAAAGGGGTTCTCATTTTGGTACACTGTTAGACACAATGGTATACATTATATGATACGAACGCGGTAAGGAGGTCGGTATGGTATTAAGATATTATAGGTAGGTATCTGAAAGTAACACCTTAATTAACACCTTAATTTGGTACCCCAAGGAAGGATACAGGTAGGGTTACCAACTCTTTGTCTGTCAAATATAGTAGTTCTAAAATTCTTACCCATAAAAATATAGTAGGTAAGGAAAATGTTTAAAAAAATATAGTAGGTTCCAAAATAGGTTCTTTATTTCTTAATTCAATGAATATTATTGCTTAAGAGTTGGATGCCTTTAAAATATAGTAGAGTCGCCTACTATATCTCTTTCTGAAAAATATAGTAGCCCCGCCTACTATATTTTTAATATAGTAGGATACTATATTATATAGTAGGGTTGGCAACCCTAGATACAGGCTACTTTTTATCGCGACTTTGTCTGCGTCCGCGATAACCGACATTTATGCGGATGGAGTCGTCGGCAAAAGCTAGTGAGTTATAAGATTTAAGCCAAACATTACCTACAGGCACAGATCATTTCATTTCTTAACATTAACTTTGTCGTTTAGATATTGTTTACTTTACGAGCTAGCGCAGCAACTCGTCACGGCACGGCAGATCACTGCAGATCTGCGGCCGGTCTAGAGATGGTTCAGTGTTATTTGGTACGGACCCCTAATTGTACGAACCGACTTAAAATTATTAATGGCCGGTGTTTTTTCAAACGCGAAATTCAAATGCAATTTATTGCAGTGATTTCGACGATGACATTCAAGATGATAATTAAGACATCATTTAGTCTCAATCTGTCAAAATGATTGTCTTTGAGATGAATTATGAATAGATTTTCAACGTTTTTAATAACAAGAATTGTCCAGCCATACATACAGATATAACGCGGGTCGAGTACACTCATGTACCTATTTAACTCTGTGTGAAGCTGTATTGTAGTGACAGCAGTAACGCTTAGCTTATCAGTAACTATGTCATCGGTTCAAAGTGTGGCAGATAATGAGCTCAAGGGCTTGAGTTCAGTGTTACGACTAACCTAACCTAACGCGCGTGTAAGCTCTCCCCTCTCGCCACGAAAGTGCTTCGATGTCGACAGACGGCATACAACTAAACTATTCTTTAGCAAAAATAACATATCCAGACGCGTGATCAGTTAGCTTGTGCTTGTACTTAGTAAGCTTGTCCTAGCTAAACGTTATAAACAGTACAGATGATATTGTCGTATACTTTGTTTGACTACCGACTATAATTGTTTCGATGTTTCTTTGGTGGCCGGTATCTTGTGCATTTACCGGAATCTGAGTTAAATTCATGTGAAATTGTTATTTAATTTCCAGCTAAATGCATGTTTGTATAAGCCATGTACTTGTGGTCCTCATTGGTAAATAAAATAAAAAGCACATACTTAGGTAGGTACGTTTAGTTTTTACAAACTTTTAAAGTTTGTGTGGTTTTTAGATTTCTGTACCTCAAAAGGAAAAATGAAAAAAAAAGACGGGTTGCACTCCGGGAGTGCCGGCAGAAGTGAAAACTTGATTATTAACGTTGAGCATGTTTGATATTTTGGAATGGTTAGGGAATAATTTTGCACCAATTGCTTTATCAGTATAAAAGTACTATCATTTATGTGGTAGAATACAATATTCATTTATTGCGCTATCGTACACAAACATGACAATTTATATTACATTAAAAATTTAACACTTTAAAACTATTACAATTATTTTACATTAAAAAGTTATACACGAACATTCGCGCAAGCGCCCTGCGCTGCCTAAACGAAACAGTAGGCCCAGGCATACATTTTCGCCGCGCCGTAGAGAGGGGATAGCTGTCTACTCTCCATTCGTCTTACGCTTTTTCGATCAGGTCACGTGTCCTGACGCGAGTTTAAGATTTTATACCCATTACAAAAAAAGTGCTCAACGCCGCTAAAGAAGTTTTCACTTCAAAAAGTATATTAGTATCATCGCATTGTTCGTCGGTATGTTTGTCAAGACTTTTTCTCAGAAAGTCTAGTCTACAATCTCTTGGAGCTGTGAAAAAATGAAACTTCAAATACCTAGTCAACCAATCAAAAGAAATGATAAGCCGCATATTTTGACACTCGCAGAGGAATTAAAACCTTAAGGGTACTTGTCGTTAACCTAGAACCATTTCGGCGAGAAGCAATAGAAAGTTACCATTCTCTCTAAAAGGCTGACTACTGAGTGGTTTTGGAGCAGTTGGTGTCGTGGTAGCAAGCGCATCTATTTGAGTTCGATTCCTGGTTGGGGCAAGTGGTAATGAGTTTTTTCCATTAGAAACTCGGTATCAGATCAGGTATTCTCAGGGAGTTGGTGTTGTAACAGTTGTGCTCTATGACAGTAATAAGTTGGCTATAAGACTATGAAGCGATTAGCGCCGCCGGCCGTGGCCGAAATCCAGCTGGAGAAATATAAATTAAATTATAAGATAATGTGCAATCAACATATAGACCGTTCAACAGATTTCAATTCGACATACATTCGGCAAATACAATGTGGTGATAATGATGGGCGAGCGTAAGTCGGTCCGTCGGCCGGGCTCGGCAGCGCAGGCGACACATTTGTGAGTCAATGGCGCCGGCCGCGCCGCTCATTTGAATCGACACGTGAGCTATACATCTGTGCCGCGTCGTACCCTGGCCACAGTGCCTGGTACACGAACGCAAACCGCGTACCATTTTTACTGAGTACTGAGTACTTGTACCGGGATATATTTATACAATCTACTTGATTGAAACACTTATTATTCATTAAGGTTCGTGCATTCACTTTTAAATCAATTGTATTGGTACTTCTAGTTCTTAGCTTAGGCTTGACAGCCGTTGACACACGGTCTGCTTCTATTCTAAATATTAAAGTAATATTCATCTCATAGCAAATAGTTTGCATATGGCTCAAACAGCCAGGGTCTCTACAGTACTACATAAACTTGCAAAGCTGAGGGGCGCAAGAGCGGTACGTTTCGATCATTTGTTCGTTTGATCACGTCTTTAGGTGAAGTATCCTCGCCGATTCCCCGCGTCTGGCGCGAGGCAATGTTTGCTCGGCAAAGTGGAGTAATGGTGTGTGAGTATGTCAGCTTTGACACACATCCAGTATGTTTGGTCAAGTGCACGCATGGCTAACACCCCCCGCCCGCCCCGCACCACCTCGCCTCGCCCTCCAATAACCTATCGGCTCGTCCCTCAGCCCAAACTCAAACCAGTGAATTCCCTAGAAGGAATACTCTTTGCGCTTGTCATTTTGCAGATATCGTTATTCTTTATCCAAAGAAATAATTGGAAGTTTCTGAACCGTCTTTGTTATCGATTTGGTAACGTATCTAGGTTTAGTAAATATCTCGACGAAACGGTGGAAGGGTGCGGATGTGGAACTGTGTCGCAGTCTCACCCGCTTCCCTGTCCGTGCCGTTGTCCCTTAAACCTACAATCAATGCCTCTACGCTACCACCAACGAAGGCTCAAAGGCGGCGAGGTTTTGGTGCAATAAAATTTAAACATGCCAGCGACACGAAGAAGAAATATTTAAGAAATCATAGCAATGAAACACTATTATTGCGAGCCATCTAAGACAGCTTGCGGGTAGTCAGTGGCCAGTGGCTTCGCATGTACCTTTGCGACTTGGTGTTCGATATGTTGGCGGTAGTGGGCCTTCTGCGTCTTGTCATATCTCGTGCCACACTAATGTATTAGAACGCTTGATGCAAATATTCCGTTCCGCGGGCTCGCCAATGTTTGCGCTTAGCGAAGCTTCGGTAACGTGGCTCAAACAATCCACTCGTCCCGTATCGTTCCCTGTAGCAGGCTCCTACGTACCCACGAACTGACGTCATTTCATACTCGTTAAACAACCATACAAATTGTCTTTTTGTGTTGTTATGGTTTGAGTGTAGAGCGACTTTTATTAAAAAAATATTTTTCTAGCCCATACCAATCCTCTGTCTGGTAGAGGGGCCTTCCCCAAGTGCTTCCTGGCCTCGTGGTACCTACGCATCCAGGTCATCTCGCCACCTCTTAGCTTCCCGACGCCGTCCATCTCCAGGCGCCTGTTGCGTAGAGACTCTTGGCCAGCGTTCCCAGTACCTGCGGCTGTCGTGCCGCGCGTCTCCCTACAACTATATTTTTGTCCTTCTGGGCATAGTCAAAGGAGCCACTAGCCCATATGTATGATATGCGTTTGCTAATTGGTATAATAATAAGTGTAATAATTTTGCCGCTTGTCCGCCAAGCAGCAGGCATGTGATGCGGGAGCAGTGCGCTCGACCCCGATACGCCGATAGGACGTTCTTGAGATAAGTACGGCCGCTTCGAGAAGCGCGGGTCATGGGGCACGTCTTATCACTGCCCTAGGCCTTGCAACCAAAATAATACCTAACCTACGTAAACATAAGGTTGGTTATAAGTTGTGCTGTCCCCGGACACATTGAAAGGTCGCAGTGTTATCGGCGTGTCTCTTCGTTATTTTCCGATTATAGTGATTACCAGTATAAATATTCGTTGCTCTATTTCTGTAGTGGTGACAGCAGATAAGGCACCGATACTTACGTTTTTATAGGGCTCCGATAAACTTGGTTATCGTGATGTTTGTACTGGCGGTAGCGCGGACTGGTCCCGGCGCGCATCGTGCACACGCGCTGCGGCGCTCGCGTCACTCGGAACCGATCGGAGCGCAATCAAGAGTGCCTGTTCTATTTCCTACATGTGTTCGTTTTTTAGTTTTGTTTTTTATTTACATATTAGTCCAGCTATGCAGCAGCCACTATCTAATTCAGCTTTGTAGCTGTGTGGCCTCTATTGGCTTTGCATAAAAGTTCGATTATTACGTTATTGAGGAACTACCATACCTGAAGGATTTCGCAAACCTTGCTCCGTCACCGGCCGCGCGTATCTAGATAACGTTATATTTAATTGTTTAACTATCTGTTTTTTATCAGAAAGCGATAAAGAGCTGACTGATGATATATCTAATATACTGCATTACTCTAATCCTTTAAAAATTTTAGGTAAGTATGTACCTACTTACCTGACGAGAGACTCATAAGTCTTCATATTTTCTTTACAAATTAACCTAGTCAGTGATACCGAGTTACCAGTTAATAATAGCACGACGAAGCGCTCGGGGTGATTACTGGGGACAGTAACTACCACAAGGACACGACAATAGTTATAGTGTCAAGTTATATCCACTAAATTAACTAAAATATCGATATTGTTCTACCTCTGTACCTTTCGCGACACACGTAGTATTGTGCTTTAGTGAAGGAACCCGCACCAGCTGTACCTATGTCATGCTACTATCTGAATGCATATATTATGTAATTATTTCCGATGAGCTGCACTGGAGCTGATAAACATTACAGAGCTACTTGGTACACAGTTGGTCATTCACGAGCCGAGACCCGAGATGTTTCGACAGCTATTCTCTATTATTGATCATACCGTAATGTAAAAGCTATATAGTGGCGTTGAACTATGTTAGAACTCGCAATTATAATTATGTCAATTAGAAGCTTCGACAAAGAATTATTTATCATTGACATATCACAAAAGAACATTGCAGTGCCTCGTTGATCCAGTGGTCGTTTGCACGATTGCTGAGCGATTGTTTCATTTGTGTGGAGACATGTGGGTGTACTATACAGATACAGTCATCAGATGACTGCCTACCCATGCGGGGAATATAGACTTAATGCTATGGCATGTGAACATTGGACGAAAATAACCATAGACAGCTCGACTAGGTACAGCCAGCTGGGGTACACATGAGGAAGAAACGTCCTCGTGTTACCGCTCTTGCTGAACATGCATGCAGAGAAGAACTTTCCTAAACTTGTACGATTTACTGACAAAACTGACGGCACTTTCTGAATTTTAGTGTCAGTAGCACGGAAGCGAATCAACGAGCAGTAGGTATAAGAAATACCGTGACTTGTAAGTGTGTGAATAACTTGATCAGCTAGCCGGTCGAGCTGGTCGGTAAGTAGGTGGCTAAGGCTAAACTAAAGTATTCGGCGGCGCGGCGGCGGGTCAGGGCCGGCCGCGTGCATCCCCGGCCACGCGACAGGCAATGTGCAGAGACCACACGCACAGGTTAGCGCCGTGTAATGGATGCATCGCTGGGATGGCTTGCAAATCATTGCCGGGCCAATGGCAGATCATTAAGGCCGTTAACTCAGTGAGTGGCTCTTTAGACGACTGGCTACTTAATACGCTTTCTACAAGTTAGTAGAGCAGCAATGTGTCCTGTGCGAGGGTACCGGCGCGAGGCGTACACACAGTGGAATAGAAACAGACTCTAACTAGCTTGAGTCTGTCATCGAACGCAGCGTTGTCTGTACCTTCTGAACGTGGCTACCTGTCATGTGGTGACAAACTTGCTGCCCCCCTCCCCCCTGCTGCCTTACCTCCGCGGGCCATCCAGCGGCGCGTTAGACAACCTGATTGGAACTTGTTTCAATTAACATTGATATGATTGCTCTACACCAGCTCGCATTGTTTTGCACTCGCGCTGTTTACGAGCCGCCGTCAGGTGCGGCTGACACAGACTGTAAAGAGCAGGTTGTTTTGTGAGGAGAGCAGAGTCGCGCTGTTCGTGTGAGCTAGGTAGTAATTAGTTCAATATGACGAGTGTATCGGAGCCGATTTCCTGGAGGAAAGACAATGATTGTGATCCTCACGCTTTCGATACGCTCGTAGATCAAAATTGTTGTAGGTACCTGTTTGTGCCCTGTTGTGCAACTACTACCAACTGTGTTCTCATGTATATATACCTATTAGACCTTACAGTATATCTAAAAAAATATTCCGTCAGATAAAGTCCTCCGAGTCAACTTAAATCCGAATTCATATTTTTTATATAAAATCTTGCTGACTCGGCCACGCGTTGCCGTAGCTCGAAGTAAGTAAAGAAATTGAGGTCAATAATCGAGATAAAAACTATCCTATCTTTAAAGTTTGACCAAATTACACACAATATCTAAGCCATATTATATCATAAAAATGGTTGATTGGTTTAGGAGTCCACCCCGGAACAACAACGTTGTTATAACAGGGTAATTGAAAATTATCCCTTTTCAGGTTTCGGGTAAATTTTCAATGACCCTGTATATTAACATTCGGACCTCGAATGGGACAAGTGCACTTTGTACGGTAATTCTGATTCCTTGGCTCAAGAACAGGTCAGCTTTCTGGCCCCGCGAAGGATCGACCAGTTGCTTAGCGAGGTCTTCTAATGCCGGTGTGCTCTTGTGCCTCGCGGCTCCAGTGATTCAAACCCAAAGTTCTCAAGCATACACATACACAGCAAGTCGTCCTAGGAAGATGGGATGTCTCATGCGTTGTAACTAACACGTCCCTAACTTCCAAGGGATTATGGTCATCCCACCTGGTGTCGTTCCACCGTCGCGTGCCAAGCCATTGAGTTCTTTAACAGCTGGCATTCCGGCGGAGGCAAGTGCACGACCAGTGTTAGTAAAGCTGGCTTGCCGCGACACTTGACCTGCGCGTATACTAAAAATAAAATTTTTTCTTTCGGACCTACCTGGCACATAATATTGAGAGTGACTTAAAAAACTATGTTATAATCTATTTACAATTTGATAATGTTATAAATTCTTAATGTAAAACAAATTATTTCTATTTTTAACTCTATTAAATTATTTGATATAGTAAAAGCAAAGTAGCGAGTCGGGTAAGAAGTAAAGTGATTAAACGATTAAAGCTTCGGATCAAGGCGGAATGATCCTCAAATGTTTTGTCGTGACCTCTGCGATATAAAACTAAACGTTTGAGCATGTGATGCGCTGCTAGCTTATTTTTAACCCTGTTATGCAAAACCCAGAAACTGCCTGTAAATGCAGATTGCCTACTAACGAATGAAGGGTAATTTTTTGTAATAGATTCTTATTAATGATAGACAATGAATTTATTTACAGTTCAGTAATAAGTACATAGTACCTATTGGAATCTCTAGAAATTGTAAAGACGTCGCAGCAGGAGGTGGAAGCGACGCACCAAGTGCGCAGGTATTCCTGAAGGCTCGGTTGTATGCGCTGCCAACTGTTCGAGGGAACCACTTGGAAGTGGACGAGCTGTAATTACTTTTGCGTTCTTGCTGGTGCACCTATCACTCCCTTTATATTATTAACATTTTACAGAGATGCGTTATAGTATTAAGTTCACGCTTACTAAGATCAAGTGACGTAGTCTGGAGACGGTTCATTCACAGCCTCTCTCGCCGGCTGCGCGTCTACATCTTTTATTTGTTCGTATAGAACCAACTTACGATCTGTGTCAACTTTACCGTCAGGGACTCGACGTTTATTTCACCACCATACCAATGTGGAATGAGTTATTATGAGGTACCTACATGTAATGAACTGTTATTAGTTTAAAAACTTAAGGACTATTCTAAGTATTATCATTGACTTAGCCTCATCAACAGCGTGTCTGGCGCAGCAGATGTCCGTCACCGAGTGACTGAAGGGACGCAGAGGGTCAGCCACAAACAAGGCCATGGTCAAGCGGAACGACATTATTATAGCCACATACCGAACATCAGTAGCGATCAAATACTCGTACGTAAACATTGACACACTTATGGGTAGTTAAAAAAGGCTAAAGAAAGTGATTTAGGAGTTATTTAAAAGTTAGATGAAGCAATTAAACTTACTATGCGGAGCAAAATCACCGCGACAGAGGTCATGATTATCAAGTGCTTTGACCTGCTCGATAGTGGTTTGCGATAACGCGCGCTGCAGACCACTGTTATTCTCATTGCGAGATACCTACGCCGACACCACCCAGAGCTCGCGCACTTCCCGCGCGAGTTACGCACTTCGTCTTTCTCTTTCTCTGGATTAGACAAGGATTAGTCTGATGTTGGAACACAACACAAGTAAAGGTGAGAGAATAAAAGTGCGGCCACAGTAGACCAACAACCATTCTTATTCTGGTGTACTGCAGATATTGATCACCGATAGAGCTATTATAACCAATTCAATGGCGATTAGTATCTATTCAGTTGATTGGCTCTGGCAGGCGCGTCGCGGGCGGTAATGAGCGGCACCGATGAGGCGATGTGGCGCGAGCAAGTGAGCACGGCCCGTCTGCCGCAGTGGCGCGACGGTTGGCTTGCCTTGCTTACACTCCTCAGACCTAACTTATTTTCACTTTGGCATGGCTATGTTAGACATGCTTGATCATCAGATACTTGTAAAGATCTGATGTCTATTGCGTCTGGCTCAAGTTATTTCAAATCGAAAGTGTCTGGCAGTAATGTAGGTATGTTGGCGTTTGTCAATATCCTGTAAAACATACCTATGATGTAATAAAAAAAACTTTTAAAAAAGAACAACCACCGCCTTCAAAAACTTCAAAGTGAAAAACCCGATAAGAAACACTATGTCAAAACGCCACCAAAACGATAACATTACTTTCAAAGCGGTACATAATACACTTCCTATGTGTCACAATGTTGCAAATCACAACAAAAAATATTGTATAGTTAATGCCGCTGTCATTAGGACGGTAGATGATACAAATGACTATAAATGCGTACTTATAGGAAGTGGTGTAAAGTTGTTATCGACCGACTGCTTCCGACATGAGCATGCCACGCTCAGTTGTGTTGTACACAAGCGGTCTGCTCGCTTGCAGCAATGTTGCCATACATTTACAGCAGTATTGTGATGCAGTGATGTTCAAACTACAGTTCGGTATAGCTACTAAACACCTGTTTATGTATTGGCAAGGAAACTTGAGCAAGTAACATTAATAACATCGATACTATTTATTGCTTGAGCTTTCCTCCTTCAGTAAGAAATGAGTAGGTAAAACGAAAGCAGCGTGAAGCAGGACTGACTTAGGAAGTATAAGTCATTGTATACCTGTTATGATCTCTACAAATGCTGGACACACTTTGATCTTGGTACAAGGCGCATTGACTCAATGTATGGCTGCCGGCCACGAGGCGCCGCCGCCCTCGGCCCGGCTGCAGTGAAAGTAGTCGTTGGACCACTAGTCTTGCTATACTCTGATACGCTTTACACTGGTAATGTTCTGAATTACGGAAACTGTACCATGAGGCCACGTGGGCAAGCATCCATCTTTTCCCCATAGGTTTCTTATAGATACATTGAGGTCTAATCACAACAATAGGAGTTTACCTCAATCAGCCCTTATATCAAACAGAACTTAACAATGTACCACTGTTGCCAACTGTAGTCAACGTAGCGAGCAGCGAGCAGCGATCTACGTGTAGTAACACCATCAGCTGCTGGTGGATGCAGTTGGTTGCTCAGCGCGCAGGAGCCCGCTGCCTGCTGCCTGCTCTTCCCTAGAATAAGTAGTTATTTTCTGAGCGGTCAAACAATTTGGTAAGCTATTATTGGAATTTAATGGCTTACATTATAGGACTGACTGACTACCTCGTTGGTCTAGTGGTCACAAAGCGCGACTGCTGAGCATGAGGTCTTGAGTTCGAATCCCAGGTCGGGCAGTGTTACTGAAATTTTCCATCAAGAATTTCTCAGTAGCAGCTTCGGAGTCTGGATTTGTGCCCGGTTGATGGCAATAGGCCTGCCACCTATTGCATGGGACTTAAACCTAACTGACGAAATGTGGGTGTATTAATGGGTACACCTTGTCTAACTCTTCGGGGATTACAGGCGTGATGTTATGTTTATGTTAATAAAGGACCCATGAAAATTATGTTTTTCTCTTAGTCCTTCACTGCTCCTTTCTGATAAATTTCATTGCGGAAGACAGTTGAATAGCTAACACTAGTTGTGTTTCATTGAAGCTTATTTTGTTTCTGGATTCTAAGAGTTCTAATAGTCTGCAACTCTGGGGCCGGCTTGTTAGCCTTTACTTTTGACAGCTATACGAGAACATTTAATCGAGAAGATTTGTTAGATATCGCGGCCATGACCATTAACATAAAATTGTTTCAATAATAGTCATAATATTGGGACAAGCCCTATGAAACCTGTCTATATAATACGTCAGCATACCGCAGTAATATGATTAGCTATACGAGTTTACACGCTTAGGATACTAGGACCGTAGAAGCAGCGACGGCTGGCAATCTTAGAAGTTGTTTCATAAACAAATTGTTTTGATACAATCTATACATAATGACGAGTGTACCACCACCACCACAACACTCACGTATCGTGGTGGTGGGTTTGCGTGCGTGTGCGCGACGCACAGTGACGCCGCGCTATCGCCACAGATAATAAATCGTGCGATAGCCCCTGAACTGTGACATCTCGCGGACTGATAGCGCGACTCCACCGGACTAGGTAGAGTCGGTCACAGAAGACCCACTCTCAACAACAAGCAAACACGTCTACTGCTCGTGTTATTGTTGAACGTGTGATGCGCTTCTACAGCGGACCAAGACCGTCAGTGTTACCGATGCCGCGACGCCCACAGTCCACGAGTATAGTACATTCGAGTCCTTGTAGCATGTGGTCCTTCTGTACCGTACTGTGTGGTGCCGTGACACCAGTGCCCGGTGCTATAACGACGCGAGCAGTGAAGCTCATCAGGCCTCATGTAATGGCACTTAGCGCGCCGTCCACTTAGTAGGTTAATTTATAATGCAAACTACTGAATAATGTGCAACCTAATAAATATGGACGACCTGATTTGCTTACTTATTTACATTCAACCAAAATGTGTATCGGACCGGTGGCGACCTTTAGGCCACGCTTTAATTTATATAACTGTCACCGTATTAAAATGACAATGTCTCCACTCTCTCTGTCCCCTGGCTGTCGTAAGACAATGGACGGCATGGCCCTCTTGTACTTACCTGCTACGGTTCTACACAAGTATGAGTAGGTAGGTAGCTGATGAGTCTACATAGTCCTGATAACCGAAAGATGTATGTACCTAAATGAAGTGTTGGCAGATGAGTCAGACCAGCAGCAGTACAGTGGACTGCGGGAAGACATGGATGAGACTCACACAGAGCAAGCTCGTAGAGCACGAAGGGTAGGAGGCCTATACCCACCAGTAGAGGACGAGGCCGCAAACGATCATAGTGCTAGTTAGGTGTAAGGTAGGAATTTACTTAGAACAATTCTAAAGACTAGATGGCTAAGACGGCTTAGCCCAGGAATAGAACCCACTACCAGCACCCTTGCTATTACTAAACCGGTAAGAAAGGTTTCGTCAAATTGCGTATATCCAATTCCAAGTAACATTCAGCGATCTCCTACTTTTAATTTCACGAGTTTTTGTTTAATATGAAAATGTTTTGTCGTTAGCAACACTACCGCCATCTGTGAAGTATACTTTTAAATGTAATGCTCGGAGTGCTTCTCACATTCATTTGTTTCGCACTCTCGGCTTCATGCACGCCATGAAGATGCTTCATGTCATCTAAAACAGATGGCGCTGATATCAATGATAACTAATGGCCTGAAAATAGAGGTACAAATATCAGAATATCGAAAATTAAAATGTCGACGATCAAAATAAGGGTACCTATCAGAAAATCGAAAATTAAAATATCGGTAATCAAAATGTCGAAAATTTAAATATCGAACGATCAAAATATCGAAAATCAAAATATCGAAATTTCAAAATATCGAAATTTTGTTTTTGGTGATAACATACCTATTTTCCGTGGGGCACCTTTTGCAACTTGCGTCAGTACCATAGACTATTTACCGTATGGAGTTTCTTGCCCATTCTTCTCCATACGACACCACCTTTTGTAAGCGAGCGAAGCGAGGTCGGGACTTGGGGCACCCGACTCGGACAGGTTGGTTAGAAGGGGATGGCGGAGTCTACCAGACCCGGATGGGTCCTTTGTGGTTATTTTTTTTAAACCACTCAGAAGTAGGAGCCCCCCTCGGCGGGGCTCCGTTTACCAGTGTTCCGTCGACTACGCCTAAACTAGATTGTCCAGGTGTTGTCTACCAGCCCGCACGTCATCTCCTTCTCTACTCTCGTCTTTTACACACGACAATCATTGTCATGTGTACAATGCATGGTTGGCACAGTGGCTGAGCGATTGGCTGCTGCGTTGCGTGTCGCGGGTTTGATCCCCGCATGGGACAAATATGGCCTACAGGAAGTTCCAAGTGTGGTTGTTTGCAATGTAACATTGAGTTGTGTAATCTGCTACTCTGCTTCAATTTTTGTTAATTTATCATGAAAAGAACGTATCAGTTGGATACCCTCCCGTAAGAGTTAAAACAGTTTGAAGCTCACCGAAGCTGGCTTCTCGGAGGCTTACAGCCTGCCTCCACAGGACGCGCAGTGACGAGGCGCGCGCTGTCTGCCGCCCACTCCAGGTGTCCACTGTGCTGGGCCTTCTCCTTTGAAGAAACCAATAACAAGACTCACTGGACCTTGTACAAGTCTGCAATGAGTAGGGACCCAAGTACTGTGATCTTCAAATTAGGAGTTAGTTCGACTGTAACACGAAGTCATGACATTATTAGGACAGACTATTGTTTGATCTGCGTCTGAGTGTTCGTTGATGTGTGTCGTATTAAAGTATATCTCTTAAGTTATAATACAATCATTTTATAGTATGCAGATATTTGCTTTCTGAAGATATTCCACAACGCGCGAGTGACTTTATTCAGGGTTTAACAATACTTCAAGTACAAGAGTAAGATTCTTTAATGCGGTAAGTGTTCAAGCACGACCCTCGTCAAGTTGAAGTCAAGTTCAGTTGTTCATGCCAATAACAACAAAATTGTAGGTAATTGTGAAACGTAAGTACTTTTTCTTTTCGGCTCTATACAGAACAATAATCTATAGGTACTTACTTAATAATATTATAAAGAGGTAACATTTGTTTGTAAGTTTGTTTGTAGGGGGTAATCTCCGGAAGTATTTTTAGGCGTACTTACCTTTGGACGATTTTTTAAACAACAAAATATTAAACCTTATCGAAAATAATATTATTATGATCACAAGAACATCATAGAGATACGATTTTCCCAAAACAGTATGTCGATTGGTTAAATAGTGTCGAAGATAATATAAGATTACTAAATCGCTAAACGCCGCCGTCCATTCACGAACCGCATTAGAACATGCTTTGTACGGACGTTTTATCCATTTACCCATGGTATTTCTGTTTTTGGGATTTTGAACAGTTTCAGCGATTGTATATCTAGCCTAAAAGAAAATCACAACTTTCCCGTCAGACATCCCAGACAAGAGCAGCCCAAGGACGCCGTACGGAAGAGTCGCTCTTGAAAAGCATCAGCGCCTCTCGAGGAATAGAGAAAATATTTCGCAAGCACGCGCTGGGGAATCTAGCTCCGAGCGTTCACAGCCAATCACAGCGGCTTACTAACCAAAGCTGGAGAACATCGCAGGCCCGTGCTCGGGAATCTAGCGCAGAACGTGCGCAGCGTCTTTAGGCAGGAAATAAATCATAGCACTCAGCACTAACCGAACCTCACTCATAATTTCATCACAAGTTAAAATGTTTACCGCCCAACGAAGTGGGCACGGGTCAGCTATATGGAATAAGTATATACAGAAAAGTACAAGAAAAGCGCTCATTTATTTTAATTTAAAGTACCTATCATGTAACACGAGACTGGTTCAGGGGAGCTACTGACAGGTACCGCGCAGTGTGTGTGCCAGCAACAGTTACTTAACTATTTTTGTTATATTAAATGAGACCAAACTCCGTCGGAGCATTGTTTACTGGAGTTTGCCGTAAGAGACAACTCGCCGGGACTGGTTCGCAGACGACTATATTATGTCAATAAATTATTATATTATGTATCGAACAAGTTGACTAGTCCCTTTCGCACTGAGTTATTGTTTCCGCCATCTTGACTGTCGACAACTACGCTAGTTTGATTCTTATTCATGAGTCTGTGTTCATGTTATCGGTCGATTGTAACTTTACGTGTTGGTACATCAGGTAACAACAATCAAAACTACAAAATTATATTAAAAATCGCGTTTGATACAAATGGTATTTGACGTTATTAGGTGAGCGCTACCGAATGCCAATAACACTAGAAAAGGGAATCGATATCATCAACCTTTAGTACTGTAACTACTGCTGGACATGCTGCTTCTTTCTCTCTTCAAGGTAGGATGTCTCTTTCTTAATATAAAGTTTTAGCACCATTAAAACAGTTGCACCACTTGTCCGAATATATATTGATGTGTGTGTGTTTCCATCACACACATTGCCCTTGTTTCCATTAATGTGTTATGTATGAAAATGTATCAGAGACATTCGTTATGGTGGAATTACTTTTGTAAGTACATCAGCCACTGCTTATTCCACCGTTCATTGCAAACGTAATCAATCACAGTCTTAGATGAATAGCATTTTAGATTTCATGCATTACGGAAGGTTTCGGCTGCCCTTGCGCTGCGTTGATACCAGAAATAATTGCACAAACAAATGGAACAAACTGATTGGATCAGGGTGCGTGTGCGCGTGTGGGATCAGTAGGTATGACGTGGTCATGTGAACCTGAACAAAGGAAATACTGTTTTACAAGATGTGGAAGTCGATGAGACAGAGTTATACGATATGGGTGATATGATCTGGGCCTTCCGCCGGCACATGGGTATGTATGTATTCCTGCAATGATGTAACTGTAGTCATGTAGTGCCTATACTCTTGTGTTTGTTATGTATTGAGCGTTATTTAATGTTATTTCCCTGAACTTCTCCCTTCACGGGGGCGTTGTGGTAGATCTGCCTGTTTAGGTTTGAATAACAAGTCACAATAAAACTATAAACTACGTATATGTGTAAATAATGTCGGAGTGTTGTCGGCTGGTGGTTACTCATAAAGCTATTGTTTCACAGATACCTGAAGTTGATGACTTTATAGAAGCTCTAGCAATCTAAATAGTGGATGCAAGCCAACACGGACTCTTGCCAACGTTCCACCAAACGTGTCAGCTTGTAACACACACGTGTAGCATTGCATTCTGAATAGTATCTTGTATGTTTCTTACTTTATTGTTTGTGTACACCTACCTATACTTACAGTTTTGATACTAGGTATTTTATTGCAGGCTGTGCCTCTATTTCGTAAAAACATTCAACGTGACCACGTAACACGTATACGAATCTATGTGGATTAAGGAGTAATATAAATAGAAAGGGCATTGTCGATACATATTTCAATAATCGTGTTCAATAAAAACGATGTCGAGGATTATTAAGTTAGCTCATCATTATCTGTAAATTGTTACAATTCTATAATACTGGCCAGTTTATATTTGTAACTTTGAAGAAATGTGATCTTTGCCTCAACCTTCGATGACGTCAACTTAATTAAATCAATGAATTTAATGAGTTAAATTACTTTAATGATGTGTCATTTGACATTGAATCACATTGAATTATTCATTGGGCAAATGATGATGTCATTAATCTTAACACTTTAAAATAATGTAGGTAACAACGAAACGAGACACTGAATGAAAAAAAAAAAAGACGGGTTGCACTCCGGGAGTGCCGGCAGAAGTGAAAACTTGATTATTAACGTTGAGCATGTTTGATATTTTGGAATGGTTAGGGAATAATTTTGCACCAATTGCTTTATCAGTATAAAAGTACAATCATTTTTGTGGTAGAATACAATATTCATTTATTGCGCTATCGTACACAAACATGACAATTTATATTACATTAAAAATTTAACACTTTAAAACTATTACAATTATTTTACATTAAAAAGTTATACACGAACATTCGCGCAAGCGCCCTGCGCTGCCTAAACGAAACAGTAGGCCCAGGCATACATTTTCGCCGCGCCGTAGAGAGGGGATAGCTGTCTACTCTCCATCCGTCTTACGCTTTTTCGATCAGGTCACGTGTCCTAACGCGAGTTTAAGATTTTATACCCATTACAGAAAAAGTGCTCAACGCCGCTAAAGAAGTTTTCACTTCAAAAAACTTTGAATTTGCTATTGCTATCACCTAAAACATAAAGCCACGTTCATGCATAGTGTCAGTATTGTTATGAACTAGGGTTAAGTTCGAGTAAGGCTATGAAGGCACCTTTGCGACCCCGGGAAGGGTGCGGTAGGGGCGCGGTAACACAATTTATTTTAATATTGGAGTTAGTGCAGGTCGTTGACAAAACACTACAATCAGTAACTCTCGCCCAGAGCTGGTCAGCTCGCGACGTCGAAGTACAATTACTACAGAAGTATAAGTACGCATCTCTGAAATGTTGGCAGGTGACGGCCACGGCTCTGTGCAGTACTAGTATGGGGTTCGCAGCTTCCTTGCAGTTTCATTACTACAACAACTATTGTATGATAGAAAGGTAATGAACAGGTACATTTCTCACCTTACCATTTCCCTCACCAATTCCATGTGAATGTAGCGAAATGGCCAAGCCATATTTGGTATGGTGGTGTAGAGTTTGTGAAGTTAGGGCGTGTAGACTTAGAAGCTTGGCTCTATGTGAGATCTGATGCCTTGTCGTCAGTGCGAGCCCTAAGGTCTCGTTTTGGCAAAATTTTACATGAAATTGTTTTTGGTGGCATACATAATGTGTATATAAATATTTCTAAGTTTCAACGTTCCTCTCAGTATGCTTATAGTGCCTTCTGTGGACTTACAAACCTTAATTTATTGCTTGCTTTACGAAATGCATCACCACCAGCCCTGCCTTTTCCCGATACCCCCTGGTAAGACTGGTTGTTAGACTTTTGGACTGCATTATTACCCGTAACGTCCTACGAATGCCGGCCCAGATCAACGGCTATAAGTGCTTCCCAAAGCACGGGGGAGTCCTACCACGAACTTCTTAATGGAAAAACCTAAGGACATTTTGCCCGACACAGGAATCGAACTTATGACCCTCGATTCGAGACCAACGACGCAGTTGAGGAGACGCAAGAAACGCACCAAATGGGTGGAATGGTCCTAGACAGCTGTGTATCGGAACGTAGCAGTATGTTTGGACTGCTCACTGGTTTGCTGTCCTGCTTTCTCGCGACCGATCAGAAGAATAAATGCCAATTTATTGAATAAAAGTGTTTATCTTAGTACACAATAATAGCAACCAGGCGTACGTTAAGGGACTATCTTTACCGCACAAGTCAGTTCACTACGTTCGAACTTGGTATTCGGCATGTACTGTTTCTCGTCGACGTTGACCTATATACCCGGGCTGGACACGTGTCGGACCGGCGGCGCGGCGCCGTCAGCCGTCGGATTGTCCGACGCGCCGGATGGAAGCCCTCCAAAGGAAAAAGTATTCAACTTATACACAGCTTATGATTGAATGACGGAAAGTTTTCGTGGCGTTACGTTACCTAGCTGTTTGTTTTAGCCCTACTAATACATATTATAATGCGATTTGAGTGGTTTGTTGGCTTGTCCTTCTCTCACGCAGCATCGGATGGACGTGGTGTTTGCATAGGTCGCTTGGAGGACGCGGAGAGTGATACTTGGACTTGTGCGTACTCTTACCGCAGAAGAGCGCACAGTTCCTGTGGGTAGCCCACGGCCGCACGGGAGCGATGCCGAAGGGAGTGGGTGAATAGATATAGGTCATATCTTGATATTGTTTGACACATTGAGCTATTTACTAATCATGTGCCCCTATTACATGGGACTAAAAACATAACTGGCGAAATGTGAGTGCACTGATGGGTACGCCTCTGCCTAACCCTTCGGGGATTACAGGCGTGATGTTATGTTATGTTTATGTCAATAAGTCACTGGTCGCATACGGTAATGCAGATCTGTGGCTGCAAACGCTTGCGCCGGATCAGAGACAATCGCCTCATTCGAGCGGCCTCCCTGTGAGAAGGGCGCTTCTATTTATTGCACACTATAATGAGATTTGTGGGTATTAAAATATTGACATTGACCCGGTGTAGTGGTCGCGAGCGACTGCTGAGCACTAACTCTGGGTTCGATCCCCAGAGCAGGCAAAGTAATATTGTATTGTATTATTTAAGAGTTTCTTAGTGAAAACTTGGAGTCTGGATTTGTGTCTGGTTGGTGTCAATAGGTTAACCAATGCAAACAATCATTGGAGGTATTATGATTATACGTACATGATGATGTAGGGAGTCAACCGGCGCGCACTTCGGGACGTGTCGTACAGAGTGATGCGTGCGCCACTCAGACGTGCTTGTACATTGATCGGGCACACATCACATCACACAGAAATATTTTCCTTTCAGGCGGAGTAAACTTGACATGTCGAGTACCTATTGACCTGAAACGGTGTGTGCTTACCGAAATGGCTAACATACAGGTAACGTTGGTTCAGGCATCGTTTGTAAAGTACTAGTTTGTGCCTAAACGGTATAAAAATTGTCCTATGGGTTAAGTCCTAATGACAATGTATGTTTATGATAAGCATGACGTGATGCAGCTGCCAGGATTGGCTCCAGCCGAGGGAACTCCTCAATCGTTAACAGTAGGGACATGAAATTTGGCACACACATTGGGATGACAGTTAATGGGTCCACCATAAAATTGCTGCCACCTTCAGAGTTGGCTCCAAACCAGAGAACTACTAACAAAATTTTGCACCCGTTTGGATATGATAGATAGTTGGTGGGTTTACCATGAAATTGATGCCACATCTAGGGTTGGGTCCATGTCCTTACAATATGGGTATCCAATAAAAAGCCTTGGTGAGCAAAACACAATAATTAAAGTGACGTCATTGCACATCCAATATGGTGGACGTCACAAAATGGCGATTTATAATTTCCGTAGTAAACCCTATGATATGGGTATCAAATGGAAGGGCTTGGTGAGCGAAGCACAATTAGTAAATTCACGTCATTCTAAATTCAAAATGGCAGATATCTTACATGACAATGCCATATTATTATGACATGATAATGGATCTGGAATATAGCCATAGCTGAAATAATTTTCCTCGTGGCTAAGTTAATCTTGACTAATGCTTAATCTAATATTTATTGCGAGATTTCAAAAAACTAAAAAGAAGAAAATAAAATATAAATAAAAAAATATCTTATAAAAAAAGGCTTTTCTTAAAAAATATAATATTAAAATGTACTAAAAAGAAAAAAATGGTACCTCACTTTTCATAAAAGCTTTGGCACTCATTCACTACTGCTATTTTATTATAATTTTAATATTTAATGAGCGCCAAGACTTTTATGAAAAGTGAGGTACCTACCATTTTATTAATTATTTTGTAAAAGTATTATTTTCAGCCTATAATTTTAGCAAAATCTATTTTTTTTTTCTTTTTAGTACATTTTAATATTATATTTTTTAATAAAAGCTTTTTTTTAAAGATATTTTTTATTTATAGTTTTTAAGAGCTACGATGCCACATTTATACACACATAGTAGCCAAACTTATAACAACCCTCTTTTTAACCCATGACGCGTTTCATTCTAAGAATTTCAGAATTTCGTAGTTTATTACCAAACTTATCGACACCTTAATAACTCTAAAGTGTCTGTAAATGGTCTCATTAAAATGAATGCTTTGAATTTTGACTTAGCAGGAAACTTATAATTATTACCATTTTCATCATAACAGTCGGTTTGGCTACAAAGAGTTTTGCTGATTCCTATACTGCTGGCTAGTTACTGATCGTTTATATTTTGTGTAATACTTGCATAGACTCAAGAAATCAACTTAATTGATTCAACGGCGTCCGCCTAGCAACCTTCAGCGATAAGGGAAGGGAATGGTTTTTTATGGTCATTTTTCACCGTATGTCAATCAAAAACGATGTGAAAATAAAAATATGGTTTACAATGTGCAAAATAAGCCCTTGTAATAAGTATAACTTCTGCTGCAATAAAATAGCAAATATTGTTTCACTACTTTCATTTGAAATGTACTCGTAAGTAGACAAGCGTTATTGTAACTAGGTATTCCTCTAGTCGACGGCTTTAACAGTTACGAAAATGAGTAGTTGTGTCAGACAGACGGACAGACGAATAGACGAAGTCTATGAACGTTCCTTTTTTACAATTTTGGTCTGGTACCGCCAAAACAAATACATACTTTGAATAATCCAGTCAGCCTATTATTTTAACAATAGTTAGTTTAACATTCATTTATAATATCGAGGGACCATTTTGACGAGGCGTGAACTCATTAGCGGCAGGACGTGACGCGTGACCCTTATTTGCATACTTCACCAAAATCGTGAACAGGGCAGAAGGTCGACTGCACACAGCGAGCGAAAGCGCACTCACACTATCACATGGCTACGCATAGAGAGCGGCTGCAAGCGCACTTGCGACTGCCATTTGTCCTACATAGTATGCGACTATGTGTGCATGCGCGGTTTTCGTCTTTTAGGTTTTCGTTTTCTTTCAGCAGTATTCATCCTGCTTGGGCTGTACATGTAGTGCTCTGCCCGACGACGGCGACGTGTGCGGGGCCGGGTTAGAAGGCAATGTTTGCATTCGATCAAGTTATCTGCTTATACACCTTCGGACTTGTAAATTGCCGAGCTTTTTAATGTTACATTTAAAGGGCCTACACAATCATAATAATGAGTCAAAACCGTATAAAAACTTTTTAGTGTTATTTTTATTTTTTCATTTTTATTCCAAATGTCTGACCTTTTGAAATGACCATTTTCGAGTGAAGTTAAGAACTGTACCGGTTGTGCCTGCTATATTCTGGTGCTGGTTTGATCGTAGTACGTCATTCACGTTTTATCTGTTACTACAATAGTCTGAGTTTCACTGCATCATCTAAAAACAGTTAGTGTTTGTCCTTGGTTATTGTAAAAGGTTTCGTGCTACGAGTCTGTAGATGTTCGTAGACGCGTAGCTTGCGCGTAGCACTGTCTACGGTGGCACGTAGACAATGCTGACTGACCCGTAGCAGAAAAACACCTCGTAGAGGTAGTCGGGCAGAGTAGCGCACAGCTACTGCACACGCCGGTGGTGATAACCACTTTCAGGCGAAGCGTGCCGTAAATTAAAAAGGAGTACACTCTATGGTAACTCCACTTTTTTGATACCCTTCCATAATTTGTACCACTTATTGTCGTTTATTTTGTTACTCAATTATTCTAATGAAAACTTGTAATTGGCCATCATATTTTTACTGTTTATCTTGGTTTAGTTGTAAGTTTTCCGAATAAAAATATTAAAAAATAGGCTGATACTTGAAAAAGAGACCACCATTGAAGATAGCGAGTCATCATCATCATCTGCCTAGTCTTTTCCCAACTAAGTTGGGGTCGGTTTCCAGTCCAACCGGATGCAGCTGAATACCAGTATTTTACATGGAGCGACTGCCTATCTGACCTCCACAACCCAGTAACTAGGTAATACGATACCCCTAGGTAAGACTGGTTGTCAGACTCTCAAGCTTCTGACGATTCGTATTGAAGATAGCGAGTAACATAGTATAAGCTAAGTTATAGGCACCGAATGTAGAATTGATGTCGAAGAAAACAAATCGAAATTAATTATATAAATAATTTAGCTACCAGTTAATATTGTAGCGCTTTATGAGTATTGTCAATTCGTGCTAAAAAAAAAACAAATTGCATTCGTGGGCACAGCAACGAGGCAGTCTAGTCACCCTCACAGGGCCGGAACATATCCCATGCTTGTGATTCTACTCACACTCGAGAAAATACTCCTTGGACATTGTTTATAGATTAATATAAGGGTGGATTGTATTGTGTAGTGAAAGTATTTCAGGGACAATCCTGAGATGTATGCGCGTAGCGCGGGAGGTCAGCGACAACCCTATCTATTACTGTTTACAATGCGTGAATATGTGTGCGTGTGAGTAATAGCCGACGCCGCGACTTACTCATCGGCCGGCCCTGAGGAGGGGGGGGGGGGAGGAGGAGGTCATTGTCAACATTACATACTTGTGTTTAGCATAGGTATAGCTTTACAGGGTAGTCCGATTTGATGATTCTTTATATAACGAATAGGGTCTATGTTAAAAGTAGAAGCCTTAGTTCCGTTTGGTAGCTGACACGTATGGAGCTAGCTGCTGATGGAGACGGAAGGCAGTGAAGGAAAGTACTTATTTGGAAGAATTCTTTATAATCTATTAAAAAACTAATCGACGAAAAAGACTTGGCGGAAAACACACAACCAACAAAGATTATTTGATTACTTTAAAGATTTTCACATTTTTCCGCCGCCACGTGTCGAGCGGTCTAATATAATTTGCTTGCATGTTTGTCGCGCCGACTCAAAATTAGATTTTTAATTGAAAGCTTTTATTTAACTTCACCTGTATGTATGTAATATATTATGTACGTCCTGGAATTTTGCAATCAATATTTGACCCACTGCCCCTAAAGTTATCGGGCTTAAATTAAAAACACATACTCGTAGTTTACACTTCAGCCCAGAAATAGAGACAAAATGAACAATCCATAATTTATTTTTGGTTTTTACGTGCATTTATAAAAGCGTGTTTTTCTAATGTTTTAAAACTATTAATTTTTTACAAGAAAAAGCTAGGATTGTGTGCATCTAAACGCAAGTACATGATTGTGCGCTCACGTGATGTGATATGATATCATCGTCATAGTGTCACATCAATGCTAGGAATAGCCTCCTGTCCATCGATGTGGTGCGGCATGCTCGCTTGATGGCCAAACTTTACTTAGTCCCGATTTAAATCTAGACAATTTACAACCACAATAAGCTAAGTCTACTTAGTTCTAGTCGGTACAAATTACTATCAATTATCTAAAGCTCTATTCTACTAGAAAATTGCTTGAGATTTTAATTGCATTGCTGCTGTTATTCTCTAATCCTGTAGTACATGGAGCGGAGAGCGAGCGATGTAATAAGAAACGCCTTTGTTGTTAATTGTTCGTCTAATCTAGTTACTAATAACATTAGTTAGAGTTATTGCGTTCCGACTATCGTAAAGCTATTCAAGAGTAAAAACTTCTTAATGAATTGACTACAGTGGGTAATGTCAACACATCCAAGTGAAAACATTCGGCAGTCGGTACGGACGGCGCGCGCTCGCAATCCTTCAAAGCGGGTGAACTTTAATGAGTACTTTCTTAGTGAAATACCTTTTAAGAATACGTCCCATTTGTATATACGATGTCTATACTTCAACCTACTAAGTATGCACATGCTACGTTAACTTATAATGTAACAGACTGCCGCAGCGCTGGCTGCTGACTGTGTCCCGTTGCCGTGCCAGGGGCCCGGCGCGAGCGCGGCGCGCCTGCTCTGCACTCGAGCAGCCCGTACGTACCCGCTGCTAGGGTTGTTTCACACCGAACATAAACTATGTTAGGGCCGCCGCTAAAGTTTTTTACAAACATCGTTTGCAGTTGTTTAGAAGTTCGCTAAGATTTGTTGTTATTTACTCGCGCTACGTCGGAGGATATAAACGTCAGCCCTCCCTGTCTGGCAGCTTTTGTTTTTAAATTGTCTCGATATAGCAGTGTGTAGCAATGTTTGTGTTTCGTTCGACTTACTTTGTATTTACACAAATAATATCTCGAGGAGTATATTTCGGTGTCCGTGCAGGGGGTTGGCACAATTCGTTGTCGGTACCGACGGACGTTAAAGCTTGATTTACATATATCAGAGAAGTCGCAGTGACTTCACTGATATGTGTTAATCAACCTTAATAGACTTTCCACGTTTCTTAATTTGACACAAGGTTAAGTGCACGGACGTATAATAATTATATTACCTGTGTGAAGCACCTCCTCTTTTATAATTGTAGTTGAAACCTACGCGTAGTATCCTGGGATACGAACTTAAAAGTTTACGGTCAATTTGATTATATTTACACAAAATATCTTGGTAAATATGTATAAGCAAACCAGAATAAATAGATAAAAAATGGCATTAAAACGTATTCCACTCAAGATGAACAGCGCTATTACGGTTTTGGCTTTGTTAAGGATCATAAGATACCCACCTAGTTGAATAGCGCTCAATTGCTTACCCTTTTGTGAAAAGGTTGTAGGTACCTTTCCATGAGTCAAAAGGTCGAGGTCGTGCTATCCATAAGACTTGGTAAAATTTCGAGGGCTTCTTATTGGGATAGCAGTAACTTACGCGATGCTTACAGCGGCCGCGTCATCGTATGCCACACCAGTATCTATTACTATGTAGATATGTATGTATGTCACATGCGGAAGTTTTTCGTGTCTTGGCAAAGGAGAGTGTTGTCCGATTGTTGTCAGCTGATGTAGTGGTTTGAGCAACTATCAGTTTAGATTAATATTTACCTGTATAACGTAATTTTAAAACTAACACATCACTGAAACAGTCTGGGCAGTGTCGGACTCTCACCGGCTACAACACACTCCTGCCTCGGTGTGACCCCCGCCGCACAAGTTTCGCAGGAATGTTATCTGGGACTGTGATTTCTTTGGTTTGCTTTGTTGTAATATTGTGGTAGGTGTACTTTTTAATTTGTGCTTTGAAATTAAATGTTACTTTTGCTTTTAAGTTTCAATTTGTATGTCAAATCAATGTTAACTACCTTCTGTTTTATATGAAACTTATGGGGTTACTTCTATTTATTTCTTCTGTTAACAAATATTAATAAATGTGTACCTGGTATTACTATCCCTCAATAGCACGCTGAAATTGATTTTATTTATGGTTACCCCTGATAATAGTTCGATATCGTTCCTGTGGGAGCCACGTACAGGCATTCCGTGACGCGGTGTGGCGCTGTCTCCTGCTTAGTAGTATTACTGACGTAGTACAGACACGTCAGTCTTGCACTTCAACTCACATACAGCTTGCTAATGTACTCTAAGGAATAACGACCGAGATCCAAATATAACATGGAATCGAATACTTGCACTAACTGTTGTGGTCTTACAGAGGCGTCAGATCAGCCCATTAGGTAGTTCTTAGCACAGATTTTGTAAGTCTTTATATTTACAACGAAAATAATGCGATGACCGCAGCTGACAAAAGCTAGCCATAAACGTAGAGATTAGTGAACGACACACAGGTAATGAGTAATGTCGACACTCGTCGTACGGAAACAGCTTGCGCTTGCCTAATGACTTGGTGTCGTGTGTTTGCGACACAGCAAGCTGTTATAAACATGAACTGGTGCCATTAGTCCGCACTAACTCGTGCTTACTCAATAAAGCTTGCAAAAAGTGTCGCTGAAAATTACAATAATAATTAACACCGATTTTCCGTGTCCATGTTTTTTATAGTAGCGGCAATTTGTACTTGCATTAGCAATTATGCGTTTAAGTGGCGTTTTAATTTTTAAGAAAAGAAAATGTTTTGCACAAGACTGGCTCTGTGGTATAATACGGTCGCAGTCAGCTATCTTAGCACCCATAACTTTTACAAATCTAATGAGATTTCATTACATTCCCTACTCGATAACTGAAAAATGTCAAAGGCATTAAGTCCACCTTGTACAATGTATTTTTTTACATGTGCGTACATAAAGTTTTAAAAATAAATAACTAAGTTACGGCTCGTCCTTTGTGTAACTTGTCCACTTCACGCCATGACGTAATAGCTACAGCGCAGTTCACCGGGTGTCATGACGCCGGGCGGCGGTTCAGCAACTATCGCTCCACGTGACGTGTCTTCAATCTTCACATGTTCAACCTTCGCCCGTCTTGTTCTCGATTACTCCCCGCCGCACCCCCGCGCCTGCCCCGCCACCCCCCTATTCAACCGTCGCTCATGATACAACATTGCAGAAGGTTTGCTCCTAACAACGTCCATGACAGTGGAGTTCACGTTGAAGCGAGCTTATCTAGCATAAGTACGTATGCGTAGCAAGTCGCACCGTTGTTTGTCTCATTTACTTCTCCGTAGTGAACTGTGTGCGAAATTAATTATCGGGCAGTCCGTAACACCGACAGATGTTGGTATACCACCTCTGTCGTATAATTATAATTTATAGTCAACGCTGACTTTTCCTACGTTTAAGGCCGTCGTTAGTTTCACTTCAGATACAATGAATGGCTGCGTGTCTCTTATAAAGGACGACAGTTTTTTTATTCGGAACAAGAGTATTTTTCAATAGGATTTTCTATGTGAACCTTTTGTACGATCTGCGGTGTGTCGGCGCGTGTCGGTGCATACGTTGGCGCGTCTCGAGTTTGCCTCCATTGATAGATTAGCCAAGTTGCTCGGCCCTAACTCATACGAGTTAGTCGCTCAGTGTGTCACACATCTACTGGCGACAGAGGCACGGTCGCGGACCCACTCGGACCCCTGATATTATATAACACATTCATTAGTTAGAAGTGAACCCTTAAATATAAATGTTATACTCTCTATAATGATATCCTCACAGATAGTCACTAAAACATCACAGTAGATAGAGTTGTTTGGTACGGTAGAATAGGGGAATAAAGATTACAGACTTGCCACAAACACACACACCACACCACAGATGTAGAAATGTGTACTAGACTACGTTACAGACAGAGCTCCTCGTTTACAAATCGACGAGAGCCTAGGCAAATAAATCTGGTAAAGTAAATTATATATCAATAAACTTTCCCTAAAGTAAGAACGCTTAGCGTCCAGGCTCCAGCCCCGAGAGCTCCACGAACAGTTCTAATATATCTGCTTCAGTAACGTTTGTTCGCTGCATGTGGTATGTCGCTGCATATCGGTTGGTGTGCAAATTCATTTCAATTTATTACAATCAAGTACATCACACGTGGCTATTTGAACGCTGATGCCCAAATTAGACGTCAGTCTGTATCTTTCGATCAGAATTCTCAATCGTTCATCTGTTGCAAATTGTGTTTCATAAACTTTACTGGCTTCGTGGAACGGAATTCACATTATGCTGGAGACAAAGAAGAAGTGTTTAATTTTATGGACTTGTGCATGGCGAAAGTTGAATTGTTAGCGTTGACTCGAGGCCGACAGTCCGAATTAAATCGTGTTGGGTTTTCAGCAATTTTCTATTTTTGACTGCCTTCATTAAAGTTCCACCAAATCAATACTTAATATTATTACAGAGTAAGGAGGATCAAGCGGTTTTTAACAGTTTTGAATGGTTCAAATATTGTCACTGTAATTTTAATATTTTACGGTTATTATGCTGGGCTTACAGGCCGAATTTAGTTTTTGTACAACTATTTTGTGTAATCAGAAAGTCGGGATTTTTAATTATGCATGAAGATAAAGAAACAAAACATTCAATTTCCAGTATCATAAGACATCAATAGAAAAATATTGCTATTACAGTGAACAAAATAAAGACAGGTATGTTGATCGCCCGGCCGCGAGATGGCGCTCCGCTGTCATAACCGGCGAGTTATTGAACGCGACCAAATCAAATAAAACTAATTTATAGTTTCCGTCCGTTGTGCCGCCAATAGACGCTGACGAAAATAATATGCGCGAAATAATGTTTAGTTTGAACCTCAGGAGCGCATCAGTTCATATGCGACACATTGATCTACTGCGATATTTGTATTGTGATCATTGAAACGATTTATGTGTTTTTTTTTCTTAGATAAATGATTGCTGATGGCTTTAAAAATATCGTCTTTAACACAACTGTCGGTCATGCACGTCATCTTAGTGGCAGCGTGGAGACGTCTCTTATGTTAGTGAGGTACTGTTCTGTTCAGTTTATGAGAAAGGGAAATATTGTAGGTACCAACTTTTTAATAAAATAACAGCAATTAAATATTTTCCTTTCCCTTCACATTCCGTTCACCGTGTCACTCACAAACAAATATTACATTGAGTTTATATAATACAGCATACTATATGATGTAGTGCTGCAATGTCTAGCAGCGTTGTGGAGCAGGACAGCCAACAACCAGCTTAGCATTTGTATTAGTGATTTGATCACCCAACTTATAATACACTTGGCTGCGTATAGTTTGCGTTTTATCTATGACGTCTTTTTCATCTCATTACTTGAAAAATGGGGGGAGGTATTTGGTTGTAACATTTTAAACGGTACGCCATGGTAGACTCTACTCTAGCCAGCTAGTCGTAGGTGCCTTTTCGTAAATTGTAATGATGACTTTCACCTCTTTGGTGCTGTAGTGAACAGTGGGGCTCCCCGCTGAATAGACATTCGTGAAGGTTGGTCAAATTATTTTATTCGTGTATTATTATGACATGAACATGGCCTAATTCCGAGGTATTCTACTTGCGTATTCCGTGAAATGTCAGCGAGTACGAACTAGCCGTGTTCGACGTACCTGTGGCGCCACTGACGAACAGTCCCCATAGTCAGCACACGACAGATGAAGCATAAATAAATGTTTTATAGAAAAGTGCAGTGAGGAAATTATAGGAGGAGCCGTAGCGGCTGCGGCGCGACCGGCGCACGCGATGCGCTGTCGACACATGTGTCAGATGTTCGTGTTGCTGCCAAACTTATTGCCAAGTCAAAATCAAATCATTTATTTCAATAATTCAATGAGACGATTCGAATCAATTCAAATGCACTTTTGATCGTCATTATTCCAAAAGGCTTATTCTAAACGGTAGTATCTTAAGCAGAAGAATTGATAAGAAACTGAATATTATGCGTACCTACTTTTAAATAAAACTATTTTGCAAATAAAAAATGTTAACGATAACTTGAACAGGACATTCAATAATTATATGAATGTAAAGTTGATGTATGTAATAAAAATAAAAATCAGTGTATGTACTACTATTATATAGCTACCAAGTGCTACAAGTGTAGAAAAGAGAGCTGTATTAATTATGTTTATACATGGATGCTGCTCACATGTTTACAATATTGTGATTGTAGACGCTCACTCTTAACATTTCAAAAGACAATTAACCAGTGGGAGCCGTTGTTATCAAGAAATGTAGTATAATTTGTGTAATTAAATTAGCAACCAGTTCATTTAAATAAAGATGCTATGTTGATCTGATTGTCCTATTGAGCAGGACTAGCATATTTACAAGCATTTTTATCTTGAAAATAATCTTCTAATTTGTAATATGTTTGATAGCAAAGTGAATTTCTTTCATTTAGTTTTAATATATTACCTATATCACATCGTATTTTGTTGTAACATTTAACACAGCGCACAATGGCTGTGCAATTTTTCTCCAAATACCTTTTAGTTCATAGGTCGCTTTCTTTGAAATCCCCGTAAAAAAGGAATATTTAAAACAGTTAAAAAACGAAGTAAAAGCTAAAGAAAAAATTAAACGCCGAAGAATTCAGAATCATGTACCTACTGAATGCATGATCCGGATTCTGAATGTGACGTATTGCAGGATGGTGTGCCTTACAACTTGCGTATCAACTAAGTAGATAAGATGCAATACTTGATAATTAGCTGACACCCGCATACAACTCCATGGAGTTATTAAAATAGCAAAGTATCATGTGAGCGCATATACATAGATTCTGAACAGTGAATACTGTCGGCTGGAAGAGTCGATAGAACGAAATTAAAACAGATATGTCAAGAATGTAGTCCGAACATCAGGCCGGTCAGAACTATGAGCGAGATCATTAGAGTAGCACTCGAGTAGCGCGAGGCTCGAGCTGCATAGTTCAATAGTTTCTCAACGGAGGAAGTTTGAAGTAGTCTGAAGTGCGGCCCGCTGACTATGGACGGTTAAATATCTGTAAACGCTTATCGTCCTATTAACATCAACTTGACATTTGATAACGTAATGTAGGTACATAGATACCTATATCTAACTAGCCTGAGATGAAGGTAACTACTAGTTATTTTACGGCCATATACAATACGTCACCTGTTAAAATATATTGCACGCACTCTTATGTTAATATTACCCACACTCGTTTCTTTCTATTCAAGTGCTGCCAGATCGTACATGGAAAATATGACAAACGACTCCGTATTCACATTCCTATGTAGATTATACATGCGTTGAAAATAACGTACAACAAAAAAAAACATGTATACACATATTGTTGTGTTTCTTATCATATTAAGCAATAGGTTTGGCCAATTCAAATACGATACAAAATGATTTGATCTCAATACTCAGTAGCTCAGTCTACCTCGTCTTGAAGAGAGGCGCGTCATTCAATTTGTGAGGATCTTTGATAGCATGCATACAAAGATATTGCGTTAGGATTACTTTCCACTTTTCCATTGGTTTTAATAGAGGATTTTCTTTACACTAATGATATTACTATATTTTACAATCTTATGAGTAAAGGGTCGTGGCGAGGTGGAAAGCGAACAGTTACTCTTTGTAATCTTTCTGAGAACGTGTGATAGTCTCGTGTGTATGTTATCGTACTCGGCGGTATTTCAGTTTAATGAAGTAATATTAGTGTGACTCCCTGAAGCGCTGTAACGCGTAGTTCTGTTTACTGTAGGCTCTTACGTAAAACAACTAACCACAGAAAATCCTCACCGAACAATTGAAAGCTGCTTAGCTGCAGTGCTGCTTCTTTATTTATTTTTTTCCTCCTTGTGTAGAAACTATTTTATTTGTATCATAATATCTTGATCTCTTTCATTCATAAATAATTTGCAACTACATTTCATTGTATTGTATTTTCTATCTCATTGCCTGTAAAGGTTCTCCTTTTAAGTGATGTGAACCTTCTACTATGAATGTCACAAAGTGTAGCCATGTCTGTATTGTTTACAAAGTGGGATCATTTGTAAGTTCCCGGCGCCGCGGCCGCCGCGCGCCGTGTTAGTGCGCGCACTAATGACTACACCTAACTGAGATATTATTTTGTTGGTCGCGGTTTGTGTCGGCACAATGCTCTTTGTTTATGTTCTGCTAAGATAGGGTTGACTAAGGTTGACATGTCATAGGCATATAAAATTATAGATTACAGCACGGGCGGGTATGCTATTTGCGACTGAGACAACTGACTTGAGAAATGAAATTTTACTTTTGACGTAAATAGTTAAACATTGGTTTTGGTTTTTAGCATGATAGTAAGGTACTTTAAGACTTTGGCTACTAACTTAGTTAGTAGCTACTGATTCAGTTAGTAGGTCCCAGCTTATTGGTTAAAAATAAATGATAAATTAGTATCTACCTATCTACCTTCGTGCAGGTGTACTAAAAAGCTCTGTCGATAGCTCTAAGTATCTCAGAATAAATAACAATGAGCCGACCTTGTTCCTGTAGCACGACGCCTGAGCTTCCTCCATCAACAGTGCTGCTAACAGCCTCGCGAGACTTATCGCGGAATATTAATACACACAAAAATATCCCGATATTGAATAAATAGTAAACATGCTTACTTTGATACTTAGTTACTTACTTAGTAACAAAACACGATCCCATTAGCGGCTAGCAAGAATAACTGCTAGGTACGCACACACCATGCAGCTGTGCGATACTCGCGACTCCATCAGCTCGCTCACACGCGGTGCGCATCATACGTATACGTCATCACGTGTATTACGTGTGCGTGCAAAGTCCCAGGCGGAAAAAGAAACGAAGCTGATGTCCTTCGATTGATTCTAAAATCCCCTTTGTATTCAATGCGTTAAAGAATGTTGTTAAATGTTTACAATTGCTCGTTACAAAAGACAATTTGTGTTATAGATATGACTGTCATATTATAGACTTACAAGATGATGGTAAGGAAGGTAGCGTGGAAAGTACCCAAAAAAGTTCCGTGGTTAAATATTTTTTGGCGAATAAGCGATTGTTTAACTTAAAGATAATTAAAAGGATTTTTGAAAAAGTAGTTAAGCGCGTCGTAGAGTTGTGAAGATCTTAATTAAATTAATTTAATTAAAATGTAGAACTTTTACATGGGCCTCAGTAGTGGGGTGAGGGGAAAGGTTTACTCTCCACAAATCAGAACTGACAAGTCCGTAGGCGTTCTACGGGGCTTCGTAGCCGCGGCCTACGAGCCCCTCGCTACGCTTTGCGAATCATTCATGTTGTAGCGGTGTTTGGTCGCGGCGTCAGTTGGCGCGTCGCGCTCGTCCTGGCCACTCGTGTTCCGTGCTCCTCCGCGGCTCGCTCCCGAAACTTTACTCGACTGAACATACGAACCATCTGAAGCGTGTGTTTTAGACAATGTATGTACTGTGAACGATAAGTTAGTGGATTGTAAATGTTGCAAAACTTTATTTGAAATAATTCTTAGTGTTGTTAGTCTACTGGTTTGAACTTAGAGAAACTTTGATGTAAGTATGTAGTGATTAAAATTTTATTAGTTATTAAATATTTACACACATTTTAAATAAATAATAATATGTTACCTACATAAACAAAAATAAATTTCAGTATACATCTCGTGAAAATCAAACTTTTACGTATAGTTAGAGAACTTGCGAACAATTGTCGTCGTGCGTCTAGCTCGGTAAGCCACCGCACACCGAGCCAAATGTACCAGAACCTGAGCTTTTCCGTGCTGACGTGAGAGTCACACGAGTGTGACTATCTGAGTTAGCTAGGCGCGCATATGTGGCAGGGTGTGCACAGGCGATGCTAAACACACCGCTCCACGGTCGGTTATCGAGCGAGAGATAACATTATCAGTGTGTAATTAAAAAGCAACTTGTGATAATGCTTTCCATTTCGCGCTCGTTACTGATAATGTTTTGGGAAGAATCTCACTGTTGTATAATGTTTGCCTACGACGCTATTGACTCGGTGTACATGTGCTAGTTATAAATTAACATTTTTGCCATGATACTAAATTAACGTAATGAGACACAATTGATTTTCTAGTGTTCTGACTTACAAAATACTTTAACCGGTCAAACCCCGGCTGACTACCGAGCCGGGTTTGACCGGTTAAAGTATTTTTAAGATATATTTCATAATAACATTACAAAAAAAAAACCGAATGGTTTGATGAAAAAATAAAAGAGCGATTTATATTTATGTATGTTATGTAGGTTGTCATACGAACCAATCTGATTCTAATGAAAAAGGATTATTTAAAGTAATAGCAAAGTGGAGCTATTGGATAGATCTGGACAGACTTTAGACAATCGTATTAATTATATTTCAGTAATTCCAAAACTCCGCAAATGATTATTACGGATACAACTTTAGTGTAACATGCCGCAGTCTGCAGCACCGGTCTCTTTAATGGTATACTAATGTGAGAATGTGGCATAGGCTTTTGTGTGATTTAAAATTTTCTAGGTAAAATATATATGACGATGAATAACGAAAAAATACTTTCGTCAAAGTAAGAGTATAAGTCGTATGCACCGCATCACACATTATAACCGAGTTCATAGGAGCAACTCATGGCTACAATATTTCTTAATTGTGCAATCTTTCGTTGAGGAAAAACCACTTAAGAATTTAGTTATATTTATCTGCATGAGATTGTTGTAAAACGTTTTATCTCTAAATGTGTTGTGAGATAACAGTTTTATTTGTTTTGAGACATGTTGGATGCTGTTTCACTGTAAAATACTACGCGTTATGTACATCAAACTAAGAAAATATTAAACACATTTTTTTTCTTTTTTGATGCAATATGTCTGCCTTGTGGTAGTGCGCAGTGTACCTAGCGTGCGCTAAACATTGTGCTCGCGGGTGTGTCTACCGGCACTGGTTTTCGTAATCAAATGTAAAAGAAGTTTGAACTTTTTATATGTCCGTTTCCGAGGTAAAGTCCAGATAAAAAAAAAGATCGCAATGTTAGGAAGCGCTCGTAACTTTTTCCTTCGTTAAGATTTTTTTACAAACGTTATTAGATAGACAATGTATTAATAATTCAGAAAAAAAATATGACCGCCTTCAAAAACTACAAAATAAAAAAAATAACTTTAGCTTGAAAGTCGGCGGCTTTGGTTTTGTTTCTTGTTATGTAGGTATTGCCACCGACTTTCAAGCTAAAGTTATTTTTTTTATTTTGTAGTTTTTGAAGGCGGTCATATTTTTTTGTAAAAAAGCTTTTTATTTTTCACTTTTTAGTGCTTGTGTGTTAATGTTTGAAATCCTTACATAAAGCCCTTTCAAACAATACCTCACACGATATATTAAATTTTGGAAAGTGGTAGGAGGGGGGTTGACGTACCCCCTCCCCACTTCCTTCAGTCAGTCATCGACTACACGTATAAACAAAGCAATTTGTCTTGTTACGGCGGTTCTGCTGTGATTTTATAAGGAGTTCCGTTCCGTATCTCCAAAGTTCATAATCAGATCATGACAATATTCCTATGGGACCTATTCGGAACTATACTCTTTCAAACAAAAAAAGAATCATCCAAATCGATTCATAATTGGCGGAGTAATCGTAGAACAAACACACAAAAAAAAAAACAAAAACAATAAAAAAAAAAACATACGCGTCGAATTGAGAACCTCCTCCTTTTTGAAGTCGGTTGAAAATAGATATTATTATACTTTTTCAATTGAACCTATGTGCCCTTTGACAAAGGCCTAATTTTCTCTTGTCTGTGCCAGTCTAGTCCAGCTTTTTAAGCATAATTATCATCTTCGCACCTTCTGAATGGTTTTCCTTTCCTTCTCTTTCCCTCTCCTGGGTGCCACGATGATACCGGCGGTTACCGATTTGTTCCATTTCTCTTCTTCTCTACTTGTCCAGCTCAGAGCTGTTACTTTTAACACCACATCTTGGCTCTTTGTAATTTTGTAGTGATTAAGTTTAACTATATTTCTCTTATTATATATCCTAAATACCATATAATTATTTGTCCAACCAATACTGTTTAGTCTGATTACCTGATTATGGCAAAGCCAAAGGGAAGGGTTATGTTTTTAGCAGCGCCTACTACTTGTGTGATTTTAATGCATTTTTTTGTAAGGTGTCAATCGATTCGTCATCATGGCCCGGGTAACAGGCATTTGATACGAATAAAATGAGTATGGCGGATGTTACATACAAAAAAGTGGGGGTCTTTGACATTATCTTTTTGCGATCGTATCGAGTGGGGTGAACCCGACTACGACACAAATCTTACTAAAACGTATGAAACAAGAAAGTATTCCTGTCGGCCGGCCTGCCGGTCCCGCTTATTACTCAGCATTATACCTATATTTTCTCGTTTTATACATTTTAGTTCGATTGTTGTCGTAGTCGGGATTATGACTATTTTACTCTTTATTTTTAAAGTTGAAGATTCAGATTTGGATCTTTTTCTCTTTCATATGATATTCATCCGAAATGAGAGCAAAAAAATGAGCTGTATCAACTCTGTTTCTGTATAAAACCGTTGTTATAATAGGATCCTATCAGTAGATATATATTATAGTCATACTTACATCGCATTATTTCTAACGTTCTAATTAGTGTACAGGTTTTACTTTGTAGGGTCCGTACCCGACGGGTGCTAACGGGAACCTATTACTAAGCCTCCGTTGTGCGTCCGTCTATCAGCAGGCTGTATCTCATGAACCGTAATAGCTAGAGTAAAAAATTTCACAGAATGTGTATTTCAATCTCAGCTACACCGACATTAAACGCAAAAAAGAATAACAGTTTTCTTGTACGGGACCTCCTTTCACTTTTAACTTTCGTTGATAAACGAATTCACAGTAAGTACACGTCAGCAAAAGGCTGTGACGAGAATGACAATGTACAATGTCATACGTACGTACACATATACCTGTAGTACCTAGTGCGCACAGCGAGCACAACAACGAGCCCCCTCGTATCGATAGCCATGTCAGCAATGAAGGGTGCGCCTCAAATAAAGGGTTTTTCCGCGTGATTGCGAGCCCACGTGTGAGTCACGAGCAAACAGGCGGCGAGCCAGAGCGCAGGTGACCCTCTGTACGCCAGGACTCGCGACCTGTGGCACGCCAGCGCTCACCGACGTCAATACAATGTCTTATACAAGATGCAGTTTGGCATCCTCATCATATTTAAGAAGGATAACTATGCTAGTGCCAACACAGTTCAATAATAAAATAAATGAGTTTTTTTACTGCCTCGGCTCTAGTGGTCGCAAAGGGCGACTGCCTGGTCTTGAGTTTGATTCCTAGGGCGGGCAAAGTGTTATTGGGTTTTTCCATCAGGAATTTCTCAGTAGCAGCCTCGGAGTCTGGATTTGTGCCCGGTTGTATGGACATAGGCTCGCCCCCTATAACATATTATGGGACATGGGGTTTACTAATGGTGAACCCATTTGTAAACCTCTGCCTAACCCTTTAGGGATTTCAGGCGTGATGTTGTGAATGAGTAATGTTCAAGTCCTATTAAGTAAGCGCCGCGTATACAACAACGGTTGCTGCGAGATATGATGACAGGCACCTCTTTAGGAAAAGCCACTGACTAGCAGTAAAGTTCAAAGCGCTTATAAAACTCACAAACGTTTGTATATCATCACATTTGTACGAAGTGAACCTTCTGGGTGGTAATGTTATTTTGTATACTGTAATTAGTGCGGTCTTCACGGCGTAACCAAAATTGCCTTTACAGATTCCTTCAGAATCATCGCAATGTTAACCTGAACATGGATTACTAGCCGAAACCTGATCAATGTACACATGCGGGGATAATAAGGTTTACATACAAATTAGTAATTTCTCTAAGCAAACAATGATTAATGCTTGAGTTAATTAATTAGTAGTAAGGCATTAACACGGGATGCGGCTTCTCATGACTGTTACACCGGCTGTATACTATCTCCGCACACATAATGTTGTTAATTTGTTAGATGACCTCATCAAACTCAATGTCTGAATGATCGTATTTAAGGCATTTTCTCTGAACAACACAAAGGCTGAGTGTAGACAAGATCATTTTGATTATTTAAATATTTATTAACAAAAAACTAAAAAGCATGTTGATAAAATACACATAACGATTTAAATTTAAACATTTATAACGATTCACAAGCACCGTGTACAGTTGTGACATTAAGTACGATTAAATATCACAGTAAAGTAGTGAAGCGATCCTGGCGCGTTTATTGTTTGAAAGTTGTTCAGAAAAAAAAAATGATTTAATGATAACATCTTTATAGCTACTCGGGTAAATTATAGTATATTTTAATTTTAGAATTTGAATGTGCGAGAACATTCCCACCGAGGAATGATAACGGCTATGACAGCGGTACTGCATTAGAATAAAGATGATATGGGCATAATAATATCTCGTGGTTGATAATGCTGAACTAATAAACTGATTTATGTTCAGAAAATTGATTCTTTGTTAACGACGCCATCTTGGCAGTGATGCCGGCATAATAAAATAATGCAGCGCGCCATGAGTGACCGTATTACCGCGCCGATGAGCCGCGCGCCTCGGGGATGCACGCAGCACATGCCTATTACACCTACTCGCCCAACATTATGTCTAGGATGACTCTCCGTCGTCGCGTACAAACTGATGCAATGAGTGCCTTTCTATATCAACACATGTATTTGACTATTATTTGTGGTACTATTCTTGTATAACTGTAATGTTGCTTCCTTTCCAAATGTTCTGATCTTTTTTCCCTTTTCGTCAATGAAAGCGACGTTAGGTCCGCAACCAGAGGCGGATTGTTTTATTTTTACAACCTGGCCACGTTCTTGTTGACTTTCGGACAATTTCCGGACAGCGGGGTTTGATTAGTGTTTGTGGAAAATGTTTCAGTCGTTTCCGACGGTCCACCAGTTTAAGAAACCTGGAACTTAACTTAAAACCACTTTTACGAGTGAACTCACTTCACTGTCGTATCTTTTCTTCGTGATTTCGTATGGCTGTCCTATTTCCTCATCTCCGTTTCAATGGTAGGTAGGTAATGAAAGTTTCAAGCAGCAGCTATTCGTACAGTATTCATGGCACTTGAGCCGCCTGCAACGATAAACCGTGAGATTTAAAGACCCTTAGTAAAAGATAGATAGGTTGCGGCAGTGTTCGCAGGCTGCTCGCCGCGCCGCCGGCTGCCTGTACCTAATGTTGGCGCTACGTAGTTTGATAGAAAGACGAATTGCTGACATGGTTCACTAGTCAGCTGTAGGTGCTCTCGTCAATATTGGAGGATGTGTGCCTTATCGAGGAACTCTTACTGCACAAAAAGTGTTCTCATCATTGTTAGATCTAATCGTTACGTTATACAATTATATGTACAAAACTAACCAATCACGTTCCAGCTCGATTGAGTTTGAGATGTTTCCTGAAATTGATGAACAAAATATCAAAAAGGATGATCAGAAGTAATTTCCTACATCTTTACGATATCTTGTGTAGTATGTACTATGTACACAACAAGTCAGTTTATCAGCGATTGTCCCTGTTACTATCTCGTGGTGTGAGATTTGGGTGGTGCGGCCCATATACCCGAGCCCCGGCGCACGGTGCTCGCACGCTGTAATTACTGAGGGAACAAATACACGGATATCGTCATATGTACGTAGTACACGTGCGACCACACAGACCGCGAGTTTCCTACTACAACAGAAGTTACTGTTGTTAATCGAGGGAATATTACTTTTAACAGCAGGGACCCGTGCTCAAGTCTAGAAGCTAAGGTTGTACACGACGACTTATTTAGGACGTCTCTAACGAACCTCTTTTTCTGTACGTTATGATTTTACTAACGCAGCGTGCATTAGCAGCTACGAACAGACACTATAGATATTTCTTTCTTTGAAAATGACTAAGTCTAGCCGCTGATCGCTGGCGCCGAGACCACAGTCTCATTACCGACCGGAATTCCCGACAATAAGTATTTGGTCGGAGCTGTATACAAGGGAAGGTTACAAATACACCGGAGCTTAATAAGGATTTTGGTTTTTTTAGTCTAAGTATTGCTTGTAGAGTGTACTACATAGGTACCTTCATGCCCACATTGGGGTTTTAATAAAGAGGGTGTTTGATCTGCGTATAGTGTCACGTGCGGTGTGACAGGCGGCCAGTAAGGTCACCGGGCGGTATTAACTTCTCTGGTGCCGAGTCACTTTATTGCGTATGTCTGTTAGTTCGAGTAACAGCCGGACCGGAGGCTGGCGCAGTACCGAGCATCAATATGAACAGAGGCCAGCTTGTGCTGGTTCCGTTAACTTTACTTTTTATGCACAGTTTTATTCTTTCCAGACATAGTCTTCTGTTTATTTACTCAATAGCTTTTATTTTTTTAAGTTCTAAGTGTTTCATCTGCGCTATACAATCGCATTATCTTTTCCATAAAAAATTAAACATTTTTTCTTTTATTAATAAAATGTAAATCCTACAGATGCGCGTTAGACTCGGATGTAAATGTATTTATTCAAACTTTATGTAACAAAAAGTAGAAAGGCCGACTTTTAATGCCTCAGGCATTCTCTGTCAGCCAAAGACGGAGAAGAGTTATCATGGCAGGCGTAGGTAGGTGCTAGCGCAAAGCAACAAAATTGGACATTAAAAAAAAACAACTACATACTTAAATAACACACAATTACATGCAAAGGTAGCGAAGGTACTCCTCTCTGCATCAATATTCAATAGAGCGATGTGTTTAATCGTCTGTTTCGTAATTCCGTCTGTAGATGACAGTACTTTGATACATGTTTGATGGCGTCCGTCACGCTGACCGCTCGTGTGTTGTACTCGCAGCTATCAATGTTTCATGTACTCTTTAAATATTGAGATTTTAATTGGATGTTGTTGACAGTAATCAAAGGTCCAGCGTGTCGTACGTTTGGTTTTACTCTTCAGGTAGATGAGTATGTTACGATCGGTAATTGTATAGTTTTATTTATTATTTCGTATGGCAGCTTAAGGCGCTGATAAGACCCAAATGCTCGAAATACGCTTAATCCAAACTCTGTTGATACTGTGGTCGCAAACACAACTGCTGAGCGTAGAGTTCTAGGTTCTATTCCTGGGTCGGATAAAGTGTTATAGGGTATTTCCCTTTAGGAACTTCTTGGTTAACTAAAATTGGTAGTTAGTGGTGTGACACCCCTACGTGCCTCGGAAAGCACGAAAAGCTGTTCCATCTTTGACCGTCGTTACGGGTAGTCCATAACCGTGGTAATTTTTATTATAAAGGGTGAATTTGAATAACCTTTATGTCTAGTTTAAATAAATTTAAAATTTTCTACGGAAAAATAAAATATTCTCTGATTTTGATCTAATGACTTCTTAAGTTTGCTTTTGCCGGATAGATATAACAAAAAAGTTTAATGAAGTTATAAAGTAAGGCCGCGTGCTAACGTGTTTAATTAAACATTTTTTTTGGTTTTATAGGTCACAAATTGTTTCACTAAAATATTGTTTAATTAAAACAAATACGTATTAAAAAACGCAAGGTTGTGCTATCTAATAAAAGTGTCTTTTTTTGTTAAGTCATTTATAGAGTGCAACATTATATGTATTTTCAAAATGCCTACCTATGTATGTATTTATTACACATGGGTGTGTCAGTCAGGCTTTACATTCTGTATGTTTTGATTGATCTTTTAACTTTTTTAATGGTAACTAGCGACCGACCCGGCTTTGCACGAGTGCAATGTAGAAATACCTTCTTCTTGAATCATTTTATATATTGATAAAAACCACATTAAAATCCATTGCAAATATTAAAAGATCTAGGTGTATATAGTGTGGGAAGCGACTTTGTTTTATACATACTATATAATATGTTACTTATAACAATAACTAAAATCCCTTCCTATAACTTGTAACGCGTGTCTACGTGTTACTGATGAGTGTATCATAACGCGCATCGCGCACAGCGCCTGTAGTACAACACGATCCTGTCACTATTACCTGTATACACTTGATGGCATCATTGGGCGCGCACAATATGGCAACGCTCGACGAACATGGTAAATCTTATAAGGATAGGGTGTAAAGTTTTTGATGAAGTACCTGTCGTTCGTAAAGCACCAGTTAAAAATCGTAGTAGGTAGAATTAATTGTACTGCTGTAATGATCGTTATTATTTTAAAGATAATTTATAACTGTTAGAGTTACTATATAGATACTGCTTTATAGTGTCAGTTCTCGTGATTTGTTCTCCTTTCAATGAGCCCAAGATTCCACTCCTCAGTTATTCATGTCGTTCTATTTTTGTATCGATACATACATTGTGTGATAGCGGTACAGAAATAGATCGCTAAAAGTTGCCAATCATTGTCACATGTAAAAGAAGCCTTTTGTTATGCGAGCCCCTTATTATTTTATTCGTAAATGTATCTTCGTACTAACGTAAGAACGTATAGAATTGCTAACCTATTGATTACAAATACTGGCGCGCCTCAATCTCAACATTTATTTTAATAATGAAGTTGATTTTAACACGCAGGCAACAGCTGAAGCGGGGTCACTGTCTGACTACATAGAATAGAAAGAGCAGATCCGAGACGCAACGCTCGTATTACAGAATATAATATGTAGCAATTATCGGTTTACTGAAAAATACGTTAAGCGGTCAAAAATAAAAAAAAACCAAAGTCCTTATTCAAATACTACGTTATTTTAATTAATGTTGACAACATTATAGTGTTCAGTAAAAGATATTTTTGCTGAAACATAATTACGAGAGGTTACTTTACAATGTTTTGTAACGACATGTTGAAAATAATGTCGGTACTTTGAGAACTAAAAAACTACAGAGATTTTGTAAGATATGTTTAAAATTGACATAATATTATTATTTCTGCGGCTACAATCTCTATAGATTTGGGTAAAACCTAAAGCTGAAAGCGCCCAAACCTAAACCAATATTATATCGCATTAAATGTATGTAATATCTAATTCCGTTCAATCACAAATCATTTTGATAGTATAAAATATTCTGCCTTGGTATTTGTAGATCTCTTCATTCTTCAGCGAAATTCCAAGTTATCCTCTTATACTTTATAGGGACAAATCAATATGGAATAATTGGAAATATTTCTCCTTCTGGGAGGAAGGGGAAGCCACTAAAGTCGGTGGGGTTATAAAAATGGGGCAACGCAAACAAAACACGCGCTATGAAACCCCGGGCTATAACTGCTATGGCTACAGAGCTACACGCGCATATTATAGCTGAGCAATATTTATACGTATTTATTGATAAAGATCGTAGAACAGATATAGGACAAGTATCATCAAAAATTAGGTTAATTAACCAAACTATTGATAATACTTATGTTATATCTTTTTTACGATGTTTTATGCTCAGGTCATAACAGTGGGTACGTAATAGCCGGCACACTCAATCGGAATGACAATCATCGTAATCAAATCGGAGGTGCTTCGATCACTGATCTATTTTGGTGATTTTGGTAGCAAATAGCTAGCGCCGCTGTTCATCAAACACATATCTATTACGTCATACGTATTGTTTCAGTAATTACTCACTCTTTCGGTTATTATCACATGTTCCGCACAAGGCACACATAGCAGTCAGTATTAAAGTCTTTGCATAAAAATAATCATACTACCGGCCCATTATTGTCCCACTCCAGGGCCAAGCCCTCTTCTCATACAGAGAAGGCACGAGCTTTGATCAGCACGCTTGCTCAAGGCGAATTGGCCATGTTATGGTTATATGAATAACTCCAGGTTTCGAGTGTACCGGCCCGGTGGCTACCACTCCACGTGTCAGCGCGTACTTCGCGTGCCGTTACGTTACATAGGTTTAACCGAAGTACTAAAACACACGAGAGAGATGTATAAATAAAAATCATCCTTACCTAGATGTTGATCATTGCACTATGGTTTCGCTTCTCTAATATAAAAATATTATTTTCTGTATTTACAAACATTTGTATGAAGGGTTTAACTCTCATGTCAGACCTTTAATAATATGTAAAACCTGGGTTTCGTGCTGAGACAGTCGCAGGGTTTTACAAATATAACCACAATCAGGGTGCTATATGACGCTTTAGTAAGGAGTCACTTGGAACACAGTGCGGTGATTTGGGCTCCCCATGAAGCTAAATACAATATCATGCTGGAGCGAGTACAAAATAAATTTACTAGACACTTGTATTCCAAACTTTATGGGGTTTACCCTTTTTACCCGCTGATGTATCCGACACTGTTTGTACTGGGTATGGTGGGGTACAACGAACTAAGGGTGCGCCGGGAATTCACACTCGCGGCGTACGCGCTGAGGCTCTTGCGAGGAGTCGCACATAACTCGGGAGTGCTGCGTCACCTACAGCTGTGCGTGCCAGACCGGTACGTGTGCAGGCGGCGGCGGCCGCCACTGCTGGCCGTGCCTGCTGCTCGAACCAATCTATTGGCAAAAACACCTCTCACCCGCACAATCCGTGTGCTCAACGAATTGCATGAGCGGGTCGACATATTTTCGTGCAATATGAGTGAATTCGCAAGAGTTTTGTTAAATTTTGTTAGTTAAAATTAGAATTAATAATAATATAGGTAAGATAAGTTATCTGAAGTTAGAAATTATATTAGTTTAGATTATTTATTTACAATGGTGCCGATTCCCTTGGTCACAAACTAAACTAAAATTAGACTATTTCCATCTTTTTCTGTCCAATAAAACAAGAAAGAGACTAATGTAAATAAGAGCTGTCAAATTTAGTCAATCTGACACATCCATACTGTTATAATTGACATCTTAAAACGTATGGATTAAAAATACGGAGAAATTCAAGGCAAAACTAATTTGACATCGCTAACTTAGTTCTCAAATGTTACCGTCCTTTCCTTTCGCTGTATTTTAGTAAGAGATGTCAATTCTCTAAATTTAGTCTAGTTTGTGAACAAGAGAATCGGCACCATTGTCAATTTTTTAATAGGTTTTAGTTTATTGATTTAAATTTTTTGTTTATGTTTTTTTTAGTATTAGTTTGTAGTAGATAAGCTAGATTTAATTATTTTTTTGGAAACACTGTATTGTTTTGGGTTCCACCTGTAAAATAGTGTGTGTTATTTAAATAAATAAATAATAAAAATGTGCTATTCGTTTCAAACTAAGAAAATATTTTATTACTTTAAATAGATTATAAAAAACAAATCAAGCGCGAGTCGGACTCGCATACGAAAGGTACAATACAATATTTAACACATCAGTAAAAAGAAACATGTTTGTAAACCTATGACCCCTTTAATTTTTAACATTACATTTTTTTATTTTGTTTTAGCGACAATAGAAACATGTATACCTATCTGACAGGACAGAGAGGGACCGACAGTGGAGGCTTAGTAATAGAGTTCTGTTGACACCTTTCGAAGACGGATCCCTAAAAACGAACGCGCGAAGGTTACCTATTTGAAGAGTAGATAATATCAAAGCAGCTATTTTGGTCCAAAGTAATCTGTACGTTAATCATAAAAGTCTTTGAAGTCGTAACGTCGGAGCGCGATGGAGTAGTTGTTGGTGAAGCAGGTAAACGTAGGAAGCGAAGCAGAACATTATTAAATTGTCATTGTTTTCATGTTGCAACACAACTAGCTACATTGGCAACACTGCACATTGGAGTAGCCAGGCGGCTAGGTACCGTCCGTGCTATGGCGCCAATCAGTCACATTACACAGCAAATTAAAATTATTGTAAAATATTAGTAATATAGTATTTTAAGATTTCTTGAATAGGTATTTAGTGAACATTTTTTTCAAACAACTGAAAGTTACTAGGTAAATAAAGAACTTCTCGTTCCTACAAATTATTCATCATCTTATTTCGCGACGCTGTGAAGTTCAAGCAGGGTTATTAATATAGGCCGCATCTCATGAGATATGGCGCGGCTCTATTTTACTACCTAATCTGACATAAAAAGTTTTCTACATTTTTGTCCGCGCTGGACTTTTGCGGTCTTTATTTAAACACCATTCAGCCAGAGAATCGGGTATTTGCTGGGATTCAGTTCACAGTCACAGAGACGAAGAAATATTTGGTTATAACACTTATAATCGTGCAAGCATGATCTAAACCGGATTGTCCTTATATCATTAAGCTATCGAATGATCACACGCGTACAATTTATATGAAGCTAAATTAAATCTAAATAATAAAGATGATGCCACTGTTTTATAATCAATTTAGATTATGTTATCCTGCAAGATATCATTTAAACATTTATTTATTCATGTATGCTAATTTATTGTTTATCAAAATTACATGTCATATCAAAGTTACAGGGATTCAGAACTATTTGGTGTTTTATAATACTCGTACGCCGCACGGAACATGCTCCTCCACGTATGAGTAGTTTTGGAGCGATGCGCACAAAGTTTATAATTGTCATCGTCGCGCTACGTCTGGTTCGCGAGGGAGCGGCTCCATCGGCACTTCTGCCAGCAAGCCATCATATTCATTGTGCTTCATTAAATAAATGTTGAGCATGTAAAGCGTGTTATTAATATATTTGGCCTCGAGTGCGGTAATATTGCACTATTTGTTTATTCATATTCCCTCTGAACACTCTGATCATGTTTACGTTCAAATATTTATGTAAATAAATATTGTATTATTCGTGATTCATGAAATTGCACTACGCGTCGCGTTTGTTTCAACAGTAATTCGCATCAAATATCTATATCGAATCGTCATTAATAAACGTTCCTAAAAGTTTCACTAAACATTTCTACAAAATATACACGTTAATACATGTAAACATTGTGGTATGTTGGATAGTTATAATAGGTTGGGTATGTACTATCTATAAAGAACATTATCAACGCAGTCATAATCTCTAAACCGTTCAAATCCGACCTGAATCCGGATAGAGGCACGATCACGACAGACACCCGACGCGCAGAGTCAGAGAAAACTCACCTCAGTGATCCGTTTGATCGCATATCCGGAGCGCTCCCGCTTCGCGCTGCACTACCTACTATACCTACCTACTACTGCTCACGCTTTACACTCTTACGTTTGAATACTAATGCCTCCGACGAGGAGCTTATGTAGCTTATGTATGTAGCGTCATGCACTAGTCGTATAGCGCTCCTCGACGTACGCGAAGGAGTCAAATAAATCCAGCAGCCAGCCGCAAGGTGCTGCTCATCTGCTGCAGACAGTCGCGCGGCGCGTTCCCGCAGGCCGTGACTCACTGCGCGTAATAGAGCTACATTAATAACAATGATACATTAGCCGTACATTTAAATCACACATTATTCCTCTCAGTGGACGGTTTGAGACATTTATGAGAAATAAACCACCTGTGTTTGTCCGAGATTCTGCGAATGTTTCGGTGTTTGGCTATTTCCGTCAGCCATCACTACGAATTTAGAATACGAGGAAGCAAAAAAACAAAAGTAAATAAGAATTGAAACATTCAAAAAATTGTTTTTATTTCCTTTATTTATCCATATTTTTGTTGTCATGAAAAACTACAAACGGTATATTCGATTATTTGGGCTCTATCATAAGTTAGAAGATTGCTGGAACCATTGCGCGATATCCACAGCTCGTTCGGTAGTTAGTGTGTTGTTGTCACGACTTGGACGCGCGCCAACCGGAAAATGTCTTTAAACATATGAACTAGGTACACACAGCAGGGACGGCGTGCTCCTATATCCCGCGGACATAATATACTGCTGCATCCATAAAAGTGCACAGTTTTAAACATACCTCGCACCGGGACAGCTGGAAATGTATTGCATTATAAAATTCGAGTTCTGCAACAGATACCTACAGATTTCGATGAATAAATTACAAGTTTCGGTTGACTTCTTAAGCGCTAACGAAAGGGTAATTTCGTCGGGGCGTAATAAAGCCAACCAATTAATTCAAAACTCAAAGACTACCTAAAAACCCTTCGTAAAGAAAAGTTGTCAATGTGCGCAGAGTGTCTAGACGGCGCCAGGTGGCAGCACGCGCACTAAATATGACTGAGTAATACAATACGAAGGTGTGATAACGAACGCAACTTTATATACCTACCTGTAAATTCGGCAAACAACTCACGACTAATTAGCGTGTCCTTGACGAATATTCAGAGATAGAAATATAAAGAGATCGTAGGAGGCACTGTCGCCGAATGTTCCAGAAATGAACTCTCTTAATTTGAGAATGAATCGTCAAAAAAATCTTACAATTTTAGATCCACGACTGTCTTCTTATACACAAAAAGCTTTGAAGTGTGTGAGTACTTACTTATAATTTGTTTAAAAACGAATCATAATATCGTTGGTATGATTTGGTAGAGAAGTTCCAAAGTCCCACTTAACTGAATTGTTCCAGAATAGAGCCTACAATGTTAGTGTACTCAGTGTGTGTTGTCTGTGACACAATATCGAGTTACCACAATCTCTTCTAAATATTTGTGAGGCGCGCCGACACGCGGGGACTCCTGGGTGAACCTACAATATCTACTAGTTATGTAGGGGGATACATCATCGCCAAACACCACAGTATTTAGTTTTTCAGTTACTATTAAGTACCTACGCGTATGTGTGTAAATAGTACTTACACACATACGAGTAGGTACTTAATAGTAACTGAAAAATATTCGTACAAAGTGATACAAACATGTCGCTGTGCCCCAGCTAGGTTCAAAACTTATTTTACTTAATTATGTAACATCACTAATATCTTATAACAACATGAATGCAATAAATAAATTCGTAGTTCGGCGTACTCCGACGCTCTGTGGCGTAAAGACTGTGCTTGAAAGTTAGCCAGCCTTCTGGCCGGTTCCCGAGGCATATATTTTTGAAGTAGGTAGGTAAGTCAAGTTTTACTACAAAACTTTCTCACTCAACGGCGAATTTTATTCCGAAGTAAAATGTTTAACGTCCAGCTTATTTCCCTTTCTAGAAACTTTAAGTTGTTTCCGCTTATTCGGACTTTCTTATGAGGCAAACCATAAAATAACAATTACGAAATCACGAGTTATTTCAGTTGTGGCATGTCAAGGAGCCATAACTTTGCAATTTTCTGCATGCTGCAAGTTTTTAGACTCGTATTTATACTTTACAGTTAATAGGTGCATAATGTTCGTTCTCATTGAAAATTCACGCGTTCATATTTAGAAACCAAATGAACGCGTTTATCTTTTAGTAAGTAAGTAACGGAAGTCTTATTGGTAGACAAAGAACTCAGATACAGCACATAGTCAGCTTTTGAAAAGGTCCGCGCACGCGCACCCGCACCGGTCCGCCGCCAGCGCATCGCTCCGCACAAATTGGCAATTCTGCGATTTCCTTTCACACGATTATTTGTTAAATTGTATCGACCGAGTGCGAAAACAATACGTATCGTTGAAGTACCCACGACACAAACAGCGTTTAGATTAGCATCTCAATTTGTTTACTTGCGAACACAAATTGAATAAATTGAAATGGAATACGTTCGTCCACAACGATGCTGGCATGTGAACCACGACCACGTATTTCTTCCAACGTGTTTATATCTGTACGGTTTCAGAACAATCGCTCGAGTCAACGATCATTCTTCTGGACTTTTTCTGTTGACTCTTTGTGGACTGTTCCTCTCCAGTGGTTTTATGCTTATACAATATACAAAGAAGACACTAAGTGTGGACCACTGAAGGGGACCACTCTCACCAACATGAATGATAGAGAAAGGTTAACAATCAAACGACAGCACAAAGCGGGTCAAGCGGGCAATATACCTAGATATACGATTACAAGAATGCACTCGGATCAGCAAGAACAGGACGGTATTCGTGAGTTTTACTTTCTCAATGTTATGTGTCTGCTGTAATAAACTAAAAAGAAATCTATGAAGATAGTCATCAACCACTAGCTGTGTTCATTAGGTTGTGCTGAACACGACGACAGTAGTGGCGAGAACTGAGCAGCCTACTCGAGGCGTGATGTAATATATTTTGTGTCTTATAATGTGCTCCTCGTATCTCTCATAAATAATAAATACGAGCTCCCAATGCCCACAGCATTCAATGAAATTCTTGAATAACATGAATGTGTCGCCGTCCATACCGTCCCCTCTCATTTTAGTTTCAAATTGATTCAAATAACGTTGTTTGTTCCAGATTGTTGTGTTCGCATAACTCGCAGTTTGCTGCTCCGTGGGTGTCGAGTGGTAAGCGTGAATTATTACAGCTATTTACACGATGAGCATGCCAAATATACATACCTACTCTTCATTACATGTTACGACTAATTATTATATAATGTCTGTAATGATTATTACAGGCATTATAATAATTAATCGTCTATCATTCCTGAGAAAGTTCGAAAAACTGGTTAGTTGCGTAAACATTGTTGGGTGAGAAATATTGCACAATGTACAATAATATATGTATGTATATTTGCGATGTAATCATGCAGCATTGAGAATTTATATTATCATTATAAATTATGTCGCTTGCACAACAAAAAACATACAGCAAAATGTTAGTTCAATTTTTAGATCACACCAATCATCATCTGCCTAGCCTTTTTCCAACTTTGTTGGGGTCGGCTTTCAGTCTAAACTTTAGAAAGTACATACCCATGAATTGAAAAAGTCACACTTTTCGGATCACACCAATATACAGGATAATTGAAAATATACCCAAAACCTTAAAAGGGGTCATTGTACTCATCATAATAAACAACTTTTACTAAAGGACCAACCCTGAAATCATGAAAAAAAAATCTGCTGTTCGCTACAAAAATGCTACATAACAACATCGTAATGTATGGATCAGCTGATTTTTTTAAGGTTTCTGGTATATTTTCAATTACTGTATATTGGTGTGATCAGAAAATTAAACTTACATTTTGCTGTATGTTTTTTTTGTGACATAACAAATAGGTTAATAACTAAATAGTTCCCACAATCATAAAAATGCCAAGTGACGTGTCTGACTTGGCGTAAGGCTACGTGCACACGAGCGGCGCGGGCGCGCGGCATGCGGCCGCAGGAATCGCGCGCCATTGTCCGTCTTGTACGGAGGTGCGTGTTGTTAATAGCTTATTCTTGCTAATGTCGCGATGCTAGCTATTTTTATACTAACGAGTTGTATAAATGTTTCATGTCATGACACGAATGGAAATGAATTAAGTGTATTGTTATAGGCTACGGAATTTGTACTGAAATAAAAAGATTAACCTTTTTTTCATTAAAAGCGTTTCTAGCGCGGTCTTGTGCATACGTATGACACATTGCCTCGTGGTTGACATTGCAAATATTTTTTTAATTTTAATGTAATAGTTCTCACGCCGGTTTCTTAACTCGAAAACTAATTATGCTGATTTTCTGTATTCTTAAGGATTGCGCAGAACGCACTGAAAAGGGACGCTTGTGAAAGGGATTTTCAGAAAGCGGTGTCTGAAACCCGCGACAAAACTAAATAAATTCCCAGCGCAGTTCTTAACGTTGAGAAACACTGAACAGTGCTAATCAGTCTAAACATATTATTATAATAAAAAAGCAATAACTACTAGACATAGGTACCTACAATATACTTAAATATGAATTTCGTTTTATTTCCTATGTTCAACGTGCACTCGTGTTCACGCGCTAGTGCCTCCACTAGCGCTGATCCGTTCTATTAGTTAGATACTGGTGCCGATTCCCTTGGTCACAAACTAAACTAAAATTAGACTATTTCCATCTTTTTCTGTCCAATAAAATAAGAAAGAGACTAATGTAAATAAGAGCTGTCAAATTTAGTCCATCTGACACATCCATACAGTTATAGTTGATATCTTAAAACGTGTGGAATAAAAATTCGGAGAAGTTCAAGGCAAAACTTATTTGACATCTCTAACTTAGTTCTTTAATGTCACGGAATGTCACCGTCCTTTCTTTTCGCTGTATGTTAGTAAGAGATGTCAATTCTCTAAATTTAGTCTAGTTTGTGAACAAGGGAATCGGCACCATTGCTGTTTGCATTACATCGCTGGATGACTTCCCGTCCATCAAATTACTACACTCAAAGGCTAAAGTATACACTTACTCGTAGCAAGTTTATTGTAAACTAGCACACTCCCTGTGACTTCGTTGTCGTGATTTTATAATGAATATAGCCTATAGCACTCAATGATAACGTAACTTACAATTTTATTATTGACGAACGAATTTTAAAAATCGGTTTAGTAGATCCAGAGATACAATCTTACAAACTTTATAATATTAGTATAGATTAAAAATATCTGTTCAATAGTTGAAACATTTGCACAAAAGTATGTGTGAGGTGATGCTGTGTGCAGTACGCCTTATATTAGCAACCACTCTATAGAAGAACATCGTTGATTTGATTGACTTTTGCCCATGACTGTATATTGTACATTTAGGTATGAGATTATTCGGTCGAAGGTCACTGAGCTTGTTTATCAATTTTGAGTTATTACCATTCAAGTGATTAATAATTATCAACATGTCAGTCTTGATATTCTATTTACAAATGAGACAAGAGAATTTCACATGGCACGGCGACCTCGCCGTGCCCGCATGCATACATCCATAAAAATAATATTTTCTCAATATTTGAGCTATCTGATCTGCACATTAACCGTAATCCCACTTGAGCGGGTACTTATGCGGATCACCCGGTCATTGTGTGTTGTTAACATTATGCGTTTTCACGCATACAAAGTGAATGTGTGCCATCTGTAAATACACAGGAGCTAGCGGGGACTAGTGCGGCAAATTAGTTCAGTGTAAAGCAATATTTGCTCGTTTGTACTAATAATGTAAACAATGGTGGCGGTACTCTGTGGTCGCGTAAACAGAGGAAGCTGTTGGTGAGCAATTATTATCTATTGAGATATGAAAATGATGACTATGGTGTAGGTATGTTATTTTGCAACTAAGTGTACGCAGGTTGAGTTTGCAATTTCATTGAAAATTTGTGAATCAAGCTAATTCACAAAACATGACGTCACTACTTTTTATGCAATTAATAGGTTGTCGGAAACAATTAAATATCAACAAAATAAGTAAGTCTTATCTGAACCAAATGAAAACTTTGAACATAACGTCATTACATTTTCTATCAATTTAAGGACAACCCGTAGCTACGTATCATATCTATGTATAATATATAGTATATCAATGTGGGGGAGTATGTAGCTTCGGAAGGGCCGTTATTTTAACACAAACTAATTACGCTGCGTTTTTCACGGCCAGTGGGGACATCGCTTTGCTGTAGATTTATCGTCGGAGGGAACTACCCCCTCTTCGCCGCCCCTTCCTTGACCCTCCGGCGGTGGCTGGAATGAGGTGCCACAGGGCTAGGGTTAGAAGGAGCAATCCGTATCGCTAGATAGCTTACATACGTCATTAAAGGACTCTCAGGCCTCCAATATATTTGAAGTCATCTTTTTGTAGTGTGATTGTCAGAATCATTTAATGGCGGTTTTAGTACGTTACGTCAGGAAGGTTTCGCTGCTCGCATCGCATTCGATATATAGTTTGGTGATCGCAGTTAATGACAACGCGTTTGGTTTGGATACCTGTGGCGTCATTCTCTGCTGGGTATTAAGAACAGATATATTTGTGCAATTCGTGCACTTCCCAGGTTATTCTTCTAATCTAAGAAAATCCTTTTTTATAGTAGGTTTAATGGTATAGCTGTTAATTGCACTAGGTGGGTAGCTATTGACTTTAATGATCAAGTGCAAATTAAGAAATAATAAGCCAAAGATGTTTTCGCGCAGATGTTTCGCTAAACGTATCTTTTGGGTGAGAATTAACGGGTCTATGGGCTAAACGCTAAACGAAATGAGATTGGCAACACTTATTATTTAAATGGGCAGCCGGCGCCGCGAGGTTCGCGCGAGGTCAGGGAGGTTGCGCTGCAAGAGAAGGCTCTATCAAGGGCTGCGGCCGCCGAGCATGGAAGTGAATGAAGTGGCTGTAATGGTGTGCTTTTGTTGAACCCCTTAATAGTTTTATAACAGAATCGTTTTATACAATGGACCAGAAAAAATATGTTCTACAGTTTGAGTTGCTATTTCTAACATTTTCCGTTTTAAAATGTACAGTCAATCGTCTCATGACACGATAATTACATGGATATGATCAGTTAGCACAATCAGCTGATAAATCTCACTAAGTTGAGACACCCGCAACTCAGTAACAATCGATTTGCAATCGATTAGCGACTAGTTGTGAAACTGCCACTTAGCAGGAAAACGATTATTCAATACTCGCTTACAAACAAGTAAGTGAAATCGTTCTTGATGTGAGTACATCTAAGTGGGCGCGTAGACGACCGACTATCGTAGAAAATATCAAAACACGATCTAGTATCCCACAAAATGATATGTTTATTACAACCTGAACTGACAATTATCGATTTATTTTTGACACTAAATTGATCTGCCAGTTAAGTTTTAGGCACTCTTTGATTTGAAGTTAAACTCTTGACATTCTGACTCGATTACTTTGATTTGTTTCCAACTTCAGTCTTAAAAATAAATCGAAAAGTAAAAAACCTATGCATCATCGATGCTGTTCGCGTACTGGACTGAATCAACAGGCCAGTAACAATACGCGGTTCCTATACGATAAAAACCGTTCGTCTGCGTTTACATGCACTTATCCACGCGATATTGAAACAAGCAGTGATTGATGAGCACGCGACAGACTAAGTGCAGTCATTATCATTGTAGTGTGTCTGTGTCTGATAGTTTACTCAAAGAACGCATTAGCTGTGACAGTGTCGGAAATATAACATAATGAGTCTCGTGAGTGTTGTAAGCTTTGCAATTTGCTTTGTTTGGTTTTCATCTTAATGTCTATTGGTTTATTGTTTCCGGTGGGTCATCAAGGTTTATGTTATTTATATTGTGTTAAGATAACATAACATCACGCCTGTAATCCTCGAAGGGTTAGGCAGAGATGTAGCCATTAGTGCACCCACATTTCGCCAGTTATGTTTAAGTCCCATGAAACCCATGTGATGTGTGATATTGTGTTATAATGAATTGAAGTCAGTCAACGGTTGATAAATATTGTTTAGAGTTGAAAAGGGTAAACAAGATTTGGAAAAATAGATTTCCCAAAAAAAAATGTCCGTGTAGGTATATCAAAATTAGTATCAGTGGTGAGCATGGCTTAAGCAAGGAATACCAGCACGAGTGCTTCAGATGTCATTTTTTAGACTGGTTTTAAACTACCAAGGTTTATATCCAAGCAGACACTTTTAGGCGACCTTATAATAATTTTATTAATTAAAGAGACCACAAGTATTGTACGTATGCACGCCGAAGGTCAAAATGATTCTTATACTTAGTAGGTGTGGTACCTACTACTAGAACTTGAAGCATTTTGACTATACATAATTCACAAGCGTAACAAGTCACTTCGAAGTTAGATGTGTAACTCATTGTAACAAGTTTGTTAAGAAAGCGCTCGTCTTCCCTACAGTACAGAGTTCATGATTGTAAGCAAGAGTTAATAACATGATACTGAATAATAAAAGATGTGGATGAATACATCTGACACGTGCTCCATCGTGCACCAGCAAGTAAGCCCTTCTCACAAGTGGATGAGGAAGGTAACGCCTTCTCAACTACTACTTTTTTTTGTTCTACGTCTAATCTGAAAAACCTATTTTGTGGAAGAACACTTCTTTGTGGGATTAGTTAACTTGAGACTGTAATGCCACCAGAATAGATCAACATGAACTGTTGGTTACTACCAGCAGCGTTGCTGTGATTTAGTACTTCATGTAACTGGTAACCATACAGGACATTGCGGCTTGTTGATTCAGTCACGGGACACATCCAAGTTTATAACTGATACTCTAGTTTTCCGAAGACTGCAGTAAACCGAAATTAAGGTTCCTCCTCTGTTTATGTTATAGATTCTAGTATTTAGATATAAAGGTCTTATTGCTATCCTCAGCCCAAATAGTGCTAGACGATTGGAAAGTCCCCATAAATTATGGAGGACATAAAACAGTACTTAGAGAACGAAACTCAATGTCTCGTCTGTCGCGGCGCAAGCGGCGGCGGGTGTGAGAGCGGGGGGACTTGCGGGGGCAAGCGGGGTCGACGCTAAGTATAGTACAGAAGATCTACTCGATACAATCACTGTCATTCTTATCATTTGTGGATGTTCGCGTGACGAAATTTGCGACCTCGACCCCGTTCAACGGCTTTACAGCCTCAATAAGTAACTGTAAGCAGCGTATTGTTATGTAATGAGATCACCTATAACACCAGAGCCCAATAACAATAATGGATGACAAGAATATATCACAGATTGCCGGATTGCCCGCGACAAGACGCGGTGCTTCTGTGCGTCAGCGGTGTGTGGTGACAGTGTAATTGAAACAAACGCCGTCCCTCCGGATGTTCGATTTATGATTACGGATTGCTTACTGATGCTGTAACGGCTCCTGAGTTAAACTCTGCGTATTTATGGTGGAGTCGCCTAACGCCTCCCCGATTGTATTCTGTTTTATTCTGATCACAATGTATATGCTCAGAGATATAATTTATCTATAGGTTAGGTACTTACGGTGTAAACGTATATAAAAGAAACTGCAAGCTGTTCTGAGCCACGATCTGTAAAGAATAATCTGAGGGCACGTTCATAATAAACAGTAGGTACTATTGAATTTTAATTACATTTATTCTGAACTCAGTAGACACCATTTCTTAGAATTTTTCTTTATTACATTTGATTTCAAACATTTCATTGTACAAACGACGCAACAAAAGGAAATCGCTGAGATTCTGTTATGTAATTAAAAATACTTAATACTATTTGCTGAACCAATTATTTTTAATGAAAGGAATTCTATTATGACTATGAAAAAATTGTATTGCATCAACCGGTGTTTGCTTTGTTGTATTTCCAATCATCTGCGGATACAAGAATAACTGCAAAACATCTGACAAGGAAATACAGTTCGATTACAGAGAGGTTTTGTAATGATTGTGGTACAAGACGGTTCACGTCAAGTATACTGTACTCAATGGAATGGAATGACAATCTCATTTATTTTGACATTTCTAAATATTAGTTGCGTTCATTTTGCCTAAGTATCAAATACTTAGACGAAATTTTCAAACATAGGATGAGATGAAGCAATGCTTGTGTATACGCACTGTCAACGTGTAGGTACGGTGCAGATAAACTAATTTTTGAAATTTTGCATCAAAAGCTGTAACACTAAAATCATGCCATTTCAATTTCAATGACAGCCCAGACGCGACCCACCAGCCAAGTTGGTGGCATGCCAGAGGGTCATGGCCATCCGGATGGTCCGGGGATATCGCACGGTCTCCGGCGAAGCGGCAAGCCTCCTTGCCGGATTGCCGCCGTGGGATCTGGAGGCAACAGTCCTCCAGCGCGTCTACGAGTGGCGTGTGGACGCGCAGCGCCGGGGTGAAACCCCGCTGCCGCGGCAAATCGCGGCACTGCGGAGTGAGCTCCGGTGCGATCTCATGGCGGAATGGGAGATGCGACTGTCGCAACCCAAGTTCGGGCACGCCGCAATCGCGGCGATAAGACCCCTCTTTGAGGAGTGGCTGGAGAGGCGCTACGGCGTCCTCACCTACCGCCTGACGCAGGTCCTCACCGGACACGGTAGTTTCGGGAGGTTCCTGTGTCGGATAGGGCGGGAGGAAACGCCCGGGTGTCACCACTGTGTGGATCGCCCGGAGGACACGGTGGAGCATACGGTGCAGGACTGCCCCGCTTGCAGAGCACCGCCGTGTCCTCACGGAGGCGATAGGCGGCGGCGACCTCTCGCGTCCGGACCTGGTTCAGGCCATGCTCCGGGGCGAGAGGGAATGGGATGCAGTCACCTCCTTCTGCGAAGCAGTAATGCTAGCGAAGGAGGAGGCGGGCCGCGTGAGGGAGAGAACCACCTCACGCCCCAGCCGCCGCGGGAGACGCCCAGGGCGTCGGACGTCGCGAGGCGACATCCGGCCACCGTAGGCGCGGGCTTGCGGACGGCGAGTAATGGGTAGCTCGCCGTCCGATCAAGGACCAAGCCCGGGTCGACGGCGCGTTCTGTTCGCGCGCGCCTCAAAGAGCTGTCAGCACAGGGACGGGGCCCCCAACGTGGCCAACGACTGCCGGGGTTGCGGGACGTCTTAACAGGATACCGTGGCCCCGGAACGTAAAGGGCAACAGAAGGAACAGGGTGGTTTTTTAGTCAGTAAAAGTCTGACAGTCCCTTCCGCCCCACCCAGGGCGGAAAGAGTCATTTGATGATTTTTACCACCTCAAAAAAAAAAAAAAAGCCCAGACGCGAGGCGTCTCAGATGCACTCGGCACTCAAGTGCTCGTGCACGTTACAACTAATCTACGAATGAAAACAAGATTCGGTGTCAATTATCGAAATGGTGTTGTGAGTACGTATTATGTCCTTAGCTTAGCTAGAGCGAAGTGATTAAAAGTTATTTACTGGCTTCCAATAGTCAGGTTGTATGAAGGAATTCCTAAAGTTACGATTTGAAAACATCTTGATACATTGCTTTGTTGACGCGTGATTGAGTAATTGAGTGTCACGAACTTTTAGTTTTCTATATTTCTGTTTGTTCATACTTTTGAAGATTACCTTTGCTGTGGTATGTTAACTTAGGCCGGTTCCACTTTATGACACTTAGTCGTGTATCGGTAGAGACTAGATCGCGACTCGAGGTTCTTGTATTAGAATATAATAAAAAAAACGTTTCCCCACACTGAGAATTTCTCCTGCATCGTGGGTGCGTTTACAAACATGTTAACTCTCATACACAAACAGCCAGACCTGGAACGAGTATTTGTAGGTACATACAAATATTTGTTCCGTGCAGGAATCTAACCCGCGATGCGGGTCGCGCAGTTGCTAATCGCTCAACCACCGCGCGCCTACCCCAACCACACTTGCACTGGTACTTGCAAGTGACCAAGGTGACCAGTAGCCAAGGTGGTCCGCAACAATAGTCACCCGCACACTCCGCGTGTCGCAAGCGTCGTATCGTGAGGCGCGCCTCGGGCTGGCTCTTGTTGGAGTGGTTGTGATGAGCGTGATCAGTGAACTGACACTAACTTGATGGGCTATTTGGCGCTCACGGTCGTTTTATTGCTGGACTCCCAGGCGTAAGATAACTCTTTACAGCTTCATGCTTGTTCATGTCTAAAATCCTTAAAATATACAAAGAATTGAATTTTATCACGCTTATGATTTTATGATTTGTGAATTCCTTTTTGTCCAAACCTTACGCTCTCAATAAGATTGTGTCCATAAGTGACTGAACTCTTAACAAGCAACGCTGTTACACGCCCCCAGTTGGATAACAATCTTAATTGGATCCAAATAAATAACATTGAAAACAATTATTTAATAAGATTAGTGACGCAACCTTCGCCGCTGCAAGTTTCTTATCTTGACTTTACATGCTAAATAACATTATTTAAAATCGTAAATTAAGAGGGCATTTAAAGGCTCAATGGAGCTCTTGATTTAAATTAAGTGAGTCTCAGTGATTTGGAATTGAGACAAAATAATTAGGAGTTTGAACAAATATTGGTATTTTTCGGGATGTCTCAAGGGCGCGGTGTATTGTGTCAATGATAAAGGGCTCTGGAACGAGCCGGGGACATGTCTTGTCGGCATTAGTGGAACTCAAACTCAACTCACATCAGCGTTTATAAATAAATAAATAAACGTAGTTTCGTTCAAGTAGCCTTTATTGCCCACCCGTTTCGCCTGTTGCTTTGTTTTCCCACCGAATTTCTTGTAATTGAACCTTCAATGTAGGACAAACGAAGATATTTGTTGAACTAGTTCAATCCAGAAAGCGATCGTCCGCAGCATTGTATGGTCGGAGTCCTTCCTCTAGCTTCGGAACGTTCGGTGAGACCACAGCATGCTACATACTCGTAGCTATCACATAAATAAAGTTTAAACTTTACTTTTACTTATAAATAGCTGCTAGACTAGCTACGCTTTTAGCACATTCGGTAGGTCGGTTTATTTCGCATCTTAAACCCTCATGTTGACGGTGGATGTAAACCCATCCCGGATAATTGTTAGAGGAACAAGATCCGGGGCGCGTGTGGGGGGGGGGGGGCTTGTTCCTCGCCCCCCCACTGCTGTCAGACAATGGCAGCAAATAGAATTAGTTGGAAGTGTACAACGAGTCTGAGTTCTCGGTTCTGATTGGAGTGGCTTCTGTTCGCATTAATTACTATTGAACAGCTCTTAAAGCATGGAAACACTTCTGTCAGACCTCCGTTAAGTTATTGCTTTAGATCAGTACCGATGTACTTAATGAGGTATACAACGATTGTGAGACACATTGTGCTAATAGTTTGTTAAGGAACAACCAAGAGAGCTCCAAGAGAAAATGCCCACCTGCACTCGACACGCTGGTGGTTGCAATTGGACATGCTTCGCAAACAACATCACATGTCTGCACTCACACTAATGCCTCTCGCATTTTATGCACTCTCTGGTCGTTAAAGAGAATTTTTATCCTTTGTAAGAAATTGCATGAATCAAATAAAATATTTACTATTTTGTCATAAATTCAATTTCAATTCAATTTATTTATTCTGAACAAAAATACATTTGTGTCGAATACAGGATTAATACAATAATAATAATCAATAAAAGTTACAATTAATTACAAATTATTAATTATCTACTTTCCATTATTATTTTAGTTAGTTTAGTGCCCTTCCACAGTTTGGTTCCCCCCTTCTACCCTTTCCGGTTTTATGAGATAATGAATGGCTCTTTTCATAGGGATAGATATTTTCCTCATATTTCTAGCAGGAAAACGAACAGAAAGAAAATGTTACATTTTAATATTTTCATTATTTATATATTTTTACAAACAGAACAAACAGTTAATATGGCCGCTCGTTTATTATATCTCATTGTTGTTTTAATGTGTCTTCTTATGACTAATTCATATTTTTTTTAAGCCTTTTTATTTTTGTTGTGTTATATCAACATTGGTTTAAAAGATGATTTACAGAAGACAACAGCTACTGCTTTCTGCTACTGCTTGCTCCTTTGTAAAAATAGTTGAAGTAAAGTCGTAAAGCAACGTTATTTCAGCAACATGTTTCCGTGGGTAACCCATGTTGCTGGGAACATGCTATAAACTGTTCTGTATATTCATGATAAACTAAACAAAGTTGAGTAATACTGCATCAACATTGTTGCCCTCTCAATTTTGTTACTTAACTGCAATTCTAATGCTAAAATAAAATAAAACCCGCTAAAAACATTTGTAAACACGACAAGGTTCTATCCAAACACGGCCGTCGACAATGAAAGACTAATCACTGTAGCGAGACGTTACCGCGCAGATACGCTGAAGTCTACAGATACACTCAAATGATCCCCTTCGCTGTGCCTACCTGAGAATGAATTAGGATTCAAAGGTAGGACGTTGGATCATTCGCTGAGATAGTGAGTCCTCGCTGCACAGATTGTGACAACACAATCTGTGAGACTTGTAACAATACAAGCCACGTCAAACGCTGGCCCAAGGTATCAGTGGCGTGCATAGAGTATTTAGACAGGGTAGGCAGAACAGTTAAAAGCTATTTAAGCTAGGTAGGTATCTTACCAAACATGTAAGTACCTATCATGGTTTTGGTTCGTCGTCTTGTCGACTTAAATAATTATGTAGGTAATTGCCACCTTAAATAGCCTAGATTGACTGATTTTGTAGACATATTTTACGGATACCTGTTTTGATGTTTCACATTAATTTGAAAATTAAATAATAGCAGTCAAATTAAATAAAATCCGGTGTCATTGACCTTTCACGATTACGTCTTTTTGTCACCTATAGTTTTAAAAACGCATATGTTTTTACTTCCTCTATAAACACACCACATGAACAACTTTCACAGTGAATATTATCCATTTTTTCACACTATTAACATCGTTAAATCTTAAATATCTGTTAACAAAGCACGATCACGTCTTTTTGTCACCGATAGTTTTAAAAACGCATATTTTTTATTTTCTCTATACACACAACACATGAACAACTTTCACAGTGATTATTATCCATTTTTTCACATTAATAACATCGTTAAATCTTAAATATCTGATAAGAAAGCTCACGACCAAATCAAAACAAACAAACGACTAATGGCCGCTCAAACTACTTGTTTATAAAATACGACAAAAAAGATGGGGCTTTATTTAGAGAAACTTGAATGAAATAATGTTACTTTTTAAAATAGTCGCATAATAGAGCTAGCTTCCGATCGGAACACTTCGGTAAGTATCGTGATTCGTCGTGTAACAAGTCATGCAGTGTCTATTTGGTGCGTTTGTGTGCGTTATTTGTGACATTTGTGCCTCGTATCTATACGAACGCACACCCATTTAATCCGTATGACCACGAGAGCACACATATACACTTTAAGGCACGAATAGTTTGTGTCTTTTCCGCGGCAGTCAGCGGCGTTAGCGTAGCGCAATGTGAAATCGCGTCAAATTCTACGAACGAGCTGACTATTTTGTATCGATGTTAATGTTATTTATACGACACTCGAAAGATGGCGCTGAATTATGATTTAAGATTTTTTTGTTTATTGATAAATACTCGTTTATAAAATAATATTACATATCAGAACAACATTATAAATATTTATCTGAGTTACGTAGGGTCGGCAGTGTCTTTCTGCCTCTATGGTATGCACGCCACTGCAAGGTATTCACTCAAACAGTCTTAATGAGTAATTAAATGTAATCTTTCAATCTCTATTTTTATGTGATTTCGTATCTAGTTTGAGAAGGGATCTGACTCGAATTATTATTGTGACACTAGTGACCTAGCGAATGTAAGATGTTGTTTAGCGTAAACTAAGTAAAGTAACTACCTAAACCGCTTACTTGTATTTAGGTGTGAAATAGAGATTATTCTGTTCTATGAATTGATCTACGTACAGCTCTGCTACCGGCAACTACCCGTAGCTGAAAAGTGGACGCGCCACTTCGTCGCCTCGTCGCGCGTCGTCGCCGGAGCTGGCGCATTATACCGACTGATAACCATTTAGGGGTGATTGTTTGAAGGTGCAGACGGGAAGCGGACCTCATTACAGATAGGTGTTATAGCAAAATATTTAACATGAACATGTACCCTCCCCATAACTTCATGGCACCTATAACTATGGGACTAGAAAGAGATCATATTTTATTTTTATCTGTAAGTACATCCGTAATTGCGACAGCGATGCAGGAAAGGAACAATTTATTTTAAATAGTGGAGTGGACAGCCTATTCTTGCCCATTCTTCTATAAACAAAACTACGTTTTAGAAGGGGCAACTAGATTCAATTTTATTTCATATAATGACTGCCTCGTTGGTCTAGTGGTCGCAAGCGCGACTGCTGTGCATGAGGTCTTGGGTTCGATTCCCAGGTCGGGCAAAGTGTTATTGGGTTATTCCATTAGGAATTTCTCAGTAGCAGCCTCGGAGTCTGGATTTGTGCCCGGTTGATGGCAATAGGCTCGCCCCCTATTACATGGGACTAAAAACATAACTGGCGAAATGTGGGTGTACTATTGGGTACACCTCCGCCTAACCCTTCGGGGATTACAGGGTGATGTTATGTTATGTTCATATAATGACTTTCAAATGTACCTTTTATTGGTCATATTCAATTAACTAAACAATTAAAAGGCACGAAAAAAAAATGATTTGCACATCACACAAATAAATGATTTGACTTTGATTAAAATTATCATTTATTATAAATTTTTGTCACAAAGAAATAATTTCCGCGTTGCGATGAACATCAGTCGCTCGTCTCGTAACCCTGGAGCGCACGGGTAGGCGTCGTCATGGAAATCGCTCGGTCGTCGCGACCGAATTAAATCCGGCTGAGTTACAAACTACTGCTTGTTCGAATAAATTAACTCTTCCATTGCGAGCCGTGTTGAGCTAAACGTTGCTAATGGCTCAGCTTTGTTTATTCGGGGATTCGCTCGTGGAGTTACAGCCTTACTTCACTCGAGTAACTATTTGTGATTGTGAAGGGTAATCAGAGGGATCCTTTGATCATGTAATTATTAATTACTTTGGAGATAAAGTTATTTGTATCTTAATTACATATCGAAGGTTACATGAAAAGTTGATACGATTAGAAATGTGTAATTATGTGACTTAGATATCAGTCAATAGACATTACGTACGCTAGTTTACAAGATGATAATTATAATATTATTGCTACTATTTATCTTCATACTATCGAAATGAGATGTTCAGTAGGTACCTTTGTATTAAATTAGTTAAAAGCTCATACATACGGAAAAGATAAATACCAACAATCGAGTGGCTTATTAACAAATACATAATTGGACATGTATATTTTTCAGCACAGATTGTTTTTACTTCACAAATTCCGTTAAAATTCAAATAAAGATGGCCTATTCTGAATAATAAATGACTTTTTAATATTTATTAGGCTGACTTCCGCCACATCATTTTAACGTTTTATGTCTTATAACGTTTGTTACATAACTATCGTTACGACTACTATAACTGCGCTCCGTAGTGGACCATCAGCACCTACTTCGTTATGAATGATGACCGACTCGCGGCTGGACGTAAGCCTGTCATTATGACGTCACACGCACTGCTGAGCGCTCGTGCACTGCATGTAATCACAAGCCACACTCATATGACCTCCGATGTCATTAGAACTCATAAATTATGATTTTAATTATAAAATTGTGTTGTGATTGTTTACAGTACTTACATTTTATTTATGTTGTGGAATTGTGGTCATTTGTGTGGAATGACTGCTCTATTGAGGCTCTCTAGCTCTATGGAGGAGCTCGTGGCTAAGTAATAACAGCCGCACGGGTCGATCCGTCAGGTTAAGCTACGCTTGCCGGGGTTGGTCCGTGGATGGGTGACCATCTTTACATACCGAGACTCCTCCGTGCCTCGGAAAGCACGTTAAGCCGTTGGTCCCGGCTGTCATACGTGGATCTTTGACAGTCGTTACGGGTCGTCAGAAGCCCGAAAGTCTGACAATCCAGTCTTACCTAGGGGTATCATATTACCCAGTTACTGGGTTGTGGAGGTCAGATAGGCAGTCGCTCCATGTAAAATACTGGTATTCAGCTGCATCCGGTTAGACTGGAAGCCGACCCCAACATAGTTGGGAAAAGGCTAGGCAGATGATGATGATTGTGGTCATTTGTGTGGAATGACTGCTCTATTGATATAGTACCTAACACAAAGTATAATGAAACCATGTATCCTAAAGTAACTAACAGAATTCGTAAATCCGAAAAATATAAAAGCTAAACACTAGTTTATTCTAATTAAGCTAAGACTCAGCATTTTTCCGACGTTAAAATAACACAAGACAGCCCCGAAAACTCCAGTTTTTACTAGTCTAGGTAGTGCATATTCCAGGAGTGGTTCATGTCTCTGTTTTTAGTATATTTGTGTTTTTATTATTATAGCTTTCAGCTCAAGCTCAAGCTACGTTCAGAAGGTCAATTTACCTACTTGTTATAAACGTCCAAAACATACCTGGTCACAATCTCATCTCAGTGACAATCAATGTCAAAAAATGTAGGTAAATAAGCGGGATTTTTAACAGACTTACACTGAGATTAGATTGCAATCGTTCCTTAAAGTTAGCGGAATCGCCCCCTTGGTCAAGCTTTCCAAATTGTTTGAATTATAAATAGCGATGTTCCTCAACAGTTTAAAAGTGGACGTTATATTAAATCGTTTAGAAGTTATAAATTGATGACATTAAATTATAAGTCAAACTTTGTTACGATGTTCTTTTGTTTGTAATTCTACCGCTCATTTGGAACAGAATGAAATGGAAGGAAAGCGTCTTATAAAAGTTAGGTGTAGGATTTCTTTTCAAGTTAGAAAAGGAACAAAGTTTAGTGTATTTTTCCGCCCAATACTTCTTGTTGAAATTGTATAATCTTGGGGGTAGGGGGGGAGGATGGGCAACAAAGGATGGCCGGTTTTTTATAATAGATTTCTTTTCAGGGTACATCTAACTTGACACGTTTGTTCTAAATTGAACAAGACTGAGATGCAAAAGATGCAGATAATAATTTGTTAATTGGCTTTTCTTTCATTAGGTGAAAATAAGCTAGTCTATTGGTTATAGCAATTTAAGTATTTGGTTTTATTGTACGTTTTATGGAATGTTATGGCCCCCGTGGCAATCATGCCAAATGAACATTTTCTAAGATCAACTGTCCTACATGCCTACGCTACGCTAGCTGTATCGCGACCTAGTAACACAGACAGACGCCGAATTAAAAGCACATTAGTGTTTGATTGATAAATATTAGTGTTGAGAGCGAAGCGCTGCTTTTAGTCGCTTGTGTTTATAGTGTTGCAAACAGTGCGGTGTGATGCGCGCCACTGAGCGCGCACGACACGTGCACTATGCATGTGAGCGCACAAGTCATTGAATTCGCAGTGATCGTCATTCTGTCACTGTCACTTTAATGTGCAGCAAACTAACGTTATACAGAAATACCTACTTTTCAAAAAGGTTTGAAGACGTGTCCTTTAAAGTTTGGAGATTCACTCACATTTAGACGAAATTACAGAGAAACAAAATTGTTTACCGTAATGATGTGCAATGGTCTCAGAGAACTTCTAAAGAGGGATTAGTCAATTTCATCTGTGCTTATACTCTTTACATAGTATTCTCAAACATCTTCGGCACTCCAATGAATATATCCCAAGTTTCCGATCTGCCTTCGTGAATCATGTTGGTTTAGTCTTCAGCAATTACGTTGAGTGCAGCTTCCAGTCTGCCTAAATTAATATCAGTATTTACTGGAGGGCACCGCTCTGACCTCAGCAAACTAGTTCCTGACTAAAACCAATATGTTAAGATTCCTCGACATTGTGAGAATTTGGAATATCCGACTATCGAAGATATTCTAACCCGAGAATATTTAAGTGTAAACTAACTATTGCCGCTCTTTACAATGATTAACAAATTTACTCTTCCGTCTGCGCTTTGTTCTTCATGTGTGTCCCGGAGTGTGTGTGAAGAGGCTGCGTGCGCGGCCAACCACTCGAAAATCGCAATTTACTGTGTGACTGCGTCGTGGATGTCCCGAGAACATTCGCAGATGATTACGAACTGTTCCCTGCAGCTGTCGGTGGAGCAGACGGTTCAGTATCTCCCGTAGGACGGTCGTGCAGGAGATACTGAGCCGTCGCGATAGTAAACCTGTGTACGGACACAAGTTTACTTTAAAAACAAAATACCTATCTGATTAAAGGTAGGTAGTCTCAGATGAGTAACTATGTATTAACGCAATCCTGACTGACAGTTTTGTCAGTGTCCATGCTGTCGTGTATAAGACTATAAGTGTTTAGGTTTTGTTTCTCAGTGCGCATGAATTCCTACCGGGTCATTTTGTGTATTAGCTCAAGATCAGCTCGTCCGAAACAGAAAAAGGTTCACCTTCTAAGTTCTTCTCGGTATCATAAATCGGTATTATAAAAAAGGACGTGCCATAACGAATAAGAGCGCAAAAGAAAAATATCATCCTTTGAAATAGCTCATAAGTATGACTAGGTTTTTCCCTATTTATAGTTTTCTGTTACAATAAAACAAGAGAGAGTGGTATAAACCGATGTGCCGATACAATACATTCACTCCTATGACACATCATCTCGTATATCAATACGAGGCAGTATTTGCGTAATAAATCTGCGTAAGCAGTGGAAGGTTTATTCATCTGACTTGAATCTGTATCAGTGAATGAGGATCCTAAAGTTTATTAACAGTTGAGTGGTGCGGTCTGTGTGTGGCGATCCTTATTGGATCGGGTTTATTCGTTCGTCTTATCGTTACGACCAAAGAGCCGCACTTGGGATGCCTATCTGCTCGACATGCGCGGAGTGGACATGCGAGCTCACAACATGAAAAATAGTTTTGTGCCATCCAGTGTGTACGGCAAATATACTTTCATAAAAATACTATTACACCGTCGAGAGTCGGTGTCAACCCATAGGGAATAAAATAATTGAACTATTAATATTCTCAATACAACGTCGTTGAAATCTTTGTCTTCATTTTGTAAAGGCATGCAAATTATAGCTGAAGAGCCGAATAATGAAATATGATTATTGCTTTGAAACACAGTTTCACATTAATCCAACTGTAGATTGGCCATTCGTTATTCACATCACACCTCTTAAAGGTACTTTTTTATAATAATCAAAGACTTTAATACTAAAGCGTGATAGCAACTTTAATGAGCATATCTGTAACATTGTTGTAGATTATAATTTCAATGACAATACGTACCTACCGCCAAAAAGGCGACGCTCGTTAACATTCAGTGTCGGTCACTGAAACCTTACAAAATCATTTTTTATGTTTTCATTTCCTTGTTCTTTGGAGTGAGGCGGTGAACTTGCTCCCGAACTTTTTAATTACAAGTAAAACAATGGCCGGCGTGTTGACGGAGTAGGGGGAGGAGCAGTGGGGGAGGGAGCGTACGCGGCGATGTATTGTTTGCCGCGCCGGCGCTTCGTGACCGCGGGAACGAAATTGTTGAATTCAGAAGTTCCACATTGAAACACAGGAAACTCACTTGTCTTAATGGACGGCAGGTGCAGTTAACTATAGTTGTTAACAGCATTAGATCCGAATAGGCATCGACATCGAAACGACAAAAGCAGTGACTGGAAAATATTAGGACTACGAGATGAATATGATGAAACGAAGACCTTCTGATACGACTTTGTAGTTCGCGCGGCACGTACAATGTCGGAAAATTAGGATTGTATTGTGCGCTCTAATCTGTAGACTGTGGACTGCCGAGCGGAGTATTAGCATTGACATTCATTGTCATACATCTTTTTTGACAGGCGATAATACAACACAAAAAGGTTTCGAAACGTTTTTATCTATTTCTGTGTACCTACCTACCTAAAATCAAGCTTTTATTACGGCGACAAATTTGCACTAAAACCGGTAATTAAGGATGTAAACTGGGAGAAGCATTGCCAAATAAATGTTATCTCACATTGTGCTGCGACCCGTACTTGTATGCAGCTGCTCGAGTCGCCAGCGTACATTTTGGAAACAGAACCATGCCTCTAAATAATGTGTGCATCAAGTTTTTCTATTTGTCTTCTCTACCTATCGCTATTTCCGTCCCGGCGGCAAATGGCCAATCACAATGAAGACTACACTCGGCTGATATTATAGTGCACCAGTGTGTACGTAACACAGGTGCACTCCCTCTTCCCCAACTCTCATACTAGTACTCGCAGCGAAGTACATTTACGCCAGGTAGCCCCGAGGCCTTGCACAACGCGTTTCCTCTCTAGAGCTGCGCAAAAGTATGTATCTGTGTTAATGAATATTAGTTTGTAATTAGGTTAACAGGGAAGCGGATTAGCAGCGCGCTGTTATCGGTCGTTATCAGTAGCAAATAGAGCAGCAACTTGTTACCGACACTCTGTTTACTGAGATACAATTAGTATTAGCTCGTCGTGGACCACCACCTAGTGACTAGTGCGATGGAGGCCTGTGTTGGCAGTGTTCTCGAGATTGTTCTCTGTAGTGTGTGCATGGTCAAACTTTTTGTTGTAAAACAATCTTTAATTTAATATTAATGGTAGGTACCAGAAAATGTAACTTAACATCTACTTGCGAGTGATCTTTTGTGTTTTTATTTTATTAACACTATTTTGCTGTTTAACGCTCGTCCATTTATTTTCACCTATCATGTTATCTCTTCGCCACCTTTGGTTGGCTGTTAGAGAATGCCTAAGGCATTAAGTCCGCCTTTGCACTTTTGTTGCATTAAGTTTACATACATAATATAAGTTACGCAGAGGTGTACCCATTAGTACACACACATTTCGCCAGTTATGTTGTGCATGAGGTCTTGGGTTCGATTCCCAAGTCGGGCAAAGTGTTATTGGGTTTTCCATCAGGAATTTTTCGGTAGCAGCCTCGGAGTCTGGATTTGTGCCCGGTTGATGGCAATAGGCTCGCCCCCTATTACACGGGACTAAACATTAAGTTTAATAAGTAAATTATTTTGCTATAAAATAGAAAATAAAACTATTTAATTAGTATTATACCTATTCAGGCACACTAGAATAGCATGCATATTTTTGTGTATGTTAAAAAAATAAAGCAGGTCACACACGACTCCACACACATTTAGCAACATAACCTCATCAAGGAGACACAATAACTTCGTTTGTACGTTTCCTTAGAACATTAGTCATGCTACGGTGGTACCGCAATTAAACGTAATAGATACTAGCCTGTTGTTCTGCCTACCCTCTGATGAGATTTGTGTCGGTGCGAGAGTAAACAACATGTTGGGATGAGGGAATGTTAATGTGTTGCGTTATTGTTATACCTCAGGATGTAGGCAGACAGCAGAGGGAGAACTGTGTTCGTAGCAGTCAACATGGATATTTTGACCAATTGTGAATACTTAGCATTAATTTTGTGTGAGGATGCTCGACACAAGATAGTTAGTTTAAACTAAGGTCAGTTGAAACTTAACTAAGCTTTAAGTAATCGAGCGTTGATGAAAAATTATACATAACCTGCTTTTTATCAAAATAAATGAGAACTAAAACACAGATGGTGTTTCTATTACTTTGTCTCTTCACTAATCTAGCTCAGCATACGCAAATTAGCATCGGTAATGACATATTATGACAGCTGATCAGTCAGTTTGTTTCGGATATGGGACGATACGCGCGGTGCTCGCGATGGCTTCTTATTGATTTGCCATAAAACGCGCGGGACTGTGCCGTCGCCTCGCGAAACGTTCAAGATTACGTTATAGAATAAACAAGTTGATGGCAAACCTTGATTCCGGAACACATTACGTATTTAACATAACACAACACGCCGGTGGTGTGCCCCGGGGCTTGCGCGGAGGTGCACCCTAGCTAATAACAACCAAATTTCGCTAACATATTGTTAATTAGTAAGACAATGAACGTAATCAAACTGGCATTGAATTTAACTTATTAAATTTTTGAGCTTAGGGCCAGGAGCTCGGCGCACTATGGAATAATATTTTTCTACAATTTTGGTGCCGATTGTTTATTGAATCGAATAGCTTTATTGTTGCCTGGCGAGTAATAGCTCGAAGCCTGAGTGACGTACGTGCAGGACAAGGGGTAAGTACACTTTGCCAAAGAATATATTATAATTCAGAAGAATACATATTAGATTACATCGCTAATTTAACCTGGTCAATTTATTAATATGTTTTTTTAGCACTTTTATTATATTTTAATTAATAAATAAAATAAATTTTATAATTATCTTATTACTTTTAAATGTGTTATACTCATGTGATGCGTAAATAATGTTTGACCTATTGCCAAGATCTTCCAGTGTTTACAGTACGCGCCTCAACATTTCGTCACGCAGATCAATCCAATGTTTCAGAACAGTACACTTGTCGGAACATCCCACACATTAGCCGGCGCTAATGTTTTACTATGACGATAAACTTTAATCAACATAATTGCTCGTTCCCTTAATTATACATAGCGCCGGATTGCACCTAATGTTATGATTATTTGCTCTTATGTTTCACGATTTGCCAATTTACGTAATGTAGGGTAATTAAAGTTTAATTTAATTGTGGTATCCGACACGATATAATAATGACAAATGGAAGCCGTCCTAAGTGCTATTAGTGAGGCACGAGCCCACCGCTGTGGCCGCGTAGCGCTACGCCGCTACGCCGCTACGCATGTGTGCCTCTACGACTACTTGCGTAGGCGAATGCTACGGTCTACGAAACACTTAAAAGTAATACAATCGCTATAAATGGCACTCATGTATTGTTAAGTACTTGAGGTTAACTATACAGCTTTAATATGTGGTATGGCCTCATATGAAAAATTAACTTGTTTTTCATTTTACAAATAGTCTGTTGTTTATTAAAAATGAATACTCCATTAATAGCGTGAACGCCTTTGTGCTTTTGTCGCACAAAGTTAAAATAAATAAACACTTAGCATAGTATTAATATAATTATATGTATGTAGGTGTGACTTTTTTGTGTACTTGATTAATTATCTTTTGCCAGCTGCTTATTAGTCTATCAATCATATTAATAATATTCCGTTTGTGTGATCGAAGACTCTAAGCCTCGCTGGTTGGTTGTGTAGAAAAGACGAACACTCCAGTTTAAGCTGAACTGCTTTTGCCTTAGGAGGCGATCCAATTCTCACTGAAAATTATACGAACACGACATTGGATGTTTAAAATCTTTTAGATTAAGTGGAAAATATAATTAGCTTAGCTTGAAAATAAATAATTACATCAACCCAAAGGCCGCGAATTAATTAGTTATTAGGTATGATACCTATAAGTTAAATAGACTTCCAACAACAACAGCGTGTTATGAGGATGCCGCGGGGAGAAACTTTTTTCTCCCCCTATTCAAAACGACATAAAAGAAGGACAAACTTTGTACCGTGCCGTGACCAAGTTCTTCGATTCTCTAACACTGCTGTGATCACCGCGAGCGTGTCGACCGGCACGTCTCCGCCGCGTCACGTGCCCGAGGGCCCGCTGTCAAAGCTATTGAAAACCTTCACAAAAAAACGCGGGCGCAGTTTTAGCGCCATTTCAAAATATTAGCACAGACAATGAGGGACACTCGCCGGCTAAAGTGTTTGCTCAGACGACGAAGTACAGTCGCAAACTCGAGTGGCTCCGACGAAAACGCAGCTAATGTAAACGCAGTTGTGACACTTGTCGGTTAAAGTGACACTTCCAGTTGGTCACAGTGTGGCACTTTGGATTATTTCGTTCGACTTTTATATATTCGTTTGAATATATACTTTTAATTTTATGTTCCTAATCGTTGTCTTTTAAAAGTAGCAACGCAATATAAGACAGCTGTTATTTTCATTCCGTATAATTCATAGGTAGGTAGTGGTATAGGAAGCTCTCTGCTGATACATTTGATTTATTTATTTAAACTTTATGCAACAAAAAAATAAAAGGCGGACTTAATGCCTTAGGCATTCTCTAACAGCCAACCAAAGGAGGACGGTGGTGGAGGTGGGTGGTTTGATGCCTCACACTATAGAGTGACACGAATGTGACCAAGAATGGTTCACGAATAAGTGTTGCACTTACATTATACGACAAAATTATTCCAACAAATCCAAGTTCCATTTTATAACTTTAAAAGCATATGATCAATAAAATTGGCCATCAATAGGGGCAGTGCTTGCAACACAATATTGTGCACACCGCTAGCACCGTGCTAGTGGTGTCGGATATATCAATACTTCGCAGCGGTGTCCCGGCCCGTGTCCCACCGACGTAAGGTGTAGAGAGAACATATAAAAATTGCGGTCAAAAAGTAGTAAGGGTTTCAGATTACATTGATAATATTTCTTAAACTATATAAAGTATCAAGAGATACTTGTCTTCTACTAACTAATTCAATCATCAAAATTAAAGATTAGTTTAGACTTCTGGTAATAGAAGTACCTACTGCTTAAGTCACAAACGAGTATGGCAGATGTTAGCAGAACATGTCTCTCTACATTTTCTGGGTTACTAACCGCGGTACAAGCTATGATGTGTTGTCAAAGACATCTAAATATGTGACTGAAAAACTGACGATCTTTAAATCTCTTTGTGTAAACGTAAATTGTAGTCTAATGTATTTTCTTTACCCATCCGTTCTCCACAACAACGCTCACACGCTCGCACTTTCGCAGAAACGTTTCATCTGTGATTACTGTCTAAGCCTGGCAACACGAGCAGTGATCATGTTCCACGCTCGGAACACGACACGTCTGACAGCTGTACAGACGGCTATGGTATTAGCTTATATCTATAAATTGTAACCTTTTGAAATCCCTAACTAATCTAGATCCTTTAGAAATATCCTGGAGGTATTACCTGTAAATGCTAAAGGGCAAGTTTAAGGCTGGACGCGCACTGATGCGACCTCGGTCACGACTTTAGGTACGAGGTGTCAGTTTTTTTTTTTTTATGATTTCTAATGGGTGCAGGCTCACTTAGAAGTAATCCAACCAATATCTGTCTGTAATAAGTAAGTAGAGGAGTTACGAGTAACACTCGATTAGACATTTCCTTTGAGAGTTCTTTTAGATGCGAATATAATAATTATTTAATTGTTTGGGACGACGATACTCAGCGGGAGTGGCGGGAGCGTGACGATGTCGAATTGTAGAAAGAATGTGCTTGAAGTACCTACGCACTCCAAGGAATCCATCATAAACGTAACCGTTAACGAAAAAAATATTTTCTTCAAGATTCTCCTAAATAGGTATTACCATTTCCAAATGAAATTTGCTTGAAATTATATTTGATTAAGAAAGGAATTTATTATATTTCCTTGAAGAAAATCCAGCAAACTTAAAATTTTAAAAGTAGTATTAATAATAACCCCCCCCCCCCTCCTGTCCCTCTTTTCCTGTCCTTTCCTTTTGTCTGTTTCCTTTTTGTCCTGTCCTGCTTTTGCCCAGGAGTGGGACAGAATAGGCTAACAAAAAAAAATTAAAATAAACGAATACAGGGTTTGTGCCTAGGTATTTATTTTTTACAAATAAAAATATGTCCAGAATAGTTAATGTTTACTGTCGGTTGAGCTGATTACTTGATCACTGTGTATTCAGTGTCCTCTTAGAGCGGGTTATTGAACTAAATTGAGCGAATGATTGACTAAACGAAGTTTGTCAAAGTTAAATTACGAAGAAGATCGGGATGCCTCGCTTGATCTGAACAAAAGATTTAGGGCGATTTAGAAATGTTTGAAATTAATAAGTTAGTTCCAATCAATTATAAAATAGATGGGTACTTTGTAATAGATACAATTTAAATTGGATTCTAATAGATCCACGTGTTTCATGTAGCTACGAGTTGTAAGGCTGTACACACTACGCAGGTACTCCAACAAGAGTGAAACTTTTTGTTGTTTTTCCTGTTAAGGGCCTTCGATACATCCTCTACCTCACGCCCTAGCCGCCGCGGGAGACGCCCAGGGCGTCGGACGTCGAGAGACGACATCCGGCCATCGTAGGCGCGGGCTTGCGGACTGCGAGTAATGGGTAGCTCGCCGTCCGATCAAGGACCAAGCCCGGGGTGACGGCGCGCCTGCCGGGGTTGCGGGACGTCTTAACAGGATACTTTGGCCCCGGAACGCAAAGGGCTACAGAAGGAACAGGGTGGTTTTTTAGTCAGTAAAAGTCTGACAGTCCCTTCTGCCCCACCCAGGCCGGAAGGAGTCATTTGATGATTTTTACCACCTAAAAAAAGGGCCTTCGATAGCCACATGTTTCACGCATAAGATATGCATAAAATGAAAATAAGCGTCAGATTGCAAAAGCCACCGCCACCTGGTCGCCACAGCAACCGTGCAGAGAAACAAGAGACACGTCGCTCCGCACTGCGACCAACTTTTAATTGGCTTATAGTACATACGCTCCGGCCGTCGCACATACTACGTGTTTCACACAATCGTTTCATACTGTCTGCTGATGTTACAGTAGTGTTGTGCGACGCCACAGAACTTGACAATTCTTTTAATCAAGAACATATAAGATGATATGATGAACATATGGTCAGTTGTTTTTATCGAAGATAAAAATTTCGTAAAAGTAATTATACCAACAGTAAATTTAATTTATAGTATTTTACTGCCTAATTGTTACTGCCACAATCACAGCCTGCTGTTGAACTGATATATTTTATTATTTTTTTTTATTGAGCTGAAAATGTATCTGTCATGGCTTCGCGATTGATGTTAGTCCCAGTTTAAAAATACTGGAAAACATAAAAAATATGTCGCGTCAAGCGCTGAAGGACGTCGCTCGCGCCTTCGCAAAACTATAATAATTATATTTAACATAACGCTACGCTAGTAAAGTGTTTATTGTGTGATTTTCAAGTGTATCTAAATTTGTTCCTTGTCAAACGGGACGGGACCAGTCGTGAACATTTTCACGGTTGAAGCACGTTGAAGAGAGTACAAGGAGTCGGAGGGAGAAGGTTAAAAGCGGCGGCGCGCCGCCCTGGGCGGCCTGCGCGGCTGCGCCTCGCCTAAGTGACAAGTGTCATTTTATTAGGTGTCATATTTTTATTTTAGTATTTTTCTGTTTGTTTATTTTTGTATTGTTATTACGGTGTTTAATGCTTAGTGGCAGCAGCGATGGGGATCTAAGTGTATGCCAACCTTCCTCGTCGCAAAACATCCTCGAGAGATGCCCACTATGTACCCAGGCCCGGTTTTTTAAAGGTAAGCGGGGTCTAAATGTGCATATTGGGAAAGTTCATAAACCCCAATGTGCATTGTCGGACCCTGTTTCAACAACACCTACAACATCAACTTCTTCTTCAGACCCATTTTGGAAAACCCTTTCTAAATTCAAAAACTCTGTTCCTATTCTAAAGCGAGTTCCCCGTGGCGCTAGACCACTAGTTGCACAAAACTTAGCAGGTTGCATTCGCCTCGCCGCCCGGGAGAACTCGCAACGTGCCTGGGAACAACTTCTCACCTTCCCTTACAGAATTTTACATGTACAGAAGAATTTGGCTAGCAAAAAAACTTTAACTACCCAAATTAAAGACAATTGCAATGTTTCGGCTCATGATTTGGATCCAAATTTTTCGACACTTAGATTCACTCCTTCTGGGAGTATATCCCGTCTAGTTGAATCTAAGTTAGGTGAAGGTGACATTAGTGGAGCAGCCAGAATTCTCTTCAGCAGTGATGTGGTGGCACCGTGTTCTCCAGATACTCTATCGGCTCTGGAGAGTAAACACCCTGCCCCAGCGGTTGACCTTTCTTTTCCCGACCCCCCTAATTCGGATCATACCCTCACCGTTACAGGTCGAGATTTGGTCACGGCCATCTGCTCTTTTCGGAGTGGGTCTGCCGGCGGCCTCGACGGCCTGACTCCTCAACACTTAAAGGATCTTATTTGTTCAGGCGCCGGGGAAGCTGGTGAGTTGCTCTTGAAAGAGCTTACGGCTTTGACCAATCTTATGCTCTCCGGCAAGGTAAACGAGGCCGTCATCGATGTTTTGTATGGTGCAAATTTATGTGCCCTGCGAAAAAAGGATGGCGGCATTCGTCCCATTGCCGTGGGAACTACTTATCGTCGTATGGCAGCCAAGATTTGCTGTAAATTTTATGGTGAGGTACTTTCGGAAAAATTTCAGCCCCTACAGCTAGGTTATGGCTCTAAAGGGGGCTGTGAGGCTGCTGTACACGCTTTGTCGACCTACCTAAATTCTGGTAAAGGAGAGGTCATTTTGAAGGTTGACATAAAGAACGCATTTAATTCAGTTAATAGGGACACCTTGCTGGCAGAAACTAAAAAAGAAATACCCCAAATTTTTAGTTTCCTTTGGCAATGTTACAGACATCCATCGAAATTACTGTATCGGGACAACCTTTTAGAATCCGCTGTTGGCTGTCAACAGGGTGACCCCCTCGGGCCAGTGATTTTCAGCCTAGCCATTCATCCGATTATTAGACAATTAAATTCCAAATTTAATGTTTGGTATCTTGACGATGGTACCCTGGGAGGCGATATAGAAACTGTTTTAAATGATTTAATTTTCTTGAAAAACGAACTCCATACCATAGGTCTTGACCTCAATCTTTCGAAATGTGAATTATACTTAACTGACAATACCGACAGACTTTCGACGCTTTCAAAATTTAACACAATAGCCCCTGATATCCAAATTGTAGAAAACAGCTCTCTTCGTCTCCTTGGGTCTCCAATCTTCGAGAATTCCTTTCCCAATTTTTTTGAAGAAAAAATACAAAATTTTAATAACGTTTCGGAAAGATTACTCCAAATTAACATGCATTCGGCCATCACTATAATTCGATACTGTTGTTTCGGCCCTAAATTAATCTATTTCCTTCGCGCTTCCCATTTGTGGAAGCATAATCACCTATTAGACAAAATGGACCAAATTATTCGCCACACTCTAACTTCCATTTTAACTTTGGCAATGGACGACCGAGCCTGGGCCCAAGCTACTCTTCCTATACGTATGGGAGGCCTCGGCGTCCGCAAAATTTCAAGTATTAGTTTGCCGTCATTTATATCCTCGGTCCACGGTACTGAGAAATTAATCAGGAATATTTTAGCTCCTACACTGGTTAATTTTGATGTGCCGTGCTTTACCGAGGCTATTGATGCATGGAAACTTGCTTGCCCGAGCACTGATTTACCCGACAACCCATCTTCCCAGAGACGGTGGGATGAGCCGCTCTGCAGAGTAGTACAAGAAAACTTATTTACTACATCTGCTTCATCTGCAGAGCGAGCGCGCCTGCTTGCTGTGGCTAAATGGGAGTCGGGTCTTTGGCTTCTGGCACTACCGTCGTCGAACATTGGTACTATGTTCGACGACACTACTTTCCGCCTCGCTGCTTCCTTACGTTTAGGGGCTTCATGTTGTTCTCCTCATCGCTGTCGCTGTGGGGAAGTTGTCACCAGTCTCGGACACCACGGCTTGTCGTGCAGCCGAAGTGCGGGCCGTATAGCACGCCATGCGAATATTAATGACATCATTCGACGTGCTCTTGCTGCCGTCGGCGTTCCGGCTGTCTTAGAACCCAACGGCTTGGCACGCGACGATGGCAAGAGACCGGACGGGATGTCTCTGTTTCCGTGGAAGTTGGGTAGGCCTTTAGTGTGGGACGCTACATGTGTCGATACTCTTGCGCCATCCCATCTTCCTAGTTCGGCGTGCTGTGCTGGCGCTGCTGCTGCGGCTGCAGAAAACCTCAAACGGCGTAAGTATAGTACCCTTTCAGGTAACTATATTTTCGAGCCGTTTGGGGTGGAAACTCTCGGGTCGTGGGGTCCGTGTGCCCATGGCCTTTTCAAGGAGTTGGCCAAACGATTGGTTGATTCTTCCCGTGACCCAAGGGCTGGTTTTTACCTTGGCCAGAGGTTAAGCATTGCCATTCAACGTGGCAATGCGGCCAGTCTTTTGGGCACATTTCCAGTAGACAGCGATGCGGATGAATTTTTTGATGCCATTTAATTTTAGTTTCTCTTTTTTTTATATTCTGGTTGTTTTTTATTTAATTTTATTATTAAGCTTGTAAATTTAGAACATATAAGATAATAACGTACGAGTATCTATGGAATAATTGTGGCTGAATGCATAAGGATCGAGGTGGATAAGTAAGGAAAAAATATTGCACAATAATAAGAGGATACAAATCTTTTTCCCCACACTATTCGAGTGGACAGGAATGTCACTCATCATCTCAACTACTTGTATGGCATCGTAACCTTTGTGTTTTCCTCTCACTCCTAACAAATATAGGTACATAATAAAATCTGCGTGAAATTGCATTGTGCCTTAAGAGGCAATCACTGTGAAATTGCCAATATGACATAATACTTTAAGAATAATAAGATTGCCACGTTGCCATCACGCCTTGGCTCTAACACGATTATCCAGAACTAAGACCGTTGCCAGCGGAGATAAATCTATTATCTCTACGATATCTTATTACCCAAATAAACTGTGAGCTCTGTAAACCCCGCGAGTCCGCCGGGGAAAGGGGGGAGAGAGGGACCCAAAGAATTTTTAATTAAACATGAATAAGCCTCTTTACCCGCGGAAGCTTTCATCTCGCGATTCCATTTTAATAAACTGGAGATTGGCCGCCGAGCTGCCTAATGTTCCAAACGTCGAGTGGCGCCAAATCATCTGGAATCAAGAATTAATACATCGGATTTAAATGTAACGGATGTAAGCAGCACTTGAGAGATTAGCGTCTGTGTCGTGGTGGATTTATGAAAATTCAGGCCGAGTGCGGAATGGGCTGCGAGGTACCCAACCGAACCAACTCATCATGGAGTTCCTCATAACTTGTTTCTATGGCAATCATTAACCTAATGTAAGGCAACGGCTTCCCTGCTCCACTCGACAACCAACTTTGTTTTACTTCCCGAAGGAAGACATATTAAAGATTGGAATACAATAGGTAGTAGGTACATCAAATCTGTTCGTTCATTCGAAGTAATTCGAACACGGTAATCCTCCAGTGCTCCTGTCGTACCAGGTAACAGGCGCAAATAACTTTCTTCAAAGCTTATTTTTCAGAGTATTATAATTATTTATATTTACATTAGTACAGTACAGAGATGACGTGTTTGCGGCTTTGTTGAATTTCAAACAAGAATACGTTGTGAGGATAAACCGCAACGGATGTGTGTACTGAGATACAGCTTCATTATACCTATGTGAGGTTTTACATAATGATAAACTAAAAGTAGTACACGCAGACGAGGATTATTTTCTTTTAAACTGCCGTAAGTTTAAGGAACGGTGATATTTTCATAAATGTGACAGCCAGCTCTTGGAGCTCCGTAGCTCCTAAAAAGTAACTTCGTGATACGGACTGGTGGTCGTTATAACACCCAACTTATCTTGTAGAGCACTCGTCATCACTCGTGACTCCAGTAGAACTTGTTATGATCGGTGGGTACTTATAGAAAACGTGAGCGGAAAGCGCGCGAGATTTACCTGTGTAGTTAAACAAGTAAATTAAATAAACTGATCTGATTGGTTTTAAGTTTTAAAATTTTCAAATTAAGTAATAACATGTCGGTACTTAAGTATATCTCGCGACAAGCTTTTATATCATGTAAATTGTGAAATGACGTTATAATTTGGTAATTAAAGTTTTAAAGGGAAAGTTTATTTTAATCTTTTTAACGTATTTAAATAAAAGATTGTTTTAAAAAAAGGTTTTTCTATTAATTTATTTATACTTTTTATTTTTATTTTCAAGTATGTATAGGACTAGGTACGTAATAATAGCTTGTGTCTAGGTATATATACTAAGAGCACAACATACATATAATATAAGGTTACATTGTTATCATTAGGCGAAGAACGCGCAAAAAATAAACTTAAACTTAATTCTAGATAATAATGTTAGAAAACATGATATAACTATTGAAGACTTCGTGTCAACAAAAAGCCGTCTCGTGTCTGTCCAAACGTATAGGTAGGTAGTGTAGGTAGGTTGTAACATGAGGAATATGTTGTAAGCTATGAGAATGCTGAGCAACACGTGTGTGCTGTTGCTACTTGAGGAGGCGTTATCTAAAACGTGATGCGATCGAGTGAGTGCCCTGTGTCACGATCGTATACGTTATTATTTTCATGCCCCACCATCTTACAGATCAACTTGGTACAGAACACCGGCCGCTATTTTGATACATCACGGTATACATAAGAAGCTGTCTCAGACGTGACTGACAGAGGCTACATTTTCTTAAACTCGATGAGTAATTAGCGGTCGGGGTACTGTCTATCTAATTGTGCTGTGACATGATACGCAGTGGTGACAAGTGATGTCGCGCGGCGGTACGGCTAGCCGGACAGTGCCGGACACTCACAGGCTGTCTCCAAAGGATGTGGATGAGTTTCAGTGGCTTTACTTTGTATTTAGTTCAGCTGTTATATAGTTGAGATATCGATATATGTTACATTATAAAGGTCTATTTGAGTATTCATTGAAAGTGTTTGATTATTTATGTTAGTTATTTTATTTTATCAAAGTTTCGCGCCTGCCTACATATTTAAAATCGAACTCTTATACATTTTTTATGCGAATACAACCCTAAAAACTTTGCTGTCTGATTTAATGTTCATTTATGTAGGTATTTAAACTTTATGCAACAAAAAAGTACAAAGGCGGACTTATTAGCCTCAGGCATTCTCTACCAGTCAACCAAAGGTGGTGAAGAGATAACTTGGCAGGTACAAATTATTGTGCGAGCGTCAAACAACATGATAAAAGAAACTCAAAAGAATTACGTAAAGAAGTAGAAATACACCCACAAATACATATAATAAAATATACACTACAAAGAAAGATTATAAGACAACTTACTATTAATTAAATCCGCGACTACCGCTTGAATGCATACCGACTGGTGGCTGTCCTGATGTCAAAAAGAGAGGAATAGCCTACACAAGAAAAGAAAAATGAAAGAAATCAGAAATATAAGAAGGACAGTTAAATAGAAGATTATTAGAGGAACGTAGACTCCTAGTGTAAGTAAGACAAAGAAATTCCAAAATGAGAAATAAAACTATTTTATTCAAATTGTTTGTAGAGACAATTACTAGTTAATAATATAACCAAAGCGTGGGTCGAATCGCGGTACCTACACTACTACTCATAGATAGATAAACAAAACCTTTGTTTTTATAAACAAAAAAGATCTCGCAGTACCGTGTGCCGCGGGCAATACGGCCTAGTACTCACGACGTGACATTTGGTGTAATTATGAATGAACATCCACGAGCGGTCAGGCGAGCCCCGAGAGACCCGGGAGGCGGAGTGAAGGCGTGGCTCTCGGGGCTGGTCGTGTACACCGGCCTCAAACGTGCCACAAATACTACGCCGCCAAGGTCACGCGTAGTCGGCACGTAGCGCGTACGACCAACAGACTAATAGCACAATCGTATCAAAGGGCTTAGTATGTAAAAGAACCATTCTAGGGATTGTTTGGTAAAATATTAAAATTATTTTGGATAGCAGAAGGTAATTCTATATAATCGTATTTTATTGCTGAAAAACGACTCTTATTTTTTGGTGGAAAACATGACAGTTTGTTGTAACGCGCAACACATTGTGCACACGGGTGCGACAGTAGACGGGGCGTGGAGTTATTAAAACGTAAATTATGTAAACAAGTTGGAACTTTGACCTTTATATCCCCGGTGCTAGATTTCCAGGCATGGTCCAGAACAAGAAAAATATCCGTCGAGTTAGCAACTTTACACAAACGACAGAAAGAATTTAGTACCTACCTATACTAGTACCTATACAAGTTTCGAATTTCTTTCAAGTGAGATGTATGTTTGAAATCATCATGGTGCAATCTGTTATGACGGGTGTAAAGAGACGCCCACCGTAGCCGAACATTGTGTACATGTTGCTCGCAATGACATCAAGGACATGCAACTTTCGGCTTAGCAAGGTGTCGTTAGCAGCCGCTGTGTACCTCGCGGCGGTTTCGCTCACGATCACGTTAAGACAATGCCGTATTTCTTTGAATTTAAAACAAAGTTTGTTGTATAGTACCTCGTGGACTAGTAGATATCTTATAACAATAAAGTTTGGTAGAGTTATTGTGTTGTTAGGCGTGGGCGGAGATCCACTCGCCCAAATACTTCCATTCATAATACCAGACGTAAAGTTAATATTTTAAAACAAGCATCCATTCAAACTCTTGGAATGTACTTGTTATCTTCATTAACGATACCTCAAACTAAAGTTTAAGCTTTACAATTATTTAGTAGAACATAGTTAACAATAATATCCTACAGTTTATACAAACTTTATCGGCGTAGTACTTAGTGATGATCTATTAATTTTAATCTCGACCCTGTATCCCACGTTCCTAAATGCTAAACAGTTTTATTTGCGAATAATTTTAAGGTGGCAACGTTCCAGTTTTATATTGTTAACAAATTTGACTGAAACTGACGTGAACTGCGGAAACAATCTGTGAGGAATCAGCGACGCCCACGAGTACGGTCAAATAATGATAGAATCATACATTATTCAGAATGCAATTCAAACAAAACCGCAACCGCAGCCTCCACTCGGGTGCCAGGAGACGGCCGTTTGTACTGAACGCCTATGTCTGTTTTACGACACAGAGAAAACAATACACGCGCAATAAACTCGCGCGCATGCACGAACATCAACATTTTGATTACAGCCTAAACTGAGTAAGTGAATCATAAAATAAAGTACGTACAGCAGGGAAGGTTTATAGCGCTGTTTGAAGACGTTTGTAAAATGTGATAAATTGCAGCGTGTCGCTGTGGGACCCTTTGTCTGTGACATTTCCTTATGGAGTAACGTTGAATATTACTGAACAGGCGGCGACCAAATTCTTCACGTGCGCCTAACAATGCTGAGCTTTACTAAAGTAACGTTGGGAAGCAGGTGCTACGTCTGAAAGGCCCAACAACAGCGAAATATCTAAGTTTATCCGCGTCTAGTTTTAAAGTACATTTTCAGTCAAGTTGCGCGATTAACCGACAGACTCAATGAGAAACATAAAAAAAAAATCCATAGGAAATGGCCGAAGTTAGGCGGTCGTTAAGCAGCGAGCGACTCTGTGGACGACACACTCGCGACAAACTAATGCGATTTAAAGTCGTGTACCCGCTCTAACCATTGTTGGCTCCCTGCCATAGAAACACTAAATCTGCATTATTTAGTTAGGATTTATGTTCAATTATTACAGTAAAATTAATGATTTACACGTTACAGAGGGTTCAGGAGCCTATTGTCTCGACATCAAAGTCCCATTCGCACGTAAATCATCGTTAATTTCGGGTGTTCGCATTATTCCGCCTCCGCGTATCAGGACTCCTTTAGAGTTGATCGAATTATGTGCTTTTAGTCGCACTAAGGCGTTCTATTAGCATTGTAATTGCGCGGAGAATCTAATTCAATTCGTGTTCACGAATCCTTGCTCACACTTGAGCAAATGTGTATCTACTTACGATAATGTGTAGGTACTTACTATGATTTTTGAAAAACAGGCAGTCTCTAAGAACTTAACTGAATGTTCAGGTAACGTTTTACCGCTCAAGGCCCGGCTGTCACACCGGTATGAAAGAACAATAGAACATCAATTGTGTCTCATTACGTAGCACTTGAGTAATTAAACGTGTTTAACCGATGTCTCTAAATTTGAGAACTAAATCATAAAAAAATAAATTGAAGCTATTTTTAATGATTAGCTTCTGCTCGCTCATTGAACGTCGAATGTGCGCAGAATGACTTGTTACTTAATTAGTGCGATAGCACGCGGTGACAAAGTTCTTGAAGACGTACAATGTTGCACCCCGCTACAAAGTTAGTTCGAGAACAGTTTGGAACAGCAGTAATTGGTAACCAGTGGTTGGTATCGAAGCTGTTTGCCGCAGTCGACAGCAGCCATCTGCGCGGAACGGCCCGACTTGGGCAGCTCAGCAACACGTTTTGTGTCAGTTGACGGTACACACGTTAGTCATGGGACATATGAGCACTGGGGCGCCAACACCAAACACCTACACCGCATTTAATAAAGCATTAGAAAAATAACGGCCAAATAATCGTAGTTCTTATGTTATATTATAGAAATGACTGCATTTTGTAATAGATATGGGTATTTTATATGTAAATGGTTAAAAGTTTACATTGCTTTATATTAATCGAGAATTATAAATAACAGAGCTTATACTACATGCTAACATTGAAATAACGATAGCGTTGGAACGTTATTTCTCTGATGGTTTATTGAATGGAATATAGTTACAGTTAGACAAATGGAAATAAAAAAATGAAATAAAATAAATGTCGAATGTCGAATAATGTCTCATTTAAAAAAAGATAATTGAAATTATCTGTTAGAATAAAAAACTTAAAAATCGATCTTTAGGTGTAATACAGTTTTTCGAAAAAAAAAATGATAACTTTTCACACCTTAAATGTATTCTGCTTAAACGTAGGAACTTTTATTAAAATCGTTCATTTATTCCGAAAAATGAGGACTTGAAAGTTTGTAAGATAAGAGCGAACCTTCAATATCTTCAGAACCAGAAGGTTCTCAAGTACAAAAAAACAAACAAAAAAAAAAACCAGAACTATAAAATGATCGCAATGATGAGAAGAACATAAGTTAGTTTCGGCTTCGTTAAGCGTCTTTTTATTTTGTGCCCGTTATAAAAAACCTGACAGCGTAAAAAGCGAACTAGAAAGAGGGAAACAAGACGACGTACCTAACTGAATGAAAATAGTTTTATTCGGAGGCATTTACTTATTTGTGGAAGTAACTATTGACTAGACTGTAATTATTCATTGGAATCGTCATCTTACTTCTTTTAGTTCGCATTTTACGCAGTCGGGTTTCTACATTTAAATTATTTAGAAGCTCCACTTAGCCTGATATCGCGGCGGGCAATTCAGATGATTACTAAAATACTACACTTTATGGTGCACTTATGTAGATAAAATATACTGGATCAAAAACATGGCTGGTGTGAATAAACCTTTAATTGAGTTATAAACGCACAAGGTGACGCCCCGTGCCAAAACAACGTAAAAATGTTAATTTCGCTTTTACAGCCTCGCGAATAAATATGAAAGTGATACGGAGCTCCGTTTATGTCGTATTCAATACGACAGAACGTTTACGACTAAGATACGACAGACGGGTTCTACAAATTGCTACTTTATTGTTTCGAATGTAAATTGCTTTCTGTATGAATAACCAATTCTAATAAGTAATCGGTTCATAGATTAGGTGTTACATGTTCTACGAAATGTTGCTAACATTTACAACAATATGTATCTCTTCTATCCACAAAGATAATGTCAGATATAAGTGTATAATATTACAGCTAGGGTTGACAATCATTTTTCTATTCCCGAATTCTTGTTAGTATAATGAAGCCCCCCAAAATGCAAACTATATACGGTATACCTATCACGTACACTGGTGGGCGATAGGTTCCTACTGGAAAAACAAAGGTATTAGTATTGACCCTTCTCTACTTATTTATTTAAAACGACACGTTTTTATTCATATTTTTGTTGCAAATGTTCGGAACACACTCATGGCTGAGCCAATATCACTACCGTATTTGCTTCAGCTGAAGTTTCGCTGACACATAAGTTACTGACGCAATATTTTATTATTTAAGTACTGGAATGAATGGAGGTGTGCCTTGAACCCTCACTCCTGCACCTCACGCTCGCTCCGTCGCTTGAGGAAAGGTTATGCGGTCATTACTTAGAAATAGGTCAATACTGTATTGTTATGAGTGTTCAGCAAGCTGTTACTATTTACGATTTATTCAATGTCCTAAAATACACGCCGTGAGAGATATTGTAGCGAAACTACAAGGATTCAGTACACAAGATTGTGTGCCATGTTTCGTCGGTTTAAAAAAGCTAGTTCATACAAAACTGCACCATTTATACGATCGACATGATCTATAAGTCTCTAGTGTTCCCTACTATGACTGTCGACAAAGTCCTACAATATCGAGCTACACCTTTATTGGTTGAATACGTTTATTGTTGTAATTAGAACACCACGACGACCCCGTTGTCCTGGCTCCACCTTAATACCGCCATCCGTAAAGTCCACACTTTACGGATGGCGGTATAGTTACCAGCTGTCATTCCCCCACAGGAATGACAGCTGGTAACTAGTCGCTGTTGTCTCCTTTGGGAAATAGACTGAATGTATGTGTGAATATGCCGTTTAGTAATATACGGTAGAACAAGCTGTTTGGTATACTTTTTAAGCTTGTGGTGTCTAATATGTTTGAAACCCATTTGAAGTGCTTTTAAAGAATCGACACACTCGAAACATTGTTAAAACTAGTTGTAAGTTAGCTGCCTGAATGCCTGTATACCAAATGGCTTGTTGGACTGCACTTGTTTCAAGAAGTAGCTGCTGCTCGTTGTGTCAGTCAGCACGCGAGCATCTGTCGACGGATCGCTAATAAAACATTTATTTCCACACATAGGTAGGTGCCTGCATACATAAATAAGCACCTGTCTTCACACATAGCCTACACGTCGGTACGTAGTTGATGTACTTTTTATGACACTTTTTGCTACATATTCCAAATATGAGTAATAATATAATATGGCGAAGAATACTTAGATGCCGTACGTGTGTGTTTGTAGGCAAGTTAAGTTATTATCTTGTTGGCTCTAGAACACTGACTATGATTACATTTATTTTACTTTTCAACGAATGTAACATTTTACGATGCCATTTTATTATAGTAATGGTATTTCATAACGTGTTTTACTGAAGCTAAGCCTGCTCAAGTGAAAACTTATTACAGTGACAAACCGGTCGTTGGGCTACCAATGACAACTGTGACGAATAGGTACTTAAGATACTCACCAATAATTTGTCAAAGCCCTTCATTAGTTATATAATTCCGACACTGGACGAGTAATAATGTGTCTGATTACGTTTTTACAGTTATTAATGACCTAAACAACTCCAGCTATGAAGTAGTTGTGCGACCTAACCCTAATCGCACGGAACCCGAACGAAACACGATCGATGATAAATGAGCGTAGTTTCGGCCAAAACAAGCTCATACTGACCAAAACTTTACCTCTCAGCTCTCACTTCGAAACATAGTGGAATTAATTATACCCAATTTGTTACCGGGGCTAACTGAATCGGGATAAGATCATTAAAAGTTCGGCTACAGTTGCGATCGTGTAACTATCGGCTGTCGGCGTTGTTGCCTCGCCGGTTCACCTAGCAACCTGCGACACGGAACAAATCATAGTGAACTAACTAGGTAGCAACTCATTTGTTTCAAGTGTTGTGTGTGATCACAGAGCATTTGAAATTAAATGGAAATACATTTAGGAGTGATCATGCTCGATGTGGCTAAAGATATTACAGTCATTACTTAACAATTCTTAGATATTCTAGGCGATACTTGTCACCAGCCAGCGACTGACTGGACAGCGAGCCACTCACTAAGGAAAACTAATTTATTGACAATCAAGTACCAAAACCATCGAGCGATGAGACGCAGTAAACCGGATCATCCAGACAATTCATTACTTTGAAAGCCTCTTCAAGACGAACCACTGAAAGCAAATTTATCTTTAGGTTTTGGTTTAGATAATAATTACATTAATCACCTCCCACGTCCGGCCTCCCAGTATTGTGTTACCTCTGGGCGGCGAGCGCCCAGCGGACTCCTTTGTAGGTAAGCGTGGCGCGGCCTAACGATGCTGCTGCTGTGTTTAACTAAAACGTAAGATTGATTAGAAAACTAAAAACGCCTGCCTAGCGCCAAGGATCATCAATATAATAATGACACATTGATACTTCAACATACCCATACATACATACATTTGTGCCAATTAGTTATATTTCAGCTTATTATTGTTCCACTGTAGGGCTGCTCAAATCGGATTAGTGATTCCAGACTTATGTTAATTATAAGTCGCGGTTTCCTCATAATGTTTCCTAATGATGTACAAGATAAACTTAAAAAGTACACAACATTGATGCCCAGCATCAAACCCGTAACCTCATTCATTTACGAGAACCTAGCGCCTTTACCACTTTGCCATTACGACACCACTTACTTATGCAAAGTTTAATATTATTGGGAAGCCGGTTTGTATACCTAGTATACAACTGGAGCCCTTAAACTCGTGACACAAGAAAATCAAAAAGCGGTCTCAAGGCGCGACGGGGAAAAAAGTGGCAATTTGGCAAACAATCACCCACCATTGGTTCATCGAAACTCTATACTCTTGTTAAGTCTCAAGTCTATTGCGTAAGTCGGAGTGCGCCTGGCACCGCGCCAGCGTGAAACAATCGCAGATTGGCTCAATATGGACTAAACTAGACTAAACAATGTATTGGAAACCCAATTTGAAACAAAAGAAGGTTTAGGAAATTGAAATGACGGCCGATGTTCTGGCAAATTATTACGAAGTCGAAATAAATGAAGATAACAGAGACTAACTAATATCTTAAAAAATATTTAGCAACTAATAAATTATGTAAATAATATAATTTTTCTAACAAGCTACTATAATTAAAAAATTAAAAAACACGACTGCGAAAATTGCACATATTTGTACTTTATTTACTCGTCAGGTTTTTATTTACAGTGTTATATATTTTTTAAATCTACTTGTCTAATTCTAGACGATAAACATGGACATGACCAGATTCATTAAAAAATAAATTGAGTCTGGTATTAATTTACGTTTTAAAGTGATCACACGGGTTTGTTTTTATTTTTTACGATACATCTAATTCGGTTCAGGCATTTAAAAGTTATGGTGGAATAAAGAAACTCACATACATACATACATACATTAACTCTGAACACATAACACTCCTTTTTTGGGGCAGTCGTGTAAAAATAATTGAACACTTAGGTATTCCAACAAAAGTCATGTAGGTACCTACTTATTGTCAAACAAAAACATGAAATACACACAAGTTAAAACAAAAATTAGGTAGGTATTCCATTAAATATTTTTCAGCTACAATGTTATTTTTTGTGTCTTGTTTGTGTCTTGAAAAGCCTTAACTTTATCAAAGGGAGCATCTCAATTATTATAATTGCCTGACATCTTACTACTACATACGAGTCTTGGAACCACACGCGCAGAATTTATAAAAGACATTGTTTTGTTACAGATTAACTCGTGAGCAAGTTGACTGGATACTTTCCTCCACTTGTTGGACTGAGCTGCGAATGTGACGTAAGTACCCACATTAAGCTCCATTTAGTTATCTAACACATTATCGCAGACAGTTGTTCTTAGGCGACAGTTTAGTGGACCTGATTTGATTATCGTTTGTATTTGAGTTGGGACACAGGACAAAATTTTGTGCTCACCGTCCAGATTAACACCAATCCTCGGTCTACTTCTTCGTACTTTATCGATATTATGGGAAGACTTGTCTTACTTTTCTCATATCGTTACATTGTCATTGTATCATAGCTTACTTGTATTAGATCTTCATTGACATACTTTATCCTTCGACTTTAATTAAATCCAAGCTCCGTGTACTATCTAAAGGAGCGAGTCGTTACTGGCCATTTAATACGTCTGATAAGAAGACTTCAACTCCATACATCAAATCTTCGAACTCCAACCAAAACACGCTTTATCCAACTTTTAAGAGGCATCCTCACACCAAACTTTTTTATCGCTAAACTTCCGCCTCGGCTCGCTATCGCTTAGATATCATTTGTCGCCATTTCCACCGAAACTTGTCAATAATAATGTACAATAGCAGAGGGCCTAGCACGAGCTCGCGGAGTTAACGTTACGTAATATTGATTGATTTTTAAATTGGAAATACTCGTTTCGCACATCATATTTGTTTAGCTTGATTGACGTCACATCTGCTTGGCTTTATTCACATCGATGGGTGGTACCCTTATAAAATTAAACCAAAATTCTATGGTACTTATACTTGTATTTCCAATTCTCATCGACTCGAATGGGATATTTTTGTTGGCGCGCTTGTGCTTGGTCTCTGTGCGTGTATGACACGTTGCGTACAAAAGCAAACTTTGTCTATAAGCCGATGTGCACATCGTTTGACGTCGGGTTCGGTCCTCGCGTCCTTCCGTCCGTCATCACGGTCACTCGGCACTGTTTGACCTAGTTACAGTAAATCATTCGGCTTCGTTACAACACCATTCATGAACCCTTCTGTTCAAGTTGCGGGCTCGACTACTTGCCACAATGGCGGATTACGAATACTAAACATATTATCTGCTTTTGTGACGTTTTTGTGTAGTTCTATGGTATTTGCGTCTATGATGTATAGAAGTTTTCTAACTTAGACTTAGCTAACTTACTTTGACTTAGCGTAGTTCTTCTCTCCTTATGAGAACAAGTAATACCTAATAATTCGTTAATTGTTACACACTGTCTTGTCGTCTCTTTATCAAACTATCTTTTGGTGTGTGTACCTACCTACGTATGTAATAACAGTTAAGTAGATACATAAATAATAATCTAATTGAATGGTAGGTAAACATTCTTCAACAAATCAAACGACAAAACTTGACTTATTACTAAAATTATGTATTAATGCGATAAACAGCTTGCCTACTTGTTATTGAATACAATCACAAAGAAAAATCAAAGAAACAGAAAGTAAATATTTTCAATTCAAATGTCAAGTAGGTTGACGCCTGACATTGAAGTTGTTCTCAATTTGAGAGTAGTTATTATTCTGGATGTTAGACCCTTCTTTGGTAAGTATGAAGCAGCTAAGGAGGTACATACTGAGAGTGAGTATACACAAGTATTTATCAGCAACTGACCAACTGTGGGCCCAAGTAGCACAACTAGTGCCCTGAGACTATGAAGCGCTGCAAGCTACGAAGGCGATGGCTGGACGAACTGGATAGATTTTTTCTAAACTGTCACGAAAGGTGTAGGTAAGAAATGGAGGGAGCCTTTGCCCAGGAGTCAGAACAGGCTAATATGAGAATAACTGACTAAGCATTACCACTTTTACAGCGAGTAGTTAAAGTCACCGGCCTCAATGACTGCGCAGTGTAATGTGTACGATACCATGCCAAAATGATCGTTTATCACACGCGAATCCTGAAGAACGGTGTCCTAATTACTCCAGTGATTTTCAGTCGTAAAACGCAAGATTTATAGTTGAATGTTAATGAATTACGTTGTTACATAATTCACACACGTACCTACATACATACTCGTGTGTGGAAGTCGAATGAGCTGGCAGTCGTGACGTAATACATGAAAATATTCACTTGTAGGCTATTATTGGTACATTTTTACTTTTTTATATATTTTTTCCGTTTTCATTGCGAAGTTAAACTTTCGACTGCCTCGTTGGTCTAGTGCCCGCAAGCGCGACTGCTGTGCATGAGGTCTTGGGTTCGATTCCCAGGTCGGGCAAAGTGTTATTGGGTTTTTCCATCAAGAATTTCTCAGTAGCAGCCTCGGAGTCTGGATTTGTGCCCGGTTGATGGCAATAGGCTCGCCCCCTATTACAGTGGACTAAAAACATAACTGGCGAAATGTGGGTGTGCTAATGGGTACACCTCTGCCTAACCTTTCGGGGATTACAGGCGTGATGTTATGTTTATGTTATGTTTAACTTTCTGAATTGTTTGATTTCTATGCCTGCTGTAGGTACTTAGATACCCATATAAAATACTAAAAACTTTGACAGTCTGAAAAAAAACGTCTGCTTGTGAATTATTTCCGATAAATAATTGTTTCATAAGAATAATTATGAAAAATGTTACCAATTCAGTAGAGCGCAGTCTCAGATGCGGCTTAGAAAGCACTTCGCGTGGCTCCGGTTAATAGTCGGAACTTCCTAACGCAGCGGCTTTTTGTCCAGTTCCGAGATTCCCGAGCGTAGGAGTAAAAAATATTTGCTGTCAATGTTTTATTGTCAATGGATAAAGTTGTTTAGAAATGTCGTATTCGGGGGATTTAACTTGCAGCTTCGAGGAGAAATAAGGGATACGGAATGTGGGTTACTCGGGTCAGTGGCTTGAAGAATATTTCGATTCCGTATTCAGTGGCAAAGTGGATCAATCGAGATGAAAAAAATGTGATTGTTCCAATATTGGAAAAGTGTAATACTTTTACACACAGTACATACAGTAGGTATTTTTAAACAATATATTAGGTATTATAAAGTGTCTCTTGCGCTCAGTACACAAATGGTCTCTTAACAGCTCCATTCAACAACTTGCCACCGATCTTAAAGGGTAGCTCACATTAGCGGCGCGCCGCGTTGTCTTACTAAAGTGCACTAATAGCGCTGAGTGCACACCGCTGTCGCTGTCGCCCCGAGCGAGCAGAACGAAACTGAGTGAAACAGAAATTACCCGACACTTGTTTTGCTCACCATAGAAGATCCACTTGACGCAAAACTTTTGCATCAACCTGCAAGCTACACAAGGGGTCAAGCTAGTTCAGGGTCCAGGTCTGAGCTGACGCTCACAACTCACATCCCCTGCTGTGTGTACATGCTGCGTCACGTGTTTGCCACTGAGCTGTATATGTGTCCACTCTCGTCTATGTCACACGACTTTTCAAACATTGATGTGTCTCCAAGTATCTCAAAGACGCGACACGTCCGGTATTACGTACGCGTAAGGTTCCTAACGGCACGGTATTAGTAGTCGACCTTTTGTGCTTTCTTACGTAATAGCTGTACCTGTTACTGTTACTTAATGAATGCTAATCCTCGCTCAGTTTTAATTACTTGCGGTTACGAGTTAGATGTAACGTGACACGCGCAGGGCCGGCAGGGCGCGCTCGTTAGCCGCCAGTTTACTTAACGTATGTACACAGCTTAAGCTCCGGTTAGGGCTAAACTATCGTTTGCCATGGGATTAGTAAAGGGTATCATGGGATAATATTATGGAGATGGGCAGTGTCTTTATGAGGGTGGTCGGTGATAGGATGGCTCATCCTCATAAGCTATAGCTACTGTGTCGATTATTTAGTTAGTTATTAAGGTAGTTGAGTTAGTTTCGGAAATTGCAAAAATATGACACTTAAGCTTTTATTTTTATTTTGTTAAAAGTATCGATATTTTTTTAAAATATTGCCTCAATTTCAAACTGTACAATAGTCAACTTATTAAATATTATTAAAAATACAATCGCCATGTCCACATCATAAAATACGTAATGGAGCATCCTCTTAAGTTTTATTAACAACTCGTATCTCCGACCATAAATCCTATATAAAGCGCTGTCCGATATTAGCATCACGTAAACAGAATCTAAAAATTATATTTAGGACGCGGCCGGCCTCTCCTTTGTCATGTTATCTCGTAAAAGATATGACGGATAAAGCCGCCAACGCACCGGCGACCGTCACAAAAAGAATCCGACTGTACGAGCCTATTATCGGAAAAGATATTAACTCAAAATGTGTGCTCTAACCTTTATGGGCTTCAGTGATTCTTTCGAAGATGCCAAATTGTTTTTTTTTATGAATACACGTATCAACACAGTCAAGAGGAAGATGGCATGCTTAGGAATGCTCCTGAATCGTAAACAGACACAAAACAATGTCACTTGTGCAAGCAGCTGACCAAACGCTATGTAGTAGAGTGGAGTCGACAGACTGTGCTAAAACAGCGATTTACTTTGATATGTTTATCTCATCCGGGAGCCGCAGCTACTCAGCCACTCTGCATCTATCGAGTCATCGCTGTCTTGTGTTACCTATTGCTAATTATGTTTCAATAATAATTTATTAATTGTCACTTTTATAAAGGACAAACGTCATTTATTTTGTTTTTTTTTAAATGCTTTACAATTTCATGTCAAATACTTTTCAACGACTTCGTTTTCATTGCACTGACATGGACACCATTGTAGTAGCTGGGCTCGTGTGTCCCCTTTAAATAAGCGTACACACAGACGTCTTCTTAGCTCAAGTAATAAACCTAATCTCATAATATAAGTAAGTACATAAGTAGTAAAGGAAACTCTCACTAATTATAGATGAGTGGCGCTGAAAGCCATCCTATAAAAGATTAAATTTATTAAGAGCGCAGTAAAGCTGGAGTATAAAACAAGAGGAAATATAATTAGGCCGTGACATGCGCGTATTTACTTCTCTTAGGGGGATAGAAGACAATAATAGGTACTTGTGTTTTTATTGCTAAGCTTAAATGTCCCACTCCTAGGCAAAGGCTTCCCATTCCTTCAAATCAATAATACAAAATGGATATAACAATCTTTACAGGAATATTTTTACTAAATATGATTCGGAAAATTCCAAATTGTAGGTGTGTACCTATATATAGTACTGAAATAAAAGCACTTCTCATAACTTCTAGCAATCGTGAGAGCCATGAACAATGTATTGTTAGACTAAATAAAAACATTATGTCTCGGCTAATAAAAAAGTGCTGTCGTGATAATTTCCGTAAAAATGTTGTTAATTTCTTGCTTTCTGTGTCATGTTGTCACATTAAAGATAAACAGAAGGAAGAACCAAGCACTCTGAGGTGGTTCTGCCTCGCACCGTCACAAACAACTATCACTGAAGTTAACACTATAAAAGTGTTTATTGCGAACGGTTCTTTCTACTGCTACTTCTCATACTTATCTTACTTGTCATTGATAGTAAATGATGACAGTTGTTGTGGATCAACTATCGTCTGTCTTAATTGTATACAGCAGCTTGACGCCACCTCTGACGGTCACTTTGTAAGAGCCGTGTTTAAAACTGGGCTCAATAAGTTCAAATTCTGTGGAACAGCTTCATACACCGAGTCACGCTCACCGAAGTGCACAATAAATGTGTAAGAAAAGTGCACATTATGTGGTAATGTGGGTGTAGTGGCTCGCTCCGCCCCCGCCAGCGCGGGCCAGCAGCCAGCACTCGCCTAATGGCCGGAATAAGGCTAATTTGTGCGAATACATTATGCAATTGTCCCCGTTTTTAAAGCACTTCTTAATGTAGTTTGAGTAACAAATCGGATGTTTTACGAGATTTTTACAGCCAACTTTTGGTTGACTTAATAGGTTGTCCCTGGCATTTAGCAAAGTCTGAAGTAGTTAATCGTCAAAGAACTTTACAAGTAATATCCTGTGGTGGCTCACAGATTCCCGAATATGACAGGCGACTGAACGTAGAACAACTTTCTTTTGTTCAACGCGCCAATTAATATTTGTTGTGCTCTACTAACACAAAAAAATACTTTGTGATAACCTTTTACTCACCTTGTCCTCTTATCACTCACAGAACATCGTAATTTCGTAAGTGCAATTTGCATATCCAGTTTGTTTATCGCAATATAAATATCGTGCACGTTTACGACTCTGCCAAGGCCCTGTCGCACAGCAGGCGTGATAGACGGGCGGAGAGGCGCGGGAAGGCCGGTTTGTGTGTTCACTGTTTACTGTCTTTATTATTGTCTGATAAGTTTTGCGACTAATGATGCTCTGATTTATGAAAATACTAGTTATTGCCCGCGACTTCGGCCGCGTAAATTTCGGTTATCGCGGACACAGACGAAGTCGCGGAAAAAATTACCCATGTCCTGTCATTTCAAATATTTAGTTAAAATCATGATTCGAAACGGCAAGTGGCGCCATCTATGATCATAAGAACGTTGTTGTGATTTCCCTCGGAAATAGTACTTTTGTTCGGGATTAATGGTACCCTATGTTCGTTCCTGTACACCTGGCAACGTATATGCAAAATTTCAGGATGATCGGTTAAGTGGCTTGGGTGTAAAATGGTAACAAACAAACAAACAAACTTACTTTCGCATTTATAATATTAGTTAGGATATTTACTGATTTCTGTTTGATGGGGAAAGGACCATGCAGTGATTACATAACCGCATTACGTTTCGCTACTGTATTCAGAAGATATAAAAGGAGACACGCCATGGTTGACGTTGGGCTGAGCTGGCTGCTGCGCTGCGTGTCGCGGGTTCGATTCCCTCTCGGAACAAATATTTGTATGGCCCATTGATAGTGTTTCCGAGTTTGGCTGTTTGTGTATGTTAGTTTATAGGTTTGTAAACGTACCCACGATACTACAAATATTCCTAGCGGGCAACGTTATTCAACCAAAGAAAGAAAAGGAAATCAATCATTGAAATTTGAGGTTTATTGGGTTTTGATTGAGCTCCAAGAAATTACTTTATAATTCCAACATCTTTGTTAATATAAATCTTCCTCAAATACACCGACGTCGATGAATTGATCAGGAAATCGGAAACACGAATACCTTAATGAATTAGTTAATTAAAGGTGGAGACACCGGAGGGTCTCGTATTCAGTAAGTGATTCGATAGCTGTCGCCAGGGGCGGCGCGGGCGGCGCGGGCGGCGGTTTCACTTAATTATTCCACTGAGCTGAAACCGTTTAGTGATTGACAGGAGTGCTTTCTACGAAGAAAATGTATTAGTTAAGGACTAATAAATAATCAACCAATCGAGTGAATTGTGTCGAATAAGGCCAACAAATAGGGACAGACTGAGAGGAGTCTGAAGCATTGTGCCGTGTTTTGTACTTTTCTCTTTGACAATCTAATTATTAAGTATATTGAAGTGATAATAAAATAAATGAGCACTTCGCTGTTCCCGGAGTACTGTTTTAAAACATATTTATGAAAAAAAAAAAACTGCTATTTGCTATTTAAATTTAAAAAATATTTCAAAATAACATACCTATAAATTAATTTAAAAAATACCCATTGACGAAAAAAATATTTTTTGAGAGGTGCAGGGTTCTTCAAGATTTATATTACATAAAAAGTATTAAAAACCAAAATTGATTAATTGATTGATTTAATTTATTTGATGTCCACGTCTTTGTTTTAGTTAATTAATTTTTTACAACATGTGACATGAGATTTGACATTAGATCAACCGGTTTATTCAGATATTTGAAAACTGTGATCTGTACGTAGTCAGGTATAAGGTCGGGTACAGCCCTACAGCGGCGGCCTGAGGCGGCAAGCGGCCGAATTGTGCCAAACTCAGTAAGGTGCCACGGTTGCTGACAGCTCAGCTTTACAAGAGATTTTCTGATTATACTATACTTAACTTTACTGAGAGTAGTACTGTAATGTGAAGTGATGAAATAACTTTTTTGCTTTTGAAGCGTTTTATTTCACGGACACGTGGTGCATGAGCACGCTTCTAGCGCAAGTCATGGTTTTACGTACTAACACTATTATTAATTTTGATAGTTTACCAACTAATTCAAAAGCGCGAGGCATCGCCTCACGCCTCACTACTTAAACTTATGCAATAAAGTGCACTCCGCTGTCACTTCACAACCGTATTTATAACAATGTAAGCTTGCACAGATTTGTAAGAAGATTTAATGATTGTCAGGAAAGTAAAGTAAAACTTTGAAAATAACTAGCTACGAGCAGCAAATCTAACTTGAATGAAGTGCATCTATTGTAGCAATGTCACTCCGCTTGAAATAAGTACTAGAGAACTAGTTAGAGCGCCGAGCGGTGGGTATGACAAGCGAGTGAAATATTACAAGAATATAATATTGATACCTGGAACAAACTAGAAACTATTTATGAATATAAATGTTATTTGTATAGCATTTAGGAATAGCTTCACATAATCTTGTGGCTGCTTTTATAAGAGAACTAACTTCTGCCCGCGACTTCGTCTGCCTCAAAGTGATTTCTCCATACAAACCTTGGACCCCCGTTTCATCCCATCAGAGGTTAATTTTGGGAAATCCTTTCTTAGCAGACGTCTACTTACTATATTTAACTATCTCCTTGCCTTTCATTTTTATACGTCAAGTGGTTTTTGATATTATCTGATGAGTGAGTGAGTGAGTCAATGACCTTTCGCTTTTATATATTTAGAAGATATGATAAAATACAATAATTGTATTCAAACGGTTATAAGTACACTGAGAAATACGAAGTTTTCCTTCCAATGGGTACTGAAATATTTCCTTAATGTTTGAAAGAACTGTAAACACAGAAACAGCTGTAATTCATGTTTGTCATGAGAATGTTTGTAAAGGGTACAGTTGATTCACCTTTTTTTTTGATGGCAGTAAACCACGGAGGAGCTTTGTTTGGTCATGATAGCTAAGTGTATCTCTTTCTAATCAAATTGTAATGTTTGTGTGGTCGTTGAAGAGAAGGTATATCCAGAAGAAGGTTTGATCTCATTGTTTTTGACAGAGATGTAAGTAAATAATAGGCACTAGGTATTTGACTAAGCTCTATATTGGAATGGCAATGTCATAAAAATAAATCTTGTTTATGAAAGAAAATTACGTTTCTATAACCGGACGACATTCACGCTTCAATCGATCTAGAAATTACTTGGAGCCGCAAATAGAACTTATGTAATCAAATCCTGACACATTTGCTCTATAGCCGATACAAAATCATTGCACAAATCAACATTTTATGTCACTTCTTAAGAATATAAACGAAAAGTTTAAAAAAATATATGTTTTAACTACACATCTCACGGGTTCAGGGTTCGCATCCTGAAGCTAGACTCGTGTAACTTTGACCTTCATCGACAGTTTCAGGGAATTGGATATTTTCGTAACTACACTCCGTCACATCATTATTGAAGCTTGTGAATATCGAAATAAATAATATTACCGATACCTTTGTGTAAACCATTCGCTTGTTCGCTGATAGTAATTACGTAATAGTAGGTAGTGTAGGGAGGTGGGTACATCTTGTGAATAGCAAGTAGTTGTTAGTTATTATACACGACCTCTAATGAAGCAATGCGAAACTTGTTGCCATAGATCGTGTTCCTACAATAAAAACTCCATCTATTACCGCTAATAAGCAACATAATACCGTCGCAGTCGAAACCTTTGTATTTTAATTAATTTCCTTTTCCATGAAATTCAATGACGTTGGTATCTGGGTCAATCAAATGTAGGTAAAAAAATATTTTTCGCGGAATCAGTCCAAAACCGCGCGGAATCAAGTCAATTACACGAAAGCCGCCGCCGAGCGACCGACTCATAAACAACGGTATCTCGTATTGTTTTTATTCGCACCGCGGCCAATACTCGCATCGGCCGGTCGTTATCTGCAGCGGCCGCGCGTCGCAGGGCCGCCCCGCATCACTCACGACGCTCAGACACGTAAATACCCGCAGTTTTTCACAACAAATCCCGGTCATTTCTCAACGTTGAAGCCTATTTGTTATGTTTACCAACGTTTTGTTATTTATATCTTTACAAATTGTGACATTATTCACCTGTAATTAAATTAGGATACCTTAATACTGAGTAATATTATTTAGAGTATTAAATAAATGCGTAGATTAATGCAATGCATTTTTTAATACAAATATTAGATATTATGTTTAAAAATGTAGTGGCTGATTTCAAAGGATAACATATTTTACATTACTTAAACAGTAAATAAAAGATTTCTCAGGATAACTTGCACGTGGCAGCCCTGACTAAACTGCAGATAGCGTGAAATATTCGCGATACGCTTGCGCTTCAAAATACGCAGCGAGCGCTGATAAAGCTTCATGGTACGCGAGCGGATATGTCCCGTACCTAGTTGCTATGTTGTGTAGTTACCGCTTTATTACAAAGATATGATCGTTAACATACTACGATTAGTGGCGTGAGGCTCCGCAGGTCTGTGAGGGCACACAGCAAGCAGTGATCTGATCAATATGCTCCAAGCGTCCAGCACACTCATTAGTTTGTATCACAATTGCCGTTCTGCTAATGACGTTTTCATTTAATACTAACGATGACTTAAAACATGAACACACTGACCTTTTTGTTACATATTTGCAGATCACTTTCTTACAGAACTACTGTCAAAGTAAACTTAGCACATAACACAATTTTCAACCGACTTCAAAAAGGAGGAGGTTCTCAATTCGACGCGTATGTTTTTTTTTTTCTTTTTTTTTTTGTATATTTGTTCTACGATTACTCCGCCAATTTTGAATCGATTGATTCTTTTTTTGTTTGAAAGAGTATAGTTCCGAATAAGTCCCATAGGTAATATTGTTATGATCTGATGATGAACTTTGGAGATATGGAACGGAACTCCTTATAATATCACAGCAGAACCGCCGTAACAAGAAAAATTGCTTTGTTCATACGTGTAGTCGATGACTGACTGAAGGAAGTGGGGAGGGGGTTCGCCAACCCCCCTCCTACCACTTTCCAAAATTAAATATATCGTGTGAGGTATTGTTTGAAAGGGCTTTATGTAAGGATTTTAAACATTAACACACAAGCACTAAAAAGTGAGAAATAAAAAGCTTTTTTACAAAAAAATATGACCGCCTATTTTTTTGTAAAAAAGTTTTTTATAATAGGCACACGTAACAGAGGCAAACGAGTTAATTATTTATCGATCAAATTATTTACAACTTTCACGCAAATTTCACCAACCTCGGGTACTCCGAATGGGTCTATTTTAGTTGGAACACAAATATGATTGAGTTGGTGACGTCAATCAGATAGTGCTTACGTCACAGATTCACGAAAATAAAAGAAGCAAGAACTGTTTGTTGCAAACAGAACTTGATTGATATTCTGAAATTAAAATGGTGGTTTTTTGTTAGAATGGTCTAAAAATAGTAAATAAATAACGCCATGTTACAAAACACCTCTAGAGCGAAACACCTACCCCGTGAGTGATTATGAATAATAATACCTATTTGCAATCATTTTTCCAAGTCTTCAGTTATGTTGAAATTACTTGAAATCTTAAGTAGGTGCAGGTCAGGTACTATTGGATTGAAACAATGTATAAAGATCCAGTTTAGTATTTCATTATAGTTTTACAATGCGGTGTAAAAACGGAAACGACAAAATATGTTGACAGAACAAAAAAACAATTCTAGATACTTCTTAAAAGCATAGACAATAAGGTTTACGTTCAAATTTCAATATCCTCCCTTGGACGTAAACCCATTTTTGCGGAACAGTAGTCCAGCTTCGGTTGCGGAGTGCCTTTAGTAAGCGAATCCGCCACCATCTCGCTTGATTGAATGTACTTGATGTCAATCTTCTTCAATTGCACCTTATCGCGTACAAAGTGGTGTCGAATGTCGATGTGCTTGGATCTGGAATGATAATTTTCAGTCATTGCAAGTTTAATTGCACTTTGATTGTCACACAAAATGACAACAGGTACGGTGGCCAAGTGAGGCCAAAACTCTTCTTGCATTTGTCTAAGCCACAAAGCCTCCTGAGTGCAGCTGGATAGTGACATGTATTCAGCTTCAGTAGTAGATAGCGCCACTGTTTGTTGTCGGCGTGAATTCCACGAAATTGCGCCACTTTGAAATAGAAATACGTAGCCAGTACATGATCTGCGGTCATCTTCATTACCAGCCCAATCGGCATCACAATAACCGTTAATTGATTTCTCTTGAATATTTTGTCTAAAAGTTAAAGTATAATTTTCAGTACGCTTCAAGTATCTAAAAACTCGTTTTAGAGCCACAAAATGTTGCATTTCCGGTGCTGAATTGAATTTACTTAAAATATTCACAGCATAACATATATCTGGACGGGTTCCTTGAGATAAATACAACAAAGATCCAATCATTTCTCGATATGTCGTGGTATCAACAGTTGAGTTCTCTTTACTCAAATTAAATTTTGTTTTTGGATCAATGGGTGTTTTTACACTCTTACAATCAGACATTCCAAATTTGTTCAGTATGTCCAGAATATACTGCTTTTGATTTATACCTAGAGTTCCATTTTTTCTGTCTCTGTGGACATGTAAGCCCAAACAGTATTTCAACTCTCCTAAATCCTTCATTTCAAAAATAGAAAATATCTTTTCCTTTATATATTTCTTAGTTTTCACTGAGCTTGTAAATAAAATTAAATCATCGACATACACAGCCAAGAAAGTTATGTCTTCATTTTCTATGTTATAATAGATACAGGGATCAAGTGATGACTGCTTTAAACCGATTTCTTTCAGTGAATTATCTAATTTTTTATTCCACTGTCTACTGGCTTGCTTTAATCCATATAGTGTTTTTTTCAATAAACACACTTTTGAATTATTTTCTTCAAAGCTCGGAGGTTGTGTCATATATATAGTTTCTTCTATATCACCCTGCAGAAAAGCGGACACAGCATCCATTTGGTCAATATCCAAATTATATTTTGCAGCTAATGCAAACAAATAGCGCAGAGATGAATATCTGATTACCGGTGAATATACTTCATTGTAATCCAATCCTTTCTTTTGAGTGCATCCTTTAATTACTAATCTCGCCTTATGTTTTGCTATGTTTCCTTTCTCATCCCTTTTGGTCTTAAAAACCCATTTACATAATATAACTTTCTTGTCAGTGGGTAAATCACATAATACCCAAGTATTGTTTTTAATTAAAGACTTGTACTCCTCCTCCATGGCTTTCTTCCAATAATTGGATTCTGGAGAGGACATGGCTTCTTCTACTGTTATAGGGTCCTGACTTAGAGCCAAACATGCATGATTTAATTCTCCTTCATCAATCGGTTGCCTTCTGCGAGACCTTAAATTAATAAATGAGTTTGGAGATTCAAACGAGCAATCGGTGCTAGGTTCATAAGTTGTATCCTGATCATTTACATCCACTGTAGAGTCGAAACTCTCGTCCGAGTTAGATGTAGAGCCAATCTCAACAATCTGGTCATTGCGAATAACGGTGGAATTTTCTTCACTGATTGGAATCTGTAAAGTTAAAGGTATAACCATCTGTGATGAACTATCATTGTTTGAAGTTGTTCTTAAAATTTCATTCTTATCATAGAGGCAGTCTTCCATAAATGTGACATTTCTACTTTTAGTAATCTTCTTTGTAGATGGATTCAATAATCTATACCCCTTGGTATTCTCACAGTATCCAAGAAAAATCATTTCTGTAGATTTTGAATCCCACTTCAATCGTTTTTCTTTCGGCACGTGAACCATAGCTTTACAGCCAAATATTCTTAAATGAGAAATGTTTGGTTTAATACCTGTCAGTTTCTCCAGTGGTGTCACATAGTCAAGAACTCGAGTCGGAGAACGATTAATAACATGAGCAGCTGTCTCCACTGCCTCTGCCCAATACTGTTTTGATAGTCCAGCGTCAAACAACATGCATCTGGCACGCTCCACTAGAGTGCGATTCATTCGCTCGGCAAGACCATTTTGCTCCGGTGTGTATGGTGCAGTTGTCTGATGCTTGATACCTTTACCTGCCAAAAATTTACACATTTGGTTATTCATAAATTCTAAACCATTGTCGGTGCGTAGAATTTTTATTTTACAGCCCAATTGATTTTCCATCTCGTTTTTGTAAATTTCAAAAACTTCTTTGATGTTTATTTTATTCTTCAGAAAATAGACAGATACTTTTCTTGAATAATCATCAATAAAAGTGATGAAATACCTGGCTCCACCCATAGATGTTGTCTCCATAGGGCCACACAAGTCTGAGTGTATTAGTTCCAGTGGTGCAGCAGCCCGTGAGCCTACATTCTTAAAAGGAAGCTTAGCCTGTTTACCTTTCAAACATGGAATGCAACAGTTATTATTGTCATTACTTTTTAATAATTTCACCCCTTCGGTACATGATGGCAATTTATTCACATCATTATAGTTAAGGTGTCCCATTCTACGGTGCCATACATCTATGCTTTGGCCATCTGAAGTTGACATATAATATGCATTTCCTTTGACAGTATTTAATTTATATATGTTATTAGTCAGCCTTGCTGTTGCTACTAATTGTTTTTCTCTATTATATATCTCACAACCAGTATTATTAAATACTACTTGACATCCATTCTTTGCCAACTGACTGACAGACAACAAGTTGATGCTTAACTGTGGAACATACAAAATATCTCTCACCTGTATGTGATTTGTTTTACCATCTTCACCAATTAAATCCAAGTTAACATTACCAATTTTCTCCACGGTGACTGATGTGTTGTTGGCAACTTTTACATTCTGTATCGGAGAAGCCCGGACATCATACATACAGTCAGGTAAGTTAGTCATATGTGAAGATGCTCCTGAATCGACATACCAGTCCACATCGTTTACATTTTCATGACCTGCTGTAAAAACGGCAGCATAACCTTTATTATTATCCTTCTTTTTGTTATTACAGAACTTACTCAGGTGTCCATACTTGTTGCAGTTGTAGCAACGCGGTCCGACTGGTTTATTACTCTGATTATTGTTAGAATTCTGTCGGTGGGTAAACTTATGCTTTGTGTAAAGAACGGAGACATTTGACTCTTTAACCTCTTGTAAAAGTTTAGTTTTAATTGAGTCTGTGCTTATCTTTACGCCGGAGCTTTCAAGTCCCATGATCATGGGTTTATAATGTTCTGGCAAACCTGCTAACATCAACGTACCCAACCATTCGTCATCAACATTAAAACCTATATTTCGCAGTTTGTGGGCGGTGGTTACTATTTTATTGATATATTCCTCTATGTTCGAACATCCATCTAATGTGGTATTAACCAAATCTCGGAGTAACCCAACTTTTCTAGTTAAACCTGAATCTTCAAAAGCGTTTTGTAATTTTTGCCATACCTCCTTTGAAGTCTTTGCATCTTGGACGTGAATGTAATTCACCGGGTCCACGAGCAGAATGATTTTAGACTTAGCTTTCAGGTCTAGCTTCGGATTTACATTTGCGCCATCGGCAGATTCAACACAGTCCCACAAGTCTTCATGTTGTAGTAATGTCTGTACTGCAAATTTCCACGTACAGAAATTCTCTCTTCCCTTTAATTTTTCTATTTGAACATTGTTCATAGCCATTTTATAGTCGGAGTAAATTATTGGATTTACTTATAACGGTGGCTACCTAAAAATCAGAAAAATCACTTCGCGGAACTAAATAACTTTTATACTAGCGGTGTTTCACTTTGACTTTCAACGAGTCATAGGCCCATAACCTATTGGATTGAAACAATGTATAAAGATCCAGTTTAGTATTTAATTATAGTTTTACAATGCGGTGTAAAAACGGAAACGACAAAATATGTTGACAGAACAAAAAAACAATTCTAGATACTTCTTAAAAGCATAGACAATAAGGTTTACGTTCAAATTTCAATAGGTACCTATACAATTTTTGTATATAATACGTACCTATACGGTGCTATAAACAATATTTCTTATAACACCTGCAGCTTATGCCGGCGTAAAAGATAAAAGATATTTGATTGGTTTACTAACGTGCGCTACATGTCACCTGCAGAAGCGTGATTGAGAACAAACATTCAAACGTACAAACATTCAAATTTCATTACGATCGTTTAAATATTTAGGAAATAGTGCAAACTTGGGGAGGAAGGAGGTTACCATCCCGTACGGATTGATGTTCCATTAAGTAATAAGTTTCTTACAACTTAGTGACAGCTTAGGATGTTAGTTTTTACTTAGAGCGCGACAATCTCAGGATTATGTGCCAATATTCTAAGTACGTACTTACAGACCATTTGGCGGTATTGGTAACCCATTTGCGAAATTAATCTTTTTTGTTTACCAAGAGCCTCTCAGATAGATGGACCGACGACTTAAACGTGGCGAACTAGAGTTATTGCGAAAAAGAAAGACAATTTGATATTTTGGGGAAGTTGAGAAAGCTTACGATAGGACTACACTCGGTTAGCTACTCAAGAGCTATTCATATTGTATTGTGTGGATGAGTTTGTTAAGTCCTTGATAATGGATTGGATTAAGTTATAATAAAAAAGGTATTTTCTGTAATCCACTTGAATAAGGACGCAGTAAATGCTTTGAAGGAAAAAGAGAGCGCTCAAATTTATTTTTCGATGTTGCAACTTTAACGTATATCTAAGAAGTAGCAAATATCACACAAATTGAAACAATGAATTAACTAAGACAAAAGTATTTCGCAAGAAGTGCTTTGCAAAAATATACGTTTGTTTTAATTCGTATTATTCCTATCTTCAAAGAGCTGCTTCACAAAACAAATAAGTGAAACATTTATGAGAAGATTTTATATTGAAGTGCAGTAACACTGTTTACAAAATGCTCTCGCTCATATTTTCATGCTCTTTTGTGCTCATTTCAATGCCATTTTTTCCCTATGTTTGATGTAACAATGAGTCCTTTGATATAGCAAGCGTTGTAACTGTGCACCTACTTATAGTTCAGATACTTCATTCATATTGCTCGGGGCTATGTTAATTATTGAAAGTGTAATTACTTTTTGATATGCAAACAAATTGAAAAACAAAGTAAATTGTATAAAATTAATTAATTATTGATTATTAGTAGCTTTTTAGTGAACTATCAGATGTGATACATTTGCTCTCTTAAAGCTGATTTAGACGGTGCGAGAAATATCGTGCAAGTTGTTGTACATTTCCGTCGATGATCGGACACGACCGATGCGCGGTCCCGCATTGTACGACAAATCGCACGATATTTCTCGCATCGTAGACGATTCGAGATTTAGAAATCAGGCTTTCGTAAGTTATGCAATATGAATAATAATATGCATTAATAAATAATAATTATTGTTAATGCCAAAGTCGTGCTGCGTCGGTGAAGGCGCCCGCCTCTCATGCATGAGGTTCAAATGACGTTCAAATCTGGGCAAGTACTCATGTGACTTCTATAATTCATATGTACCTACACAGTTTAAATTCGACGTCCAGTGATGTCGATCAACATGACATCGGTGAAGGAACGCATCGTGACATCCTGGACTAATGAATATAAGTCTGAAATCGCTTATTTGTTTTGAGCAAGCGTGGTAATCAATGCTGGTGCCTTCTTTCTATGAGAAGAGACCTTTTCCCTACACTGAGACATTAAGGCTGGTATTATTGCCAAAAAGTATCAAGTAAGTATGCAGTTTCGAAATTTCGACCTAGATAGAAAATCAAGCGGTATAATGTTGTGTACAGCCATCGTGAACCGTAGCCGTTAATTCCAAGCAACATTAAATATTTCAGTCGGTTTCACTTTATCGTGCACCGAAGTAGACTCGGTCATTTGCGAGGACATCGACTACAATGTATAAAAGTTGTAACGAATTCAGGACACTGGGAAATAACAATAAGAAGAGGTTTGCTACGACTTGTTGTCAAATTGTCGCGGCAGGGTTTCAGGCTGGGTGCGCAGCGCGGCTGTCGTCTCACAGGGCATCTACTATGTACTGACGGTTACCGTTGCTTGGCACTAGAAAAAGCCATTTTTGTAAGTGCTAGGGCAGAGATAGCGACCAATTTTATGTTTATTGGGCGATTTCTTAAACTAGGGTTAGAATAGTGATAGGGCTCTAAGACTTCAGTACTTCTGAACAACATTAGTACTTATCATAACAATTTAAATAACATAGCATTAGCCTATAATATCCCAAGAGTTAGCCAGGAGTACCCATTAGTACACCCACGTTTCGCCAGTTATGTTTAAGTCTCATGTAATAGGCGGCGAGCGTATTGCCATCAACCAGGCACAATTCCAGACTCCGAGGCTGCTACTGAGAAATTCCTCCAAAGTTGAATGCAGTATAAGATAAAAATACATTTGTCAGCTCGAACTACTGGGGACATCCGCAAAGCTCGGTAACGAGTAAATAAATACACTTAAGATGGAACTCTTGAGTGCTCATCAAGAAATAGATGACCTTAACAGCGAAAACTACCGACTGAAATCGGATTTGCAAAAAGCCCTCAACACCGTCGAGACATACAAAAAGATCTGTTCAACGCCTGATAGAAAAAATGGTACACCACCATCATCGAGAAAACAAAAATCCAATCGAAAAAATATTCAAGCAATTCCTGCAAAAAATGACCTCAATACTTCTATAAATTCAAACTTCAAGCAATTAAAAGTTGACACTCACAACAAAGAAACCCAGACTTCCGAGATGACATATGATTATGACATATTGAAACATAACAAAAATCAGAAATTATCTTCTCAAGTGGGTAATGTTGCTCAGAAAAAAACAGCAGGCGTATCTCGACCGGTACATAGAAATAAAATTGCTATAATGAGCAGTAGCTGTACTAAAGGAACGCTACCATTAATCGACGAAGTGTTCTCCGAACATTTTGACTACTGTCATTATTTGATAAATAACGCTACCACAGAAGAGTTATTACACACCGTCGAAAACAGCTTAAAAGACTTCACAATAAAAGATTATTGCTTTATCTTCATTGGAGAAAATGATATAAAACATAGCGATTATTTAAACATCCTTGAAAACTTGAAAAAATCTCTGAGTGACTGTAAACACACAAATATTGTTATATGCGCACCTACTTACATAAGAGGTGCGCTAATACATAACTATAAAGTCGAGCTATTCAATAATCTCCTCTGTTTAGACATAAAAAAACCACGAATATGCATACTTTTTCGACGGTAATAGCAGAGTAACCCTTGACATGTTTTCATATAATACAGGTAAAATTACCAAATTCGGATGGAGACATATTTTTGAACAATTAAAATCAAATATATTAATTGACTACGATCTATATTATTCTAAAACTAGTGACAACAACCATAGTGTAATATCTAGCATAACTATAAATGATAAATCTAGTGATAACTCAAATCTTTTTTTTCGCTGATAATGACATGTACATTGTAAACAATGACTTACCATTTAAGTTACTATTTCAAAATTTTCAAAGCCTTAACAATAAACAAGATATACTTGAAGCATTTATTGACGAAAACTCACTTTATAAAGCAATATGTATTTCAGAAACTTGGCTAACTCAGGGAAAACTAGATCTCATTAAATTTAGTGGATATAAATGTGCATCCTCATACTGCCGCAGCACCAGAACAGGTGGCGGTGTATGTATATTTCTACAAGAACATATTGAAAGCATACATAGAAGCGATATTTCTGACATGTCTATTGAGTATGTGATAGAACTATGTGCTACGGCAATACCAAAAGAAAATTTATTAATTATAACAATGTACTGGAATAGAAGAGAGGAGGAAATTTTCTATCAGCAATTAAAAGAAATTCTAAAATATGTAAACAGTAAATACTACAAATTAAATATAATTATAGGTGGCGATTTTAATGTTAATGTTCTATCGGACAACTTAAAAACTACACAATTTCTAAATGTAATGCAGGAATATAACTTTACTCAACTTGTAAAAGGCCCTACACGTATTACACCAAACACTGCGACTTGCCTAGATTTAATATTTACTAACTTTAACAATAAATATATGTACACAACTACAGAAGACTTGGGGTTTTCAGACCACCTTAGCACAATTTTAAATTTAAAAATACCCCAAAAATCGGAAGAAAATTATTGGTACTGTACGAAAAGGCTATATAATAATTCAAATATACTAAAATTCAAAGACGAATTAAAAAATCTTAATTGGAATGATATTCTTACCATAGACAATGACATTAATGATAATTATAAAAAATTCAATGACATACTTATTTCTATTCTTAACAAACATATACCTTTACGTAGAATTAAATTAAAAACAAATCATAAAAAATATTGGCTTACTACTGGAATAAAAAAATCTTGCAAAAATAAAAGACTATTAAAAACATTAACATTAAAAACGAAAAATCCTGTATTAACGAAATATTATAAAAAATACGAAAAAATATTGAAGAATACTGTAACGACTGCAAAAAAAATTCACTATAAAAATAAAATGATGCAATCCAACAATAAAGTTAAAACAATGTGGGGAATTATAAATGAACGCACAAATAAAATAACAAAAAAAGAAAAGCGCAATATAACATTACAAATAAATAATAATTTAACTTCGAAACCCGAAGATGTAGCAAACACGTTCAATCGCTTCTTTGCTTCCATAGGGACATCTAGTATAACAAAACCTATCAGCAATAAACCAAAAGGAGAACCCACAAATTCCGCTACACACAATTCATTGTATCTTAGTCCAGTAGATCCTTATGAAGTAAATAGAATAATAAAAAATCTTAAAAACAAAAGAAGCCACGGAATTGACGAACTTCCGCCTACTCTGTTAAGACATTGCGCCGACGAATTAACTTTACCTTTTTATTTACTCGTCAACCAATCTTTTGAAGAAGGCATATTTCCCGACTTGCTAAAAAAAGCACTTATAAAACCTATCCATAAAAAGAATTCAAAAACCGACCCGAACAACTACCGTCCAATTGCGTTGTTACCTACGGCCTCGAAAATATTTGAAAAAGCAATATGCGACCGCGTCTACGCGTTTTGTGAAAAATATAATATATTCAACGACAGTCAAAACGGTTTTCGCAAAAATCGATCAACGACTTTGGCTGTTTACAAATATATTAATGAAGCCCTTAATATAATTAATAATAAAAAATATGCTGTAGGATTGCTATTGGATATGACGAAAGCATACGACAAAGTTCAGTTTGTTATATTACTAAATAAGCTATACAACATCGGTATCCGCGGAAAAAGTCATGATTTGTTCGATTCGTACCTAAAGAACAGAGAACAAGTTGTAGAAATTGAATATTATGATTGCAAAACAAGAGAAATTAAATTAATCAGATCTCAAAACATACCCGTAAATGCATCAATACCACAAGGAACAGTGATAGGATGTCTACTGTTCCTCATTTACATCAACGATCTGCCGAACCACATCAATGAGCCATGCGTGTTGTTCGCCGACGATATTTCTATTTTAACACCATGTGACAATAATATAGACTTAAACCAAAAATTGACTGCCACACTTGACACTACAACACACTGGATGAACGAACACAATCTCGAAATTAACTTCACTAAAACAAAAATAATAACTTTCTACCCACGACAAAAAACACCTATAAATATCAATTTCAATTATAACGGACACAACTTAGAAGTTGTAAATAAATTCACCCTTTTAGGCCTAGACGTAGATTCTCATATAGATTGGAAACCCCACATTCAAAAAATACGAGCTAAACTATCAAAGTTTACATACGCTCTCAGGGAAATAAAAAAAACAACAGATCTTAAAACAGCATTAGTTACTTACTACTCATACGCATTCTCATGGCTCAAATATGGCATTATCTTATGGGGAAATAGCACTGATGCGCCCATACTATTCATTTTACAGAAAAAAATGATAAGAATATTAATGAATGTCAAAGATACCGACTCCTGTAAACCCTACTTCAAAGAGCTAAAAATATTAACTTTACCCTGTCTCTATATACTAGAAATTTGCAAGTTTGTTAGAAAATACCCACAATTCTATACCAAAAGAGGGGATATTCAAACTAATATTACACTGCGACATAAAAATAGACTTAACATACCCACTTCGCGATTGAAAATGCACTCTTCTAGTACGTTTGTTATGTCTATAAAAATATACAATAAGTTACCAGAATTCATAAAAAATGCAGATAGTAATAATATGTTTATCAACAAACTAAAACAATTTCTAATAGACAAATGCTACTACACTGTAGACGAATACTATAATGATAAACATAAACTATAACATGAACCTACTTACAAAAGTTAATAAATAATTAATCTAAATACATAAAAACTTAATTTTAAAATGATGACGATACAAAAATACCTAAAATTGAATACTATATAGAGACATTAGACAAATTAACTTAAATAATAACATAATTTTATAATAATGATGACAAAACAAGGAAAATAACTGACATGATTTAACAATAATGACGACAAAAATTGAAATATTTGACATAATTTTGCTAATACATAGTCATAATTACATGCTTATTTAATTTAATTAAAATACACATCAAAATAATTCTTAATGCATCACATAATAATAAATAATTAATTTCATAATATGAATTGCTGCTTGGTTTTTCGTCCTCTCTCCTAACTTTGCTGTGCCCGACAGGGTCCATTATGATCTTAACAATATTTTATAAGACCTATATGTACAAATGGAAAGCAATAAAGTATTGAGTGAGTGAGTGAGTGAGTTGTTTATTTACTCAATCATGCTACTCGTAGGTTATGATTCCATACGAACTTCAAATTGTTTACTTATTATTATATTATGTTATAGCTGTACTACTTACACTTTACGCCCGCTTTAGTTGTTCCAAGTGTAACGGGTACTTGCTCTTAGTACCTACCGTCAGTCTGACAGTTCGTAAGCGTCGAGTGAATATAGACTCACTTTTGATTCATTGTCAATCTTTCGGGAGGTGAAAGTACTCATAAATGCGAACCACTATTGCTATGGGATCAACTCTAAAAAAACAGCTGTTTCCAATCACAACATACTACAACCCGATCAAAATGTACTTTCTCACAAATGTTTATCTTGGAGAAAGGAATTTGAGTAGCTACCAACTGTATAGTAAAATTATTATCGATGGCCAATTGAGTATTAGACCCAATCACGTCTCCGTAAATAAGAATACTCTTCCCTATATATGGCCCCACATACGATTAGTTATCCATATTACATATATAACATTTCATTCATTCATTCATTGTCATTAATGCTACTCGATTGAAGCCCTATACTGTCCTTCATGGCTCATACATATCATATACAAAGTAGAAAGTTACAAGAATAACACAACTATTGGGGTTGGTGTTCGTCTTGCTACGACGAAATGCTGTTCAGCGACTCGCTTAGGAGATGGTAAGCGTTCAATAATATTATTCAGTTAGGATCTTATTTATAATCAAAGAGAAGAACAAGAAATATTGTTGTCGCAAAATTTTATAATTATGACATAAAACAGTTCGTAGACGTGTGCTACGCGATAGTTCTCCGTAGCCACATTCGTAGCAGTTCGTAGCACCGCGCGATTACTTTCCGTGGCGACCTTATTGAAATAATAGCGACATGTTTTGAATTCATTTGTTTTTGTCTTGTAATGAATCGGAATTAATGAAATTCCACCCTAAACAACAACTACAGTTAAGTTTGTTCACAAAGTGTTTGTTCGTCGTGATAGCGACGAAGTAAAGTTAAAACATTTATCATACGCCAGCAGTCGGCCGCGCCGTAAAACGAATGTGACCTCGAAACCTTTTGTTACAAACATAATAAATTGTCATCACTCATTCTGTTTTAATTTGAGTTATTTATGAGGCCTTGCAGTTTGTAGTGTTCTGTAATTGTTTTTAGTTTTCGGTTTAATGAAAAAAATCTGTAATACAAGTGATTACAGCGACACAGAGTTATTTGATTATCGTCCAAGTTATCCACTATCTTGTAGTATTTTTTTGAAACCACTATCACTATAGCTGTCGCTGTGCACATAATAAAATCTCCGCATTTCGACCTTTATACATTTGGCATGATTCTGTGTTGGTATTCACAACAGACATGAAGCGTTCACAAAAAGAATTTCAGGTGAGAGTGGGCGACTGTGTCGACGGAGATGATCTGATGATACGAACAGGTACACGGGGGGGGGGGGCAGGAATCCTTTAGTGGCATATTTGGAAAGTATTTTGGAGTGGCGGAATTCGTGAATAAAATAAGGGTAAAGGGTAGGAATACTGCACGCTCGACTGAAATAGATAATTGCTTATCGACAGAAACGCGACATTGCTACAGAGTTTACTGGAATAACTATAGGGGTGTTAAAGGTCAAAAATATAACATAGTCAGGTGGAAACGCCGAAATAGTTTGTACTATAAGTACGTATAGTAACTTTCACTGGTAGTAATTCCCAATCCATAACTAAACGCAGTAGAAAAGTATTAATAGAAAAGTAAGGCTAACATTAATCATTATTGTAATATTGAGATGCCACAACAGTCACGGCTGATTGATTCCCGTTGCTAAGCAATTCGGATTCGTTATATTCGGAAGCGATTGATATTCAGAATAAATTATATTAATTTGGAATCATTTTGATCAATCATTTTCCTTTTTGTATGAAAATGGTCCTGAGGGAACTGGAAAACTCGACTCGACATACGTATGTAATATATTATGAGTTTAAATCCAATTTTTCGGCATCAGCTATTATTTATATTGGTTGTGCTATTCACTAAAGGGTTATAAAGGGTATTTTTTGACTGAGAAGTGCTCTCAGTAAAAGCAACTCTCGCTTTGACAGAGCACAGAGGCATCGCATGAGCTATTAGCAAGAGTCGCCCGTACTCAGTTTGTACGTGCTTGACCTTTTTACCTTTGTCCGGCAGAAACGAACCATGCTTTGTAATTTTTTATCGAGTGATGTACTTACGCTGTACGGTCGTACAATATGAAGTAAATATGGTTATTTTCGACATATTTTAATGCCATGACATAAAAATGTACTAAGATAGTTGGTTAAATCTTTTGTGTCAAAGGATATTTCTGATCAGAGTTAAATTTAATAACCAAGCAATAATAGTAAGGAATTTGTTGCTCATCTATGAGGGGGATTTCGCGTGCTCATTTGCTGACGAGATGAAAATATTGATGGTCATTGACATCCACATCGCCTGTCATGGCGATGCTTGTGACACAATACATTCAATAGGACCCCCCCCCTCTGCTCTTCCGAAACATAATATGTGTATCATGTCAATGTTATTACCGCCTGTTGCGTATCCTTCGTCTGATATTAGCATCTGTCGAAAATAAATCAAAGAATCGCACGGACGAGCTCATCCTCGCATCATGCACGGAGCATATTAATGATGTTATCCGCCAAAAGATTGTATATTTAAGAAAAATAAGAAACGAACACCCCTGGTGTTGTCACAAACAGATGAGATTACACACGTAGCTTATTCGGAAACAGATATTACCTAATAATGTAAAGGTACTTACCGACATGTTGAATATTGACAGTTTTCTCCTCGCTCTGCATTCCCGTGATCTGGAAATCAGTAGTAGTATCCGTTAGTATATTATAACAATGGCAACATTACTTTATCTTTTTTTAATTAAGGCCGAATGGATACAAAAAGTATTGTAAATAAGGTAAAGGATTCAAGATAAAAAGTTCATATATTCCTTTAAAAAAATAGAAGAAGTCCCATCAACGACTCTTAACTAAAGATTTGAATATTTGCTCATAACCCAACTTACGTTATCAAATATAGCTATCAGAATGGTGTCTATTCTCAGTGTTACGTCCTAGATCACACCACTTGTCACCCCGCAGACCAACAATCAGATAAGTAACGTACGACATCAGAGTCAGTCTCAGTGCTGGCACTATGACTTTAATCTCACAAATCGGATGTTGTGAGATTTTTGCAATGAACCTATTGTCCATCACTCATGTGTAGATGGACACGGGGGTGCGGGGGTGCGGGGGGCAACAGATGTGCAGCCATACGTCACTGTCAGGGATGATATCGTGGATATTGGATGGATAGGTTTTGTGTTCTGAGATTAGAACAGTACATAATGATCTCGGCTTTATCACCAAGTACATACCTATGAAGCTAAGAAGATGTAGGCAGGAAGATACCCACATCCCTATATCTTCGTTGTCGTCGTAAAAGGCAGTAAAGATGTTAGCGATAGTCGCGATGGTCAACTGTCGTTGCTAGTCCCTTTGTTAAGCGCAGTGATTAAGGTAACCTTTTTTACGACATAATAAAATCTTGTCGTTTAATTTCCAATGAAAACAAATTATCAAACACATTAGAAAACTTAGGTATTTAACCGAAGTAATCTGATTAATCTCTCGTATTTTGTACTATGTTTTGTACTTGTCCCGTTGTTATGTTTTGTCAAACAGAGTGTGATAGTTAAGGTTACTGAAAAAAATTAGAATGATGTCTAATTTGGGTGTTTTAGTAATATTCCAAACTGCGAACAAATAAATTGTAATGATGATTTATTACCTTGTTCATTAAGGATTTCAATCCTAAAACATTTATGAAGAGTACTAGACTTTCTAGACAAGTTGTGCATGGCATCTACTCACACCGTTCCTAGCGTACCAGTCAAGCAGAACTGTTGAGTTCCAGTTTCTAGACTACGGCAAACCTGAGTGTGGTTACAGCTGTAGGCGATAATGACTTTCCATTAAATAAACCATTTGGCTATTCCCTAATCTATTCCATACAATATCACTTAGCGAGCTAGTTTCCTAAGCACTTCTACAAACTATTGCGCTCCTCGACTTTTCAAGTTCTTCATTATTTTCCTACCACACGGCGCGCACGCACTCGGCGGCTTCACGCTAGACAGACTTTTCCTTCAAGTTACGTACTTCGAACTTATGAGTGGTTCGCACAAACACTAGCTGTGACTACTGATCTAACTTGTTACACATCTTAATATGGAAACATTTTGCGAACACTTAACATCATACTTATTGATTTTGTTGCCACAAGCTGAACGCCATGGACGTGTTGAATATTTTTGTTGAGCAACTATTTAATAAGATGTACTTCGATACGCTACTTCGTTAGTCATGGAAGACTTTCTGTGTTTTAGAGTCACATTACGACAAAACCTTTGAACGGCATTTAGTAGAGCTGACTATTTCTGGTCTAAAGCAGCAAGCAGCAGTGTGTTTGAGCTAGAATAATATCATTAAATGTGACATGAAACCTTTCTATAATCCTCTGGGCTGCCCGAGGGCGTGCGAACGGACTGCTAGACCACGTAATAAAGTCAACATACACACCCGGCAATTGTCCTCCACATAAAAGTTACTCATATCGACTTATAAAATATACATAATTATTAATGTTAGTGTTATCAGCGCCAGTGCCGACATTAGTCGAGTTAATATAACAGTCAGGACAGTTTATGATGACCTTTTTGAAGTTTAAAATTTTGAAGTTTTGTATAATACCTATATCTAATTAGAGACAACTTTTTTGGTGTGTTTGTTTTTCTGTAGCTTTAACAAAGTTACATTTGTCAGCCATTGAGTTTCATTAACTTTAATATATGACTGTGAATGTGGGCGTTACTAAAACTGTCTTTATTTAAAAGTTCTGCTCTGTATTCAGTGCAATCCTTTTTACATTTTCAATTACGTGCTTGTTTAGTTCTCTTTGATGAAACTCAGATCGAATAATATTTACAATGTCAGTTAGCTCACGTGTTATTCAATTGATATTCATGCGCCGACTGCCGCTGAACTGAATCATTTAACACGTTTTTGCAAAATATCTTTGATCTAGGACATTGATGTATAAGTTTGGAATGTTGCAAAATAGAATAAATTGAAGACTTCTTATTATTCGGTGATATGAAAAATGTCTGATCGAAGTCCACTCGTAGGTTCTATACTGAAATGTTTACAAGACATTTTGCTTTCTCTTCCTTTGTACTAAATATCAGCTAATTTGTTACTACTAATGAAGGAGAATAGGCGTTGAATACGCCTGGTAGGTTTATTATTTTATTTTTAGTAAAGTTAAATGTAAATAGTTAAATATTTATTTTACAATTAGCTCTTAATTAGAACCTAATACTTTTTTTTTATTCTTTTATTTATAATCTAATTATCCGTTAACTTTGTAATTCTATTGTTTTATTTTTGAAGTGGCTAGTATCGATCCGTGCGTGGGTTTCACAGAATAATTTTCTTGTAGTTTATTTTAGAAAAGTAAGTACCATTATGACTTATATTTCAAACCCAAAATTGTGTGTAGGCGGATGTTCGCGCCACCCACGCTCTTTCTGTTTTGTGAGGTAGACAGAACTCTAGGCAGGCCCACATCAAAATTATTTTATTAAAGTATCAATTATTTCTGAATTTGTGTGGGCGTATATACGATCGTCCCACGCGGGATTTTTGTTTCGGGGGTGATCAGGACTGGAGGCTGTGCCAGGCCTGGTCGTGGCGAAGTGGTTCAATGATGCCGCCCACGCTACGCCCACGATGTAATCACTCCTGACAGAGGGTAAGCAGTTGTAGTATTTTCTCAAACGGAGCCTCAGAAATTACATGATTGTAATCAAGTAACTTTATCTTTCTTGTATTTTTTTCTTACTTTTTGCGAATAACAACGTGGAGGAATAATATTGGTACATTATATTATTACAGATTGGAAGTAGCGTCGTAATGAATACTTTTACCATAGATTCAGTACATGTTTCTACACTTAACAGTAAGCATTTGCGGTCAGTAATTAAAAAAAAATCAGCTGGTCCGTACATTGTGACCGCGTAGGTGTTGTTATTGTTGTTTCCATAAACCTAATTTAAAAAAAGGCTTTTTGATTCAAATAATATTTTTGTAGCAAACACTCGAGAATATGTTACCTAATAACATATTCTCGAGTACCAAAAACTTGAAACGGTTATTCAATACATATATTGACCAATCTACACCGACCAATATTCACCACGAAAGTGTGCGAACTGTGTGTAATAAGTGAACGTAATGATGGCGAATTGTCACGTCCCTTATGTTCTGTTGACTGTGCTGCGTGGAGGTGTGTGTGCGCCTTGTTTAACATTAATGTACTTGTTTTATAGTCGCGTGGTCCGTGTTGCTTGAATACATACAGTAAATAAAATGGCTGCGTACCTATAACTCGTACGCCTACGGGCTTGAAATTAGATAAAGATGTTATGTTATCAAAACGATTCTACAATAACAAATTGCTTTAATATCTATTTATTTATTAGCAAGTGATGATAAACCTGAACGTTACCACCTACACTAACAAAACAGTGTGAAACCAAAACAGATACGCAGCTAAAAATCCAATCTATCAACTGACGAATCTCGCGCCAACTTACAGCAAATCTAATAAATAATAATGTAAACGTTGTATAATATACGAGGCGCGGAGAAATAACGTTAAATATTTACGAGTGCTCGCTGCGGTGTGAGCGGCGCCCGCGGCCATCGATCACCACCGACTCGCCACCCAATTTATAGTTTATAATGAACACAAACAGAAGTAGTGATGTACCCGATCTCACTAGTGCTGTGAACTGCTGCTGCTCACATTATATACATAATTATTCTTAACATTAGCCGATATTGATGTGAAACTCGTATCTGAACATGGAAACGTCGAGGATATAGCCATAATGACTCTAATACAAGGCAGAGTCGTCGCTGCTCACAGTATGTGGTTGTGTTACGGAAGCCGCCACCGCCTGTTACGTCGACGCGGTGTGCCACTCGTGTAATATCATTATGGATAGTTAGTAGATAATTACGTACAAACAGAGTGCTCGCAAATATTATCTCAGAGACGTACAAACTAAAAGCGTAGTTGTTAGCGCTAATTCTATTTGCTACTTAACTACTGTTTGCCAACTAACTCATTACTGTCGCACTCACAGATACTAATCTCTAAACTAAGAGGAGAATTATGGTTAATGATATCTTACGGTAGCCACTGTTTAACTTACTAATATTGGTCACTGAACCACAGAACTAGATAATAATTATAATAACATTCAACCGCTTGTTAAGATAACCCGGTCAGTTATCAGTAACAAGGATCGTTGGTTATTTTATAATTAACTTTTACTGTCTACTGTGATTGTGCCGGTAAGAGCTAGCAACTTGTTTTTCGTTTTCTCCAAATGTAAATCCCAGCCCTATTAAGGACTAAACGGAACACGATGTCCGCATTCCCATTTATAAAACTGCATACAATACCAGCTGTATCGTATACCTTCATAAAAACCGGTGCCAAATACCGGTCATTGGGGACTTTTGTATTCGGCCAATAGGAAAATAAAGTTGGCAATGTACCAAGACCGTATTCTATGTCCGCTCTCAATGCATCATAAACCCGTATAGCGCCGGACGAGCGGCTAATTGGCCGCCGCGTCCGACCCTCGACCTGTATTATTGAAGCAATTTGCGGCTGCACTAACGATAATGTTCATTAGCTGCCACCGCTGCCACTCGATACTGAGTGCATTAACACTTGCCCCCGTACAAGCACCAATGTATAGCGTGCAGCGCGAATATGTTGTTCTGTGCGCGAAACTTCATTACAATGTTTATGCACTCATAAGCTGTTCATATTTATTACCAACCAGGTACATAGCAAACGAAATCTGACTTTATATCAGTGCGATAGAGTTTATTATTGATATCGCGGAATATTGAAAAGCAAAATGAAACTGTCATAGGCGTTAAATATGAAGTGTGCAATGTTGTTATGTGTATTTGAAGATGATGTTAACACTCAAAACGATTGGCTCTACTGTAATAAGGTCAACATATTCATTAGGTAGGTAAGTCATCTTCATGCAGGTATTTAGGGATCATTTTATTACCTTCACAACTACCCCAATTGGCTGGGTCAAACTGTGACAATCGTTACCATGATAGATAGATAATTAATTTTCATTCGTTTGAGCTTATAAAAAGTTTGCGAATGTAATTTACAAAAGAAACTTTAAGAAATTAATTAGTAGACACAGACTGACACTTCTTAGTAAACGAGTAACATTAAAATATGTCAATTATAGTTTTGCAGACATACATAACTCAAACAGCCCTAATTCAGGTCCCACACCTGACGGCGTGAATACATTATAAAGCTGATTCACATATCATCACGAGCATAAAATAGGGTGCGCATAATAATCTAGCGGTTTAATTACCGCGCGAATTAGTCGCGCCGCGGCACGGCCTTTGTCCGGTAATAGGACGCTGCGAGGCTGTTAATAGGAGCGCTCGCGTCGCGCGTGGGCGTCGACGTGCGACTGCTATTTTGTCGCGCGATAAATTGGTGCACTCGATATCTAATATAACCACGAATTCTAAACAATTCATTTTGAACTGGTATGATAATGCTTACTGGAGTATATACAAAACGAAGTGTAATCTGGTGCTGATCAGTGTTATTTATTGTTAATGTCTGTATAATTTAATATTTTTTGTAATTTACTTTTTCATGTTGTGTAGATATGCCATTAAGACGTCCTTTTAAATTGATAACGTCGAGAGGAACGTATTTCGTTACTTTGCGTGTAGGTTTTTTAAGTTTTGGGAATGTTTTAGCTTATTTCACTTTTTTCTCGATAAAATTAGATGGCACTGTTTAAGACCTTAATTGAGTACATATGAAGGTATATTATTCTAATGTAGATAAAAAAATCTGTAGGTTTCTCACGAACTCCTCTTGTTAAACTTAGCAGCAGTCGATAAGAAGTAGGAAAATTCAGTTTATTATGCAACTATTTTTGTACTAAAACATATTGATATGCCTCTTTACATTTTCAAGTATAAACTTATGTCTCGACACCCTTCCCATGAATGTACCGTCTGTAATAACAATTCAGCTAACGTGTCGGGTACAACTACCCTCAAACTATGTTAACAAAGATACATTGATCCTCATAATCATACAACGCCTCGTACGGGCCGTTTAAGGGACTATTTGGGTTTCTAAGTTTCTTAGAGGAGCGAAACACTGATCGAAATAACGCGGCGGAAATTTGGTATGCATTTTGTTTTATTTTCATGGAAATAACGACGCGTAATTTTTGACATGGTATGTCGCAGCAACCGACTACGTCGAACCTTACATTTCTGCTCCGAGTGATGCGACGTAATCTTCGGCAGGTCTGTGGCTTATAAACTCCTTGTGCTTTGACATATCTAGTGCTTCCTGCTCATCCCGCGCTTGCGTGCAGAAGGCCTGCAATCATGCAACTTTACTTGTATTTATTTTTAAATCCTAGTTCTTTGCGCAAAACTATATAGGTCCCAGCTGTACATCTTCTTGGGTTCTATTTTTGTGAAACATTCGTTCAGCCAGTCTTATATTTAGTATGAATTGCATGTTCGTAATGGTGTTCGTTATTTTGGTTCAGTAATTAAATTGCTGTCAAGTATTATACTCATCGCGTGCTTAATAAGATCGAGTTCATTCGGTACTTGAGACTTTTAATAAAATTAAAAGTGGCTCTCATTGTCCTTATTTTGGAGTGGGTACATAATAGAAAATATTTTGACAGTGCTGAAGTAAATCAGGCTTGCATCATGGTAGTTCTTTGCAGTTTTGTTTTCTTTTCAATGTGTTCCTGTACCACTCTGCTGCAGTTCACTGCTCCAGCGCTTCACTGCCATTAAAACGTGGTTTCAGGAAATCCAATCACATATAAGATACATTGCCAATACATATAAAACGAATGCTCCGTCGGTATCAGCGATTCATTGCGGCGGACGTGCGGATAACTATGTGGAAAGAACGGAAAAGTTTTTATTGAAATGCTATTCTGTGTTACTATTTCACATTCTTTAATCACTTTCTGATCTTATCACTAATACATTTTAATTTATAGTCAGGATATCGAATAAATACTAGCGTTGAATAATAGTGTGATGTGCGGTGACACCGGTGTTTCCCAAACGTTTCTATCTCATTACCTAATATCAGCACATTACTTGCTATCGCCCACATAGAGGATCCACATGAAAAGGAATCCTACAATCATAACGCAATGATAATATTTCCGTGCGCCCTATATCTCCGTCCCGCATTGTGTTGCCCTCCCTGGACGTCCGGACCTCAATCATGGACCTCTCATTTGTTCGGACCTTCAATGTGAACATGAAGACCCCAAACAAGGTAACGTAGGATATCTCTTAGAGTAAAGGGGGCAAAGGTCACACATTTATAATAATTGAACCCGTTAGGTTAAAAGGATCTTTCGTGAGGCAGACAGCTTAGTACACTATAACAACGCTAAAAGCATCCAGTCTTACAAATTAGTCTAGATTGTGGATACAGAGTAATGGACAGTTCATAGCTCACAGCTTAGCTATTTCACAAGATCTTGTACCTAGATAATATTTTTGTTGTGGCACGCTCGTGTCCCCCGGCGGCAGGACCAGTACTAGCTTTAGACTAGCCCAAATTCTATCCAGTATATTAATGAAATACTTGAACTCGAAAATTCACTTAGATTGAAATCTGGATTAGGTACCTACCTACTCATGGTTGGTAAAAATAATGTGTTTGAAGTACAAAGGCGTCTCAACCGTAAAAGCCTAGCCTATTAAATCACTGTAATTCGACAGTGAAGCATTCGTCCAGACGAAAACAGGTACCCCTCTAACGCTAATAGCACTTTAGCCCCATCACGAAGCATACAATGCACGTTATTTATCCTAATTTGTAACAAAACGTAATATTTGCAGACAACACACATCGGCTTGAGATATTACGATCCTTTATAAGAACAGACTATAGATGAGTTGCGGCTATTCAGCTTTGGGAAAGATTAATAATGATAATCTGAGTACCTACTGAGTCATTATTAGTTTTAGAAATCTCTTTCGTGAAACGTATACGTATATATATTTTTTGTTTTGGGTTTTTCATTATTCATAGATTGTATAGACAGATACCTACTAAAAGCTTTACAGATTATTCACAGGACATTTCACGCATTGAAAGAGTAAAGTTTCATTCATTTTTGTTGCTTGATATTAGTGTACTTATAAAGATGTCAATACGATGATCATAAACAATAGAATATAATAAAATTGTCTGAATGTCAAAGGGCTGATGTACGGCAAAAACAACTAGCTGTAAATGCAACATCCCGCGCGACAGTCAGCGCGCACACTCGGGCGCCGCGTGCCCACAATGGGCGAGCGCGCGCGTCGCTCGTCCCACTTATATCCGTCACAAAGGACACACAATACACTAATATATGGCCCGCATTGTGATGCTGTATCTAGATCATCTAAGATAGCTCTGAGTGACACGATGAATGGAAATAAATAAGCTTAAAATGTGTTTGTTAGTGATTCTTATTTCGGTTTTCCTTTAGCTGGTTAAAATCTCTCGAGGATTTTCACAAATCCTTACTTATTATCATTTCTTCAAGTTAACATAATTTGTGATGTCTAAACTACTAACACCCACGTATCAAGTTACTACTAAATAATACTCAGTCTTCATTTCTGAGGTTTTCACTTCCATATTAAAGCATCAGAAGGTTCCCGATGACCTTCCAAATACTTTCTGCGTCTTATTTCTTTCAGCAAATATCATCCCAATATAATCTTATTTACACATTTGATATGTATTACAGCCTCCTCAATATAATAATATTTAAGAAGAGTCAAGAGGCAGCGATATCATGTCTCGATGCGTCTCACTTCGTACTAATCATATTGTGGGTGTACTAATGGGTACAGCTCTGCCTAACCCTTCGGGGATAACAGGCGTGATGTTATGTTATGTAATCATATTGTGGGACATTTCTCTCCTGAGGCCTTGAACACGTAAAAGAAAATTAACTTGTCTGGAACAATTTTTGAACTGGACGGAGCTGATTGACACGGTGACTAAGTAGGTACATTCATTCATATTAATTCCACTTTGCGACATGCAATTCATGGAATCAAATCACGAAATCCCGCAAAATATACGAGCACAATTTTTGCGGGGATACAATACAGCGTGTTTTATGTATGCAATAATAAGAAACAAGGATGTACTCCACAAACATCTCATAACCTAAACGTCATAACCTAAAAACGTTTGTAAACATGTCTCTCCCCCCCGCACACCCTGCCGTCCCTGCGTTATCGATACGGAGGAGATGGTCTATATTTCATGCTTGCTTTACATATTCGGAAGTTTTTGGTCCTCGGAGCCACACATACAGTTTTAGGTATAAATTTTTATTTTCCTTTAGAGTGATTGAGTGCTTTACTTCCTTGTTTATGGTAGATTTTCTTACAATTTAAACAAGTAAGGTAAAATAAAAAAAATATAAAAATACTGTTTGAATTTGAGTCTGAAACGTTTCGCCAACAGTCGATTGGCCCATGAACTATTGGTCAACATAATCTTTCAACCATGAACTTTTCATCCAAAGCACTTTTCACCCACGAACGTTTCGCCAAAATGATTTTTCGCCAGTGAATGTTTCACCAACAGAATGTTTCGACTATTCACTTTTCATCCAAACCACGTTTAGCCCATGCACTGTTCCCCAACAGAACGGTACGTCAGTGATTGTTTAACCAACAGAATTTTGTTTTGCCCCCATGAACTTGTTTGAAAAGTTATATTTCAACCTTTTCACTCCTCTAATTTTATGGAACCTACGATTATTGCGCGCGCGCGCGTGACTATGAAATGACTACGAGGCGGTTTAAAGATGAAATCAGAGATAAACAACAATAAAAATATTACAGCGATCTCAAATTTATTACCTAAAGTTTAGGTTAGCATAAGTACCTACTTAACATCAGCCATATTTATTACACCCACCTAATGCCTCTAACGTCTAATTTCTACATAATTGTGAACAAATTAAGAGTCAACTAATTCCTTGATGAGATGACTATAATATTAATACCTATAATCATTTTATAAAGACCAGTACGTCAGAGTGTTTGGGTAGGAATCCTCGTTACTGAAATATATTTTGATCTTTCTCTCTTGTTATCATAGCCTCGGTTTTTCTATCATAAACGGTTTATGTTAATAAGGGAGCACCGCTGTTGGTTTTAATCTCGACTGTACTTAATGAGATTTTGATTTTACACTGCGCGATTACAATAATAAATGAGATCTGATTGTGACCTACCATGTTTTTGTACGAGAAAACGTTACATTTTGTTGGTAATATTTTTCTCGTTACAATTCTTTTACCACCGAGCCGGAATTTGGAATTACTCTGGATTCCTGATAAATGGGAATAGACGTTTGGGATGTTTTTTCGCTATAATAACATGTGTAAAATTATTTACTTTTATTACTCTAAAATGCTAAGATGTATTAAAATAGTGATTACGATCATAGAAGCGATCGTATTCTAGTTTTAGTCTCAATCCCTCAAAAATACGTCTAATGAACCTACATGTTTGCCAATTTTATTAACATTGATTATCGCTGAGATGAGATTTTTAACGTGTTTAAGTATAGGAATTAGCCTTCTGACGTAATTCAGTAAAAACCAAGCGACAAAATTCGCACTTCGTAGATAAATACTATACTGTACTATCTACTCTTGTATGTTGTGTAATTGTGTAGTTTAACTAAACAAACGTAGATTTTTAGACAGGATGTAAATATTATCAAAGATTTCAAATAATAGCACTTAATACAATATTGACAACGGTTCTACAAAACGTTTTGGAAAAGACAGCATTTTGATAGTGTTTTTACCAACAATCGTCAAACGTATGTTGATATTGAGGTCAATGTATAATAAAGCATTGTGTTTTGAGGTAGTAAATAATCAAGTGAGTTTTAGTCTCGAAACCTATCGTTGCCACGTGCGACTACGTGACGCGTCCGCGGCTATGTTAAATGACCTCAACGGACGATGTACATAGTGTATTTGATCTATGTATATTAATATTATAATGAGGTATGTTGTTTGTTTTAACTGGTATATATATGTCTGAAAGCATTGGTCCGGTTGCGAAAATTCACTTCTAAAAAGCCACATTCTTGCCGGGGGTCATCAGATATTTTTAATGGTACCTACACTTGACTTCCTCACAGACGAAGTCTGCGTGTTAGTACTATAGCGAAACTCCAACTAAATCATACTTTATCAAAATTTTAACACAGCTCTATTTAATGCTGTCTCAAATATAAATAGAGCCGGTCAGCATTACGAACGTCACGGCACTTCGGCTGACGACTTGAGCCGTCACTCCGACGACGTTCCGAGACATTCGCACTCCTGACCGGCTGACATGCCTGAGGCAGCTCGTTACGAGCCTGACATTGTTTGTGAGTTCTATCAAGCGTTAATAAAATTATTATTTTAGATGTTTCTGTTTTGAAGTCTGTTTTAAAAACTACCTATAAATTTCGAAAATTGCTCAATTTCCAAGTTGAATTTATATTTTTGTTTCTATTCCAACATGAGTACAATATTTCGTCCAACCTCTCTCAAACATCCCGATTTTGGACCAATTTTCGAGAGACGAAGCGTGAAATTCAAATTACGTTTTGCAACCGTTCACATTGGACGTGTAGTGACGTCATAGATGGCCGCGTATTCCCTACAAATTGTACATGCATGGCGCTGAATAAAATATGTGCAAGCGACACAAGGATCACCGGAGATTGTCAGAGATCGTCGGAGAGCGCCGAACGGTTGCCATACTACCTAAATATCAGAGTATTTGTCATTGAACAAATGTGAATAAAGTTAAATAGCGTGAATATACATAGTGTTCTGCTTTTAAATGCGGATGATAGGTAGGTAAGTCGCATTTCTAATTTATACAAAGTTAGGATTTATATTTTATTCATAGGTTGAAAATAATAAATGTTACGGCCAAATCCTATTGTACTGCAACCTTCATAATAAGTAGATAAGGAGACCTTCTTCAACTTTATAAGCTTCATCAAGTCTACCTTCAGATGTCAAGCTCAAAGCTTACACCATAATTATTTTAACCCCATATAAGGTCTATTATTATGTTTGGCAAAGGTACTCGTACAAGAAAAGGGAACTATATTAATGAACCAATTAAAAGAGTCCCAGGAGGAAATCCGGGCTTATTCGCTGATATTCGTGGAAGTCGGTCTTCGGTCCGGATATTGGGAATAAGACTGCGTGGTCCGCGCTCGCACGCCGGCTCTGCGATCCGTTTGCCAATATATCTGATATTGTGCTTCCCATTTTTAAAGCAATTTGGTTTAACTGTATAGCGTTCTACTTGTTTTGAGCGATGAGTGTGAGAATTGAGTTGTGTTGATGCCGTTAAGTTTGGTTACCTTGGTGTTGTGGTTTGGATCTGCTCACTGCTGCATCCTCATGTTCAATTCTAATTCGTCAGTGTACGTATTTGTATACTAAAACTGTAACGTAGAAATAGGTACTTTGGCAAATAAATTCTTATCAGGGTGAACATTACATAACATCACGCCTGTAATCCCCGAAGGGTTAGGCAGAGGTGTACCCATTAGTACACCCACATTTCGCCAGTTATGTTTTTAGTCCCATGTAATAGGGGGCGAGCCTATTGCCATCTACCGGGCACAAATCCAGACTCCGAGGCTGCTACTGAGAAATTCCTGATGGAAAAACCCAATAACACTTTGCCCGACCTGGGAATCGAACCCAAGACCTCATGCACAGCAGTCGCGCTTGCGACCACTAGACCAACGAGGCAGTCCAGGTAAGTAGGTAGTAGTAGGTATCAGGGTGAACAGTGAAAATAAATATTTTTTTTTTACAGCTATGCCATAAATTATAAAAATGCTTGACGGGCTAACATAAATATTTTCCTTGAAAAAATATTAAATAAAGACCTATCCTAAAAAATCATCAATGTAATTTAAACAAAACTCAGAAAAATCCTTTATAACAGTGTTTTCAAATATTTTCCTTCTTTTACAGGAAATGAGTTAAGGGTAAAATTTTAAAAATAAGCTAGGGTGGCATTGTGCGGGGCAAGAGGCCATCGTTATACCTATTGACTGACGCTAGATATTACAAAAATGAAAGACATACTCGTACGTAGCGATCAAGACTCTTTCGTGTTCATTTTTATTTGAGATATATTATTTTCTAACCCTCATTGACCCTGCAACACGATACTGGCCTAAAAAAGCTGGTCACAGTTGATGAAGTCCTTCTCCAGGTGAATTCGCCTGGTGAATTATATAAAAATGAAATATTGCTCACTGATTAATCACAAAATCTCGAAAACTGATTGACATATACATGAAGCTGAGGCAGGTAAATAGTTTATACAACAGTCTGAAGTTTAATCTGTATACCTACATATTAGCCTTAGTGCACATTTGTTGGGAAAGTGTTCACTGTAGTCTTACATCTTTTTATGTTAGATAAACTGAATGTAGCACATTCAATTACGTAAGTATTATCGCGATATTATAATAATAGTAATAAATAGCTGCTTTGCGATGCTTGCTCTGCTTTTATATTGGAAGATAATGGGCTGCCTAGATAGCTATAGGAAAATGAATATCGGAGCTTTCTCTAACAATACCGTGCAGAGCTAAATAATAATACTGAAACGTTATTGATTAGGTAGGTATCACGTCACGGTAATGTGCTGAGTTCTCGCGCTGTATCTTGAATATAAACTGTGGGTATTACTGATACTAATATAAACATCTGATAGAAACCGTTCCAACCAAGTCCAAGCTAAAAAACTGTCGTCTACAAACTCAAATAAAAATAATTCACTTTGTTCCAGACTTTTGCACATAAAACATAAAACGTTAAAGTTTTTTTCACTGAAAATCCTGAAGAATCTTGTGTTTCAATAAGTCTTGTCAAACGAGACAACTGCTGGCAATGTTCTTATTGCAAACTCTGCACTTGGCCCCTTATTGAAACTTACATTTTACGCTAACCGCACGAAATTGAAACCTAACCTCATTAAATAAAGTCTATTTTAAAATCAAACCGCCAATTTCAGACAGTGCATTTCACATTGTAAATTGAACTTAATAGTCGACCAATTACAGTTTAATATCTTTTGTGGTGGATGTATTCAAAGCGTATGGATTTAGGAAGGAACATGCGCGATTGTGAAAGAAGATGGATTAAGGCACGAGCGATAAGGGCGCAGTCTGGACTTACGCGGCTGGGGGAACTCGGCAGTTGTGAGGTCGTTGACTAGCGAGAGGGAAGTTAGCGGCGAGTTGCAAGTTCACAAGCGGTCTACTAGATGTGCCGACGAGATACGAATGGGAAGGCGATCCGTGTGGTAATTAGGAGCCGAGTGTCGTTTGGACTCCAGCTATTCTCACGCTAGTTAGATGGGCCATCGGAATAGGAATGGTGCGGTCAGGTCTGTTGAGCGTATTGTCCGACCCTGAAATTATTTCCCGATTAGTTGCAAGTATTTTTATGGCAGGGGTCTTCCCATTTATTCTTATAGCGAGGCAAAAACAAAGAAAAGCGAAGTGTCGTGCGACCGCTGCCACTATTTACGGTCACTCAGTAATATAATTGTTATTGAACTAGGTACATATTTCAATATAATTTATTTTTAAAAACGTGGAGCTCATCTGAACGGTTCCTAACCGAAGGTCATTGCCGTCATGTCACCTGCAGAGAGAGTGCTTGACGTGATTGATGGCCATGACGAAGCTTGTCGTTTAATGAGCTGGCAGAGTTGCTAATTGTAGGGTTAATGTTTAGCTGAATATTCACAAGACGTGTTGATGAGGTTATGATCGGCTTATCGGAATATTAATAACGTACAGAGAACTCTCTTTGGAAGAAAAGTGTGATATTATTACCTACATACATAGGTAGGTAATATTATTAAGTACACTTCGAAACAAATTAGGGATGTTACCCTGAGCAACCCCTAATTGTTTTAGGGGGAACCGGATGCGTACGTGCTTATCAGATTCTCCTATACTTTTTATACTCTCTTAAAAGTAAAATTGTATGTTTGTGTGTAGTATTGGTCCGATTTTTGTTTTTACTAACGAAAAACTATAGGTATTATTAACGGGAGTCATAGGCAATGAAAAAAATAATGTTTTAGTTGCGATGCGGTCAGGACACTGTATTTCTACTCGATATGTGTACGTGAGTGATTATTTATTTGAGCTCCACGCGGACGAAATCGGGAGCTAAAGCTAGTTAGAAATATTTATGATGAGAAAAATAAATACAAATTCATTGCGAAGTGAAATGATTCAGACTCAAAATATCGTAGAATTCGTTTCTATACAAATAATATACGAGTATTTACGTCCTCTACGTAAGTACTCGAGTCTTTTCACATACAGTATTCTATACAGTAATCACAATAACATTGTAACAATAATGTTACCTATCACAGTAATTGATAGGCTCGTGATGCTCTGAAGTATACTCTCCGATATTAAAATAGAAGATACTTTTACAATCAATAGAAGCTTGGTTCTCAATTTTCATTCATAATACTCTCGATACCAACTCCTACGCGTGAGGTAAGTACAGTCTACTTAATTAGGTATCTTGGGATTCTTGAAAGATTTCTAATTTAAGGTAACATCATGAATTTTTCTACCTAATTTTGTAGGTACTCAAAACTAGTATTTAATCTGGATCCGGATACTTGGGCGGCCTGTATTTGTGTCAACGTTGTGTGCAGTCTTGCGTTAGGGAATAATTAGTGTACGAATGTATTAACATATACGTACGCATATATACCTGTAAGTATTTAGTACTTGCACATAATCTTAAACATTGTTTGAAGCCATAAAAATAATTCTCCTAAAAATCTTGTTATTATTTTCTATAAACCGATCTACTGAAAATAGGTTAAATTGATGTCATTTCCTATTCTATCGCCAAAATGCTCATAGCCCCTTAACCCACAACAAAAGCGACCACAACCCTTTACAAAAACCTTATCTGTAAACAGATCTACTCCGTAATGCCACCAGAACAGGTTCTTTATAATTAATCTGCTCGGTGACCGTCAACAGAAATGGAAAGTAAATCCAATTTTCCGCGGTTTCCCGCCTCTCCACAGAATACAGAACAAACCAGAAGGCCCAGCGCAGCTGACGAGATGACTTACACGAGCAATTATGACAATATGACGTGACATTTTGCCAACGACGAGAAATTCACAGCATTTTTTTAATTTGCGCAATATTATTTGTCCGTGTAAGCCTGTAGATAGGAGCATCATTATAAGGTACTTTATTACTGTAGTTTCAATTGTCATGCATTGTTTTTTTTTTGGAATCCGTTTTTATCTGACTATGCCAGACAGAGGTAGGGAGGGAGTAATATTTTTTGTAATAATATCTGATAAAAAAAATGGTAACCAAACAAGCAAGCCATACAATGCAGACGAGATTAGGCAGGTGGGGATGTTTATTTTGTTTCTATTCACGGCATGAAATTATGATCATAATAGGCGCCCTCTGGTATGTTCTGTATTCTGGGCACTTTCCGCTGAGTGGGAACAAACATAATGACCGCGGTGTGAATTTGAATAATGTTATTCATGGCGCGAGTGCACGGGGGCGCGCTCTGGCCTCTACGCGAGAGTTACTAGCGCAGATGCTGTGGTTGTGATTTGAAAGTGTGCTGTATCACTGTAGTGGAAAATGATGTCTGTTTAATTAAATATATTAGCGTCCACGGTAACAATTTGACATAGCGTCTTTGTGTCGCAGTGATAAAGACGATATTTGTAGTTCATCATGTCATTAATGACGTGTGGCTAACTATTCCTGCCCTCAATGAATCTCGCAGTGTATATAGGTAGATATCATTTAAAGCAAAATAACAAAACTGAAAAAAGAAAATGATCTGCTATGATGCCTCAAAATAATATTTTGAAATTAAAAAAGTATTTTGGATTGTAAAATAAGTCAATAAGCACAAACGGCGCGCCGCATGGCTACAGATTCAATGTTCTATAATTGAATAAGAATACGCTTAGTATTCATCACAGGCGCTACCATTTTAATTTTAGAAAAAAAATATTCGTCTTTTTATTGTACTGCATTTTTTATACCTAATACTAAACACAGGTGATGTTAAAACGATCCTCAATCTGAGAAGGTGTTACCGCACGACATCAGCATGTATATGCCTACGATGTATGTGTTACCTAAAAACTGATGTAATTGTTTCTTTTGTTACAGATTTCATCGTGATGATTCCAAAGAAATTACCAGTTTGTGGGTCAGTACAGATTCTTACGAACAAATAAATATATTACGTCACATTCAAAAGAAGATAACTTTTTACCTTAGCACGTCCCAAAATATTTATGACGATTGTCACTTTTTCATTTCACTAATGGAACTTAGGGAATGCTGGTACTTAGGTCATATTTTGATTTAAATCGACAAAACTTCTATGTCTTATACTTGACGATTATAACGCCAAGCGATATTTGTATATTACATGACCTATTTTTTTACGTATATCACCAAAGTCATTCGCTGATCTCGCATGAGAAGACTGACTTTCGAGTTCGACCGATACTTCAATCGATAAGGAACAAAATGCTCATGGAGTGGCGACCGCCCCACATGTCAAACCATACGGTTTTGTATTCTGTGTGTCAAACAGTGCAATTTCATTTGATCCCGCTCGGTACACGGGTGTGGCGTCATAGCTATTAACCATATTCAATACACGCGCCTTCATATTCCCGAAATTGATACGAGACGAAACAAAATCGAATAGAAAAATGAAATCTTTGTACCTACGTAGAATTACATTATAAATTCAATAAGACACAGCCTCAGACCGTAGGGCTGTCAGTTTGAAAATAGTTTTTATTTGGATTGTATGTAATGTAATTGAAAAGAAAACAACGTCTAGTAATTGTAGGTAGGTACGTACTATTCTTTACTTATATTTGTTCACGTGGGCAAAATGGTACTCATTGATAATTGGTTTGAAGTTACACAGTTTTATTTTTGTAGTACTATTTATTTTTACTTATTTTTTATGTTTTGTGCTCTGTAATAACAAAAGGAGTGAGTCTATCATAAATGTCTGCCTACAAAGCTTTGCTTAGGTAATGAGAAGAATCAACCAAGCTCGCTTAATGATCAATATGATAACCTCTAGGTACCAGTTATATCTGACCCGCAGTTTCATTTTGAAGGTCAAGAAAATGTTCCTACTTATTAGATTATTCCCGTGAAAACGTCGAACAATTTGTAGTGAGTAACCTAATATTCTACTACACTTTTTTGGGATAACGAGCATCGAATGAGATATGGAAAGTCCCGAGAGACTCTCTCTACTTACCACGTACGCAGTTTATACGTTTAATGTTGTACCTTTTCTACAGTGTAGACAGTTTTTGGGATTCTCACCATTTATTTTCTGTATTTCTTGTAGTTATGAAATCTTTTATAGGTACCTGTCGTGTCTTTATCATAAAGTTTCGAATTGGGGACAACAGAAAACACTTCCTCCCTTATTAATAAACGTGGAGTAAACTACCACCAGTGTAACTTCAGAAGGATTAATCTTACGTTTGAGGTTTAAGTTTGGCAAAATTTAAACCCGCGTTCATTAGCAAGTACCTATACATAACGGGTGTAAAAAAAACACTGACAGTTCAGTTCGTGCTGGGTCACTGTTCTGGACCACACCTGGGAACCTTCTGGCTACAGAAGAATGTTGCCTATTTTGATAGACAGAATACATTATTAACGGTATACGATAATTATTATAATGTGTCTTTTACTCCCCGTATTTTTTTATAAATCTGTAGCTTTCTCTTTTATATTTCGCTTTAATATGTCTCCACCAATATTCTGAAGCAGACATTAGAAAGGTTTGCTGAAAGAATGTCACAGTCAGTCGATATTATTTATTTACCAGTCACGACAGACGTCAGTCCAGATATCTCCGAACAGTAGAAAATCGCAGACCTTTTTCCCGTAAATAATAAGTATGTCAAGAGACTCATAATACAGATTATAAAAGTAGACAATCAGCAAGACCTTTTTTTCCAACGCTTTCTAGATTTTCATATTAGCATCTAGCAGTTAATAAAGAAACTAATTATTAGCTAGTAATGTGTCCGTAATAAGTCCTCGACTACTCAGCCCCATAGTAACGCCCATGGGGCCCTTTCGTAATACGACACCATGACACATGGCTTCTAAAATTTAAGTGAGTATAAGTCAGTGTATGGGCGCGGTCTGTGATCGAACTGTCTCCTCGGTTTGCGATCGACACGCGTGATGTATTGGGGTGAGCCCATACCTAATGATGCGACAAACTATACTGAGCTTACGCGGGTTCTGTTTACCATTTATTTAAGTCATGTTTCTTTTTTAATTCATTTAGAGATAACCAATAAGCAGGCCTACAACTACTCGGTACTCAATGTAATCGCACTGTGCCGATCTCTACGAACATCTTCCCTAGTTCACACTCTGAAGTACGAGTACAATAATAAGGCAGTAATAAAAATATGTCTACAAGCCATTCCAAATCACATTAAGTTCCTTTTCCAAACTTCCAAATTATCGTAGTTATAGAGTTAGTCCTACGAGGCCGCGCGGCGTGGTGCGCCGTTATTGTCCGATGGGCCAATAACGCCCACCTTACCGCGAATTGTCTCGTAAACATTTGTCTCAGAAAAAGATAATTTTATATACCTATTCGGAATCGACATACCTATATAGATCGTACCTACCATAGACAGCTTTATTAATTGGCATAGACAAAATCTACGATAATTAATGTGTCTGAATTTCACCGACTGCCTCGTTGGTCACAAAGCGCGACTGCTGAGCATGAGGTCATGGGTTCGATTTCCAGGTTGAGCAAAGTGTTATTGTATTTTCAGGATTTTTTCGTAGCAGCCTTGGAGTCTGGATTTGTACCTGGTTGGTGGCATTAGGCTCGCCCCCTAATACATGGGCTAAAACATGAATATAAATTACTGGAGAAATGTGGGTGTACTAATGGGTACACCTCTGCCTATCCTATCCTATGTTATGTGAATTTCGTTAGCTCAGACCGCTCGAGTAGCAATAACGTATGTGTCTAGTAATAAAAAGTAACGTTTGCAGCAAGTCTGAAAATATATAAAGAAATAGGTAATATTTGTTTGTATTGACTACACAAGTCATATTACTAATCTAACCACAGATCATACTCATTGTTCGAGGTACTAAGTAATCACAATCTACTTCGTAATGTAGCTTTAAGCTTAGTCGCGTCCTTGTAATAAGATTTCTATTCGTACGACTATTCCTGTGTTGTGTTTGTGAGATCGTTATGTCGAATCGTGTGAGGAGATTCATTGTTTGAAAACATTATTTTCGTCTTATATTAGAGATCTCATACGTCTGTTACGTTGAATTTAGAACTTCTGTGATAGTGGTAGGTAAGTAATACGTATAAACAATAAGTAGTGTTCTGATGTCTGCTGTTCTTTGTTTAGTGATGACGTAAAGCTCTTTATTAGCATTTAGCATAATATTGGATAAGTTTTAACCTTTGACAGTTGACGGTCGTACATCGGTCTAAATAAGTTTTGCTCTTATTACAAATGACGGTCGTACAAGGTTTAAACATTGCCATTTTAATTTTTTGACTTTTTAATTTTACATTTTAGTAAAATATCTCAATGACCGCAAACAAAACACAAAACAAAAGAGTGCCGGTATCTTTTATCACTTAATAACAACTTGAACCACTGGGCAATCCCTTAGAGACTATCTGAAAGTGGCGTTGACGTCAAACGAGCAGCCATACTCGACCTAATATTTAATATTTCATCCCCACGAATAGGAGGAAAAAATAACAGAATTCAAAATGCTGAAGACATGATAAAATCTTATTATAAAATGATAAAGTCAGTTTAGTATTCAAGGCACGTTCATAATCCGTAATCTATTTTGGTGATGTTATTAGCAATTCTAAGACCGAGTATTATTTTAAGATTATGTTTATTCTATATCTGGCATAGACTAAACAAGCAGATGTTTTATTTTGTGTGAAAAAAAAAATCTTTCATCATCAACTCTATGTCAAGCTGTTTTCTTGTAATTAGTACAAATGATAGAATAAGCCAAGATTTAGAGACTTCGTCGAGTTTTTGAACTTGCTTTTTAAAATAAATATGAAGCAGCAGTAGGTAGACAGAAAAAGGTCGATATTATAAACGCTTGCCACCAAGATGGACAAAGATTTAATATAAATAACAATTACTTTTAATAACTTTGCGTTTTTTATGAACCCTGTCCTACACTTCGATAAAGTAAACATGTAATTGAAAAAAAAAACAAGACCCACATCCCTACTTACTTCCGGCAAAAAGTAATCTCGACGTGAACCAACACCTAGTCCGCAATGAGTAACAAACATCCAACAAACGAATATTACAACATGCAGCGAGCACACATAACAAAAAAGGGCTGAAACAAAAGTGACACAAAAAGAAAAGTTCAGCTCACAAAGAGGTGTGTGGAGCCGGGTGTAGCGGCTGGTGTGCTGCAGGAGACAAATATTTAAACTGTTTTGGGAAAACTTTGTGTTCTATTTTTGATATTGTTTGCTTTGAAAAGTTTAATAAGGTGTGGGTGAGGTGTGTTATGTTATGTTTTTACGCACGGATCCGTACGTTTGTATACTACGTGTATACGCAACGCGGCAATTACCGACATTCTATGTTTAACTAATGATATAACAAAACATTCCAGCCTACCCACGGGTGCAGAACTATACATCTTAAATCAGATTGATAGTGAAAGCGAATTTGCACACAAATCATGTTTAGTGGCAACCCAGCTGCGCAAACAGCCGCAATATGCGCGTGCGCAACCCATGTGTGCGCATAAAAATGTACGTAAATATTGCGTGGTTGTGTCTATGATTGATAATCAATTTACAATGGTTTTCCAAACGATTTGCTTGTCCTTCATGAAACGAATTCTAACTAATGTTAGTTTGTTTGTTATAAAAGGCGGAAGGGACTTCTGTGCACAAAGATGAGAAAGACTATCGCTCATCGTAGAAATAGTTTTCTTTGTATGAGAATACCAACTTTACTCAAGAATGTTTGGGAAGAAAATCATTTATCCCTGACTCTATGAAAATTGAAATGTTATGGGATCAACAAGCACAAAGTATTATCTCTTGAGCAAATCTCCCGCTATATTATTGTTTATGTTCGATTTACAAGTTTATTGTGAACAAACCTAACGTGAACAAAACATCCGCTGTAAAGCTTATTTAAATCGATGTTGTACATTTCCTAAGCTTTGATCTATTACAATCTCACAGCTGTATTGTTTCGCATCAAAATATTGCCGTAGACTGGACAGGCCGATGAGCACTGAGCAGTAACAAACACATGTGAGGTGATCGTGATAGCGGTTTGGCACTGCACGCGTATCTGAGCGCTAGTGCTGATGAAACATGGCGTGGCTGAGTGACGACGCAGAATAGTTTCGTGTATACAGATCGAAGGATTGTTACTATTTGGTTGTATTATTATTATATAATGTTTGTGCTAGCCCGTTATAGTAACGCTGCAGTGCCAAGCGTAGGTACCTCACGATTAATTGATTAGGTAATACCTAAGAGGCATACGAGGACGTCACTTGTGTTGAATACACGTCAGCGGATAATATTGTGACAATTACTTCAGACTATTGTTGGTCTCCCAAGTAGCGCCTCAACACGCAGTCTGCCCGCTCCCGCATCCAGTGCGGCGGGCGGTCCGCTGTGTCCCAACAGATGTGTCACGTGTAAGAAGGCGTGGGACGAGAGACGGCCGGGACGCAGACTTGCCTACTTAACAATAGATTTATTTGTTATGCCCGTGTCACGTTTGCGTTACGCGTCTAAATCCCATTCACTGTAGGTATGTGAAATTGTGCTCGAGATAACTATTACCATTAAACCGCAACCGATGAGTATCACTTTACCCCAAAACAGTAGATTAGTTCAATTCATTACTCTAAGTTTGCACACCTCGATAGCCGTGACAACGGTTGATCTCGGTCGAGTTCCGGTTGTCGCAACACAAAAGTAAAGATGCCGTTTTCTCAAGACGGCAGCCATTTTAAAAACGTTTTATATTTTTTTAAATTTTCAATGAGTGACGCGCGTCAACGATAACAAAGCACTTCATTACAAAAACGTCTCGATTCATAGGAAATTTCTGTGACGGCTACAGTTGTCTATTGTATTTATTGTTACTACCTAATTATATGAATAGTTATTAGTCGACAATCGTAGGGATTCACATTATCAATAATGTCGCCAATAATCTCGCCGAACGAACGATCAATCGTTCGTTCGGCGAGAAAGAAAAAAGCGGGATGAGAGAAACAAAACAGACAAGAGAATAAACACGAGTGTCCATCCTATGAAATTAAAAACTTAGAAATACATTCTTAAGAATCTTTCACATTTAAAATATAATCTAAACACATAACTAAAATTCTTTTCAATACCACATTGAATCTTCAGTAACGTATCAAGTAACAACACCCCAGAAACCATCAAACATAGAATGGTGCGAAAAGTCATAAACTTAAATGTAGTAAGTTAATATCTCCGTAATGTAATCAGTCCTTTACTATCCTTCAGCGTATGTAGGCCGTTTATAACGATGTAAAGCCTTCGATATACAGAAAGCGACGCGAGGGCGGTGTACATCATGGTGGCAAATGTAACTGTTAGCGAAACAATAGTCAATTCATAAAACTGTCTGATGTTGTTACTTTATTGTATTTAAACTTACGTATTTACCTAACTATGCCAAGTACGTGGATAAGGTTAATAGAGCTCTTTTATGGTTTAGATTTAGAGATGAGTGGACTATTATGACAGATGTTATTTTAGAGCCAAATAAGTGTGATTCAATTCGTAAGATTATAATTAAGGAGAGACATCGCACTCGTCGCTACGCTTGTAATGTCGCCCACACCTAAACGCGTTCTCTGTAACAGAAGGTTTACAATACAAGATTGGTTTGGAATGTTTTATTATGTTTTATTAGGAGGGATGTGGGACATAAAACAGTTTTCCTGTAACGTTGGTCGAGAGAATCTGTGTTATGTATTGTGGTCAGTAGTCTGAAACGTCGGTATCAATTACTATTCGTGATGAGTTGCAGATTCATTTCTGCGCTGTTTTGTTTTCTACTTGTTCACTGATTACTTATATCGTAATTGGTATTTTTTGTATAGAATTTTCCTGTCGGGTAATCAGGAATAGTCGGTATATTGGAGAATTTCCCTGATCAATACAATGGCAAATTATACGGCACGATAAGTTTTATCGGTCATGCTGATATAGGATGTACCTAGCAACTTTTGATTTATTGAGTAAATACTAGACATTGGTTTAAAAAAAAGAAGAAATAAGTCGGTAAGTGTGTGTGTAACTCGATGTTACCACAAGAAGATTACTATTTCAAGAAACAAAATAACTCAGGCACGTCACGTTTGAAAAGCAAACAGATCCAAGTATTTCCAACGGCACCGCGACCTCCACGCACCCGCCACGCAGACAGCACGCAGCCTCCGACTGGATCTAATTCTGAACTAGATATTTTCCCCCGCATTAATCACATTTGAGTAAACACATGCGTTTGACAGATTACCGACGACCTCACGGCGGACGGCCTGCGGCTGAAGTTGAAACGAACAGGAATATTCTCGGAAATAATGCAGATTCATAATTACATGCAGAAGGTTCACCTAATGCAGCACCTTGAGGCAACATACGTGCAGAGAGCAGTCTGGACAGACAAACGGCCTCATGCGTGCACAGCGTGCGCACACGCGGGACTGTGGAGGATTGTTTAGTTTGAACGATTCTTCAGTCGTTGCAGGCGTGTTGATCTCGAGACTATAACAGCGATTATGTCTTTTAACTTCCCCAAGAAGTCGCAAACCGATAGGTATCCTAGAGTCCTCACCAGTTCCTGCTGTTTACACCATGTCACGTGTAAAGGTACCGATCATTGTCTTGTGTTCAAAGTGGACGTTCTGCGGTTTCACTTTAGTAGTGGCATCTCGTAGACGTTTCAAACTAATGTTATGACTAGGATATTTACGGATTTTTAACACACCATTATTCTGGTGAGGATGTTTTTATTACAGGAACAAACATTGTTCTGTAATGTGTCTATTGTTAAGAAATTTTCTCGATTGTTCGAGTATTTTGCATACCTATATGAAAAGTAAAGAAAAATAACAGTTTTTCTGCTTATAATATTTTGATGCAAGGAATATAAAACATTTGTTGTTCGCTAGGTTCGTATTTGAATTCTTAATTAGGTGGTGAGATAACTAGGTTTTACTGTAAATGCAATTTTAAATACTGCAGGGTAAGACGGAATCAGTATTTCCTGTGCTGGCCTCTTTGTAATTCGAATCAGTACCTAGTAATATCTCGCGACGCGATGTGACGAATCGCGACTTCGTCCACGTGGTTCTTTTCCACCCGAGTCAAGTTACGTCTTTGGTTACTGCTCTATATAGCCTATACTATTCCTCGTGAATCTGCAATAACATGCTTTCAAATCCGACTGGCAGTTTCAGAGATTAGCGCGTTTAAATAAACAAAAACCCTTCAGCGTTATTATAGGTATATTAGTATAGATTTAAGGCAATAAATGCCTGAAGTGACATTTTGATAAAACTTACGCATTCCCGATACTACATAAACATGAGCATGACGTAATATACCGAAAATAATATAATGGTAATAGCTAACCTCTTGTATGTCTTTGTTTCAGATGTGCACCGCTCCTGCGTCGAGAGCTCTTCAAATAATTGTTTGCAGACACAAAATGTGAGTAAATCCAAACTAAACATATCAGTTATGATTATTTTCCCACTTTCGTTTTTGGTTGAGGCTCACTAGTCCACCAGCTGTGAATGTCTTTCTAAGATGATTAATATTACAAGGATTTTTACAGTCTTAACCAAAACAGAGCAGTAATGAGTGAAAGGGACACCGTGACGAAATCTTTTAGCATAGATCTTTCAGTACATACTAGAGCACGGAGCGACGAAATATTTCCCCGTTCATTGAAAAAAAAAACAACTATTCCATACTAAATGTAGTACACAGTCAAAATGTATAGAATAGCGGAATTTTTTAATAACCCACGAAAAGTTTCATCGCTGGCGTACCTATCTAGAATCATAAAATCTATCAATGATAAAAGTTTCCGTTACCAGTCACCTCCACGCCATATTTCTGAATATAAAAAACCAACCTTATATACAAACCAACCTTATATTACACTAATATTAATATTGTAGGTAGGTATTTCCGTCCGTTTCCTGACGCGCCACTATCCCACATTTATTCTGTCATCTTACCCCGTTATGAAAATATTTCAGTATAATGCTATAATGAAACCACGTCAATCATTCATCAGCCTGCTTTCAATCCGGGCAGTCTCAACAATGCCCGGGCAGTACGTGAAATAACTACTGTCGGCAAAATACCGATAAATCATGTCGATGTAAAAATAATGAGAAGTAGCTGCGTGCCGTCCGTGTGGACTGACGATATTGAATTCATGATGAATGTGGACATTTCATGATGAGAATATCATATTGAAAATTCTTTACAAGTTTTAATAATTCCAAAGCTTGTATTGAAAAGAGGTCACTATTTTATTTAAAATGTGTATAACGACACATTTTCCAATCCAGACTTGTCGCGTCACTGTTGATGAGTTTCATTCAAATGTATCATTACATTATTATCTGTATTTACATAGTAGGTATTACGTATTTTCCCAATATATATTATGTCGCCCACGTGAGGTAACCCGAGCACACAGCAGACTTCTACTGATTGCATTCATTACTCGCTAACAAATGTAGTCAAACACCAGTCGGCTATAACTCGCGACACAACAGTGGAATTAATTTATTAATATTTTTGTTTGCAGGTAAATATCCTCTACGAAAAGTTACTTCTGAATCTATAACAATGGAGCTGGAAGACGTGGAAATGTTCCGAGATGGCAACTACTCTTACGACGAAAACGGCACGTACAACGGAACGTTTGAGAACTGCCCCAACATCAACTTGCCCGTGGTGTACGTGGTGACGCAGGTGCTGTATGCCCTCGTGTGCGTGGTTGGATTGCTCGGCAACACTCTCGTTATCTACGTGGTTCTTCGCTACTCCAAGATGCAAACGGTCACCAACATGTACATAGTCAACCTCGCCATCGCTGACGAATGCTTCCTTATCGGTATACCGTTCCTGATCACCACCATGTCGCTTCGATCCTGGCCGTTTGGACGCTTCATGTGCAAAGCGTACATGATATCCACCGGGATCAACCAGTTCACCAGCTCCATATTCCTGTGCATCATGAGTGCGGATCGGTACATAGCTGTGTGTCATCCGATAGCAGCGCCGAGACTTCGGACGCCATTCGTGTCGCGCGTAGTCTCCGCTGCGGCATGGACTGCGTCTGCTCTGGTGATGACGCCCATCTTCATGTACACGACGCTGATACCAACAGACAATGGTCTCTCGTGCAACATCGTGTGGCCCGAGCGAGAGTTCAACAAAGGCCAGACGTCTTTCACACTGTACTCTTTCGCGCTTGGCTTCGCCGCTCCTCTTACTCTGATCTTCGTGTTCTACTGCCTCGTCATCCGTAAGCTGAAGACTGTTGGCCCAAAGAACAAATCTAAAGAAAAGAAACGATCCCATAGAAAAGTGACCAAGTTAGTTCTGACAGTGATAGCGGTGTACGTGTTATGTTGGCTGCCATACTGGGCGTTCCAAGTGGCGCTCATATACTCTCCACCGAACGAGTGCGCCAGCCGCATCACTATCACAGTGTTCCTGGTGGCAGCGTGCTTCAGCTACAGTAACTCTGCCATGAATCCGATCCTCTATGCTTTCCTCTCAGACAATTTCAAGAAGAGTTTTCTAAAGGCGTGCACTTGCGCAGCCGGGAAAGATGTGAATGCAACTCTGCATGTGGAGAATAGTGTGATACCACGGAAGAGGGGTGGAGGAGCTGCCCGTGCGCAGCTGCGTGCAGCGGAGTCGAGAGGAGGTCTGTCGGTGGGGGGAGGTGTGGGGGGGTCGCGCTCCGACGCGTCCACGGCGCTGACATCGAAGTCGGCGGCGGCGAGTGAGGCGCTGCCCCTGGAGGCGCGGCCGGCCACGCTGGCCCCGCTGATAGCGCCCAACGGGCTGTCGCACACGAAGCTCTGAGTGCGGGCCTCTCGCCGGCGCCGCGAGTCCAGCGTCGTGCTGGAGGAGGACACGCTGATCGTGTCCATCGAGTAGAGTAGAGAGACTGTCGGACGGGACGCCGGCGGCCGCAGAGACTCGAGCCCTGTTTCTCGGCCGCCGGCCAGCCCAGGGTCCAGTTTTGTACCGGTTCAAGTTTTTAATATAACGTGTAAGGTGTGCAGTGTGGATCGATATGTGATGAACTTATTTTGTTTCTGTATAAAGTCAACATTGTATGGAGTCGATTCGGCCTAGGGTTGTAACGATGAATTTACTAAAATGTAATTTTTTATCGCATAGCGAATGTAAGGTTACTGTTTGTATACTGTGTAATTAAGATGTAAAAAATTGTACATATCGTGTAAATATTCGTAAAATTGTCATAATGTCACAGTTGTAATAAAATTACGTTCGTGAAAATGTGTTAATTTATTTATAGCCATTCTCAACCTTAACCCTAACATGATAAGAATCAAATCACATGTTTGCCTCTCTGCAGAGCTGAGTAGTTGATATGAATAAACGACTACTATTCGGGAAATAGTGTCACATTTAGGGCCCGTCGAGAACATTCTCTTTATAGCTAGTTCCCAACAGCTCGTTGAGCTAGAACGACCTGAATATAGATAGTACACTAATACATGACTGGTAATCTAGGTTTAAAGCCAACTAACAGAGAGTCATCGCTAGTAACAATAGCATTATGGCCACTCACTTCCATCTGGAAACATTTTAGCCAATAGCTTTAATATATCAATTTGACAGTAGAACAAAAGCATAATGAAATATCTATTTGTCTCCACCTTACTACTACAGTAATTCATCGTGAACATGAGGCGCACACTTCGGTTACAGCACTGGACTTAGGGATTCATGATTGCACAAAGATAGGAGGGCACGGAGTGGATATGGTTGTCTGTTATAGTATAAGGCAAATTACCTATACAAATAATTAGTGTAACAATTTACTACCTTTATGAGATAAATAAATGATTACTTATTATTATTGTTGTTTGGTTCAGGACAGTTTGTATTGTAGCTCTACGATTTACAGGATACATTATAATTATGGAATAATAATATATTTGCCTCATAAACCACCCACGTAAATCTCAAAATGATGTATCCACAGTTAAAGTATACTCGAGGAACATTAACATATGACTGTTGACCAGATCTGGAGAGCTCTTAACGCTAACATAAATCAGATGTTTAGAAAACTAACACAAAAATACACGTTATTATTTCTGGCTCCGCGCGTTCACACCACGACCACGCCGCTTTCTGTTGAGAAACTTCGCCAAAACACACAAGAATAACGCTTTCCGACTGAGTTTGTGAATGTATTGTGCGGCGAGCGCGCGGCGCTAGGTACGCGCAGTATATTCACTCTGCAACACTACTGCTTCAATAATATGAGGAAATTAATATTACGTGTGTGCGTGTAACGGTCTTCAGGGGTCTTCACAGCTGAGGGGTCTACTACAGACAGGTGCTCTCCGTGAAGACGACGCACACACGGGACTAGTTTAATACTGGTGCCGATTCTCTTGGTCACAAACTAAACTAAAATTAGACTATTTCCATCTTTTTCTGTCCAATAAAACAAGAAACAGACTAATGTAAATAAGAGCTGTCAAATTTAGTCAATTTGACACATCCATGCAATTATAGTTGACATCTTAAAACGTATGGATTAAAAATACGGAAAAATTCAAGGCAAAACTAATTTGACATCGCCAACTTAGTTCTTTATTGGTGCCGATTCCCTTGTTCACAAACTAGACAAAATTTATAGAATTGACATCCCTTACTAACATACAGCGAAAGGAAAGGACGGTGACATTCCGTGACATTAAAGAACTAAGTTAGAGATGTCAAATTAGTTTTGCCTTGAACTTCTCTGTATTTTTAAGCTATACGTTTTAAGATGTCAACTATAGCTGTATGGATGTGTCAGATTGACTAAATTTGACAGCTCTTATTTACATTAGTCTCTTTCTTATTTTATTGGACAGTAAAAGATGGAAATAGTCTAATTTTAGTTTAGTTTGTGACCAAGGGAATCGGCACCAATGTCACCGTCCTTTCCTTCCGCTGTATGTTAGTAAGAGATGTCAATTCTCTAAATTTAGTCTAGTTTGAGAACAAGGGAATCGGCACCACTGTATTTCTAAGCAACTGATCTTAACACACCTATAGTAGGTAAACCTACATATGGTTTAAACATTCTATCTTCCTCAAGATGATTGTAAAATCATTTGTGCAAATAATTTAGTAAAAAGTAATTCTTCTGTGCTTTGTTATTGTGTGTCTTATCCTACCGGGCTATGACCTCATTTCGGCACTAAAGAATATCCGGAGAGATTTTGTTGAAAAGGATTAGAGTCTTTTATCATTTTAAGTGAATTCTGTTAAGTAAACAATAATCTAAACATGGTTTTAGATTCCACTAAGGAGAAATAAAAATAAAGTTTATTACTTAAGTGGAAGGAAAATTATTTCTAGTATATTATTATTGCCGTCACAACATGGGAATAATAAAGTTAATAGCTACACGCGTTTATAAATCTAAATAGGCAGGTAGGTAGGTTTACTAAGATTATAACTGAAGCGCTACAAAATACATCTAAATATTATGCAGAATAAAGTTTATGGCTACTACCTACTACTCATACTTTTAGTACTAGACTAAAATATTATCTTTTATAGGTACCATAGTTAAAGAGAACTTAAAATAATCACGGAGTTAATTGTCGGAATAAGGCTTTAAAGTTTGTCTGAAGATCATTAGTATTCACAAAAGAGCTGTAGGTAATTGATGAGTATTTAAACTTGGTGAAAGTGGTCCCTCAAAGAAAAGTGTTGATTTTGTGAAACTTGAGTAAGTAAGACCACTGTTCATTAAGGTGTCCTAATTATACATTGTGACTTTTTAATTGTTCTGAAATTGGAGACCTTCAACTTGTGCTAGTAACAGACTCCACTGTTGGACTGTCTGTCTGTAGCATAAGTCGAGTTGCAAACGAAGAGAGCACATGAAGCTACCAAGGTGATCCCGTTAGCGTGAAGTTAATGGCAGGCCTATCGTTTTCTAACTAGAGCAACGAAAGCCAATAGACTGATAAACCAAACATTGACTTACTCGTAGCACGCACAGTCTAACTAGGATCATTTATTAGTCTAGAACAAACGATATTGTCCTCGCCATCAAAATACCTTACCTTAGAAACCTTAGCGGCCTAACGACTCGCAGCCAAAATCTATTCTTTGCCAGGCCCACAATCAATCACGTCACGACTACTACCAATAAATCGTTTATCGTTTTATATCACAGAATGAATCGCCCGTAACCCGCAGTACGAATGTACCACCGTGTCGGAATGCAGCGCGTATCTAGGCATCCACTTACATTCCACTCCTTAGGAACCCGCTCACCCTATGACATAAATCTTCGGCCAGACCATAAATAATAGGGGTACAGAATATGTGGGCCTATGGTAATATACAGGGTGCATACTTGAGCTCAAAGAGGCGGTTGGAATATTAGATTTTGGACAGTTAAACGGATTTTTGGCAGACAATAATATGTTAGAGTTTTGTACTGTTCATTTGAGAGTAAGCCATTAAAATAACGACAACAAAATAGAAAAGGTTTTTCCTTCATACCAGTTAAGATAACAGATGAATCCTTACGTGACAAACTGCTCATAACGATGGAACAATGAGTTGAAGAAGGACTTCGGAGGAAGAAACCCCAAGCGATGCTGAAACACTTTAACTTCGCAGAGATTTCATATCCGTCAGTTGATGGGGAATGATTTCATCGCAACGCTAAAGTCAACCGTCCCAGTAGCACTGTTCAGTTGGGCTCTAAAACACATTCTGTATAAGTAAAGTGATACTTATCTTTTATGTTAATAACAATATTGGAGCGCCTGTATACTCGCATAGTTTTGCTAAATAGAGCCCTTAAAAGCCCTTTCCTTTGCATGATAAAGAAAATAAATGTACCTAGATGTTATCAAAGAAGGGTCTTTAGAAGTATGCAGTAAGTGAATGTAGTTTACATACTTTACTACTCAACGAACAAAGCTTAAAGACTAATCTAACTAAGTATATTAAAATATAAATTGCAAGACATTTTGTAAATCAGAAAGCGTCTTAGAGCGCTCTCACTTCTATTTGAAGTCAATACGCCGAGGCTCCATGCATGTGAGAGTTTGATCGTCAATATTATGGTATTTTACGACATACCCGCGCTATAAAGAACGCCATGGTTTCCCATCATATTGGAAATACTGAAATACCCCATCAATACGCTGGAATGAGGTTAGCGTGAACATACGTTTTATATTTTATAGACACGTCCTACTTTCTACGGCAGTTTTTGGAGTCAGAGACAATATTTTCCAATACTTTTTATTGTGGTGAAGTGGTAGATAGGGAACAGGTAAATGTAACCACAAGCGCGCTGTTCTTTTTGGGGATTTCTTTCGGAATATTGTACGTCTACGGGTGGGTACCTGGGTATATGTCGAATGTCTACCTGCTAAAATCACTTCCTCCTCTGCGAATAAGAATCAAGTGATCGTTAAGAAAATTATAGAGTGAAGATTGAGTAGACAGGTAACTAGGATGTAACTTTAGTTCAGTGTGTATTTTGGTACGTCCTTACCTACTCATCTAAGGTCAATAACCTAAGATATTCATCAAAATTCTTGCAAAACTAATAGTCACGCACTTTCCCACATAATCCCATTGCACGGGCCATCCTACAAGCGGCTTTACAAAGAGTGGTGATCAATCACCGGGTGACAAGCGGCGGCAGGCCGGACGACGTGTCGAAAGCGTTCAATGAATATGCAAAAATGTGAAATTGGCGGCTCACACCCCCTCACGACTAACTGACACGTAACACGATTTTATAAGGCAGTTCTATTCATTAATAATAAATAATAGGTATTATTATGTATGTGTTCACCTTGGCTTTTGTGTTAGGGTGTCGCTCTGAGTGAACATTTGAAAGTTATGTATGTAGGAATACGAAGCAGTATGCAGTATGAAGGAGCAGGCAGGCAGCGGTTCTACAATATTCTGAGTACATTTCGTAATTAGAGATAAAAGTTACGTAAGTATCACGAAATCATAATACAACATCACACGTGTTGGTACCCCAGAGGATATAAACATAACATCACACCTGTAATCTCGAAAGGGTTAGGCAGAGGTGTACCCATTAGTACAGCTACATCTCGCCAGTTGTGTTTAAGTCCCATGTAATATGGGCGGGAAACAGATACAGACAGCGTAGGGAGGGGAGAAAACAATAAACTCACATTTCACCAGAAACGTTTAAGGTAGGTACTTATAGTAAGATTAGGTCTAGCTTTGTAGGTTCTTTGTTATTAGGTTTCCGTAAGTCCATCTGTAGGTATTATGGAAAAAAAAACTCACTTATATTAAATGAATATAAGTGAGTTAGTAATTTTATATTTTACTTTGTATAATATTTCTTTTATTTTTTATTTTTCTCAGTTTTGTCCTGTACACATTTTTCTTTGAATGATATGTATGCTTATAATTGGTACATTAGATATAATAATTTGTAACAAGTACATTGTACTTTAATTTTCTCAATGTATAATGTATTCACTGTTAGTGTACTTAACAAATAAATAAAATGATATATTTATTTGCAAGAATATAAGGTCTTAAGATCTATGGGTTTCATTATATTCGGCATTTCAACCGTGCAAATATAAAACGAGCGAAATTCCGGTGCATGCGGCAATATTGTATATTTTATAAATAGAGCTAGAATGCAAGCAGTAAGACTTATCTCGATGAGAATGATGGGGACGCTATCCTAATAAAAATGTCAATATAATGGCGGCTAGCTATGTGGATGTCTAAACATTGATACAATTAATTTCCTTGAGAAAGATCTTCAGTCGCGAGGCTAGTTCGAAGGAATGCGAACAGATAAATTGTTAATTTCGTCACATAGCTTACGGAAATAATTTAAATCAAATAACTTATTGTTTATCGCTACAAATTCCGTATTCTCGTCGAACACAAGAGTGCCATTAAATTAATTACTGTTTCTGTAAATGTCTCGAGACAAATCCAATAGAAATAGAATCTGTTACTTAGTAGCATAATATCAAAATTTCGTTCTTCTTCTAGTGGTTAAGCCAACAACTTACCAAGCGTGAATAACGCTGGTGCAATAAAATTATAGATCGACGCAGGAGTCATTCAGATCAGACACATTGTGCACAGATTAAATTAAGCTTTTAACTGAATCTAGCACAACAGTGCCGCCATAATTCGAATTTTCTCAAACAAAAGTGATTATACGAAATAGCGAAGCATTAAAACAGTGAGCTCCAGTTCTAAAGCAGCATGCATACTCAAACGGACTATATGAGCGAATAACGCTCAACTTTCGCGTCTCGATTCAGATGAGGCCGCCATTTTAAATATTAGACAATCGCTTCGTTTTATTTAATACTAGATTCTTCCCGCGACTTCGTCTGCGACAAATTTAAAATTTATCCTACACGAACCGTACATTTATCTAGGATAGTAGTATTAATTAGCTATTCCAGACTATAACCTACCACTGTGCCCAGTTTCATCCAGATCCGTTCAGCCTTTCTGGCGTGATTGAATAACAAACATTTGCATTTATAGCATAGGTAGTAAGATAAGTTATGTTTATACTTAAGTAATTGTCGTAGGATGTTGTGTGTAGATTAGCTACGTATTGTGAACACGAAATATTAAAAAGTTGTCGAATTTCAAGACGTCGCTGAAGGAAAAAAATAATTCAGAATAAAATAAGGCTTCTCAACATTTATGACAAATGTGTTTTATGAATTAATGATTAATTTATGATTTGCTTGTGTGTAGCGCTAGCTCTTATATTGTAATCACCTACTATTCTGTTTGGTTTTATCCAATACTAGTTGGAATTAGTTTTGCTTCGCAGCTCAGCTGACCCAATTAGATCGGATTGGAAACACACAGGAACATCCGCGGTGGACTCGCAGTACGTGACGATACAAACCTGCTGCAGAATGTAAAGCAGAATTGTTTAGTTGTTTTGTAAGCACAACTATGAGACCTTGGGGTACAGCCATCTAAACGAATATTATAAAGAGAAAATATTTGTGTTTTTGTTTTTAATGGATAAACACGGAAATTACGTCAATGGAAAGCTATGTTATCAGCGAGTAAGAAGGCTTAATTTTATTAAATTAAAAAATTCTGCGGACAAAGTCCAAACTTAATATTAGTTGCCCTTTAAAATATACGAGGACGATAATGTCACGTTTTCTCCAATCCAAAATCACATAGAATAAACAAATCAAGCGAGAGATTGCATTTGTAGAAACCTCATACAAAACTCGATTTAACAAGTTAATTATACATGATGAAGTTGAAGAAGATGAAGATGAATAACTTTGAGTTGAAAGCATTTTCTCTCATACCTAGTATAAATAGTAAAAATAATATTTGTTCCACTTAAATACAGAATAATGTACATCTAATGTACATTAGATGTTTATGCATTATGTACCGACCAAGAGCAAGTGCAGCTCGCATAGCTACAGCTAGGGTTCCGAACCAAATTACACTGTCTGTAGAACGGCTGCTGGTCTATAGTAATTACCGTGTTGCAATTTGCAAAATAAACCTGCGCTGGCTCCTAAGGTATAACATCTAAATAAACTAGTGTCATGAAACAAAGAACTGCACTTGATTGACTAGCTAACTAATGTTTTATAACAAGTAAGTCACTGCATGGATCAAAAAGTCTTCGCAAGTTAGCATTTATTAGTTTTTTTTAAATTTAGTCAGAAACTATGATCTACCGCGAACGGCTATAATTTTCCTGTAATTTCGCCACTTTGTAGACCTAGAGATAAGGGTGAAGAATAGTATTTTTTTTTGTAAATGAGCTATCTCTAATACCATTGGATATCCACAAAAAATATTATAAAAACAAAAAATACAATACTTCGAAGAGACTCTTATTGGGTACTTAACAGATAATAATTGCTAAAACTATTATTTTGTGTTTTAGTTTCATACCTACCATGTAAAAAAGGTTTTCACTGATGTGTGCGTGTTATTAAAATCTCACATTGGTATTCAAATTCGTCTAGTAACTACGTCAATGAGAAAAACCTCTTTGAAAAGAGATCTGATAAGTGTTCCATTTATTTCCTTTTGAAATACAGAACCCTAAAAATAGTTTCTTTCCATATAACTGTATCATAATTTGAATGGCAAGCGTGTCATCGTTGTCTATTTCTACTGTACTCGTAGCGTCACTCCTGCAACACCCACACAATTCGTCAGTACATAATTCATGAACCTCCAGCACTATATTTGCATCTATTCCTGTTTGAGATCCTTCAGAGAAACCTTGGGAACACGCTTGAACTTTTCGCTTCATAACTAAACAATCTCAAGGTTCTCGTTTGATGTGTTTACGATTAATGTTAGCTTAGCCTTACCGCTACTTCTCCGAACTATCTCGGAGGGACGTTGTAGCAATTAAGTTATAAATCACTCATCACCGTCACCTCTGTTCCGTCGAGTATCTGCTTCTTAGAACGTTCCTATGAAGGTCGCTTTTTTAACATCGGGTGTTTAATGACTTACTAGAAATAGCAACATGCCCATGCTTTGAACAGGTGCGATCTACTGAGCAACATGCCCAAACATCGACATTGGTATCCTGTATCCGAGTTTAATGTAGGTATTATAAACACAAATCTTCCGGAACATATAAAAAAGTATGTTTTGTTAAGCAACTAGCTTCTGCCCCTGACTTCATTCGCGTGGAAGGCATATCATAAAACACTCGGCAATAGTATAGCTAATCTATCAGTGAAAGTAGGTAGTAGGTATTCCAATTATAGGTCTTCCAAACAAAACAATAGAAGAAACCAAACAAACCTTATTCTTTATAAAATTGTTTATAAGACAATATAACAACAAGTGCATGCTTCACCATTCAGGGTAAATAAACATAACGATTTAGCAAATCATAACACGTCATATTAATTCTTAAATCAAGACTTAGTCCGTATATGACAATAACGACTAAGCAGGCCATATCTGCATATGTATGAGACATTAGCATATAAATGTGCGGATTGAGACAATGTGTCTGAGAATGGACTGTCCTGTGGCCGGCCTGGCCAGGCCTCGCCCGAGACGCAACGACTTGTGAATGAACTCGTTACTGCGCTGGCGTGTTATTTTGTTACGAAGATTACAAAGTGGGTGAAAAGCACTTAATGAATTGTTTTTTTGCGAAAACAGAGTGACATTTATCTTGTATGTAGCTTTTATGTCTATAACTATTTCTACTAAATGAGAACTTGTCTCACTGGTTCAAAGAATAGTTAAATATCGGCATTAAACAACCAATCAACACCAGAGTACGATATATTATTGCAGAGATTATAAATAAATCGACTTACATAACATAACATCACGCCTGTAATCCCCGAAGGGTTAGGCAGAGGTGTACCCATTAGTACACCCACATTTCGCCAGTTATGTTTTTAGTCCCATGTAATAGGGCCCATCAACTGGGCACAAATCCAGACTCCGAGGATGCTACTGAGAAATTCCTGATGGAAAAACCGAATAACACTTTGCCCGACCTGGAAATCGAACCCAAGACCTCATGCACAGCAGTGGCGCTTGCGACCACTAGACCAACGAGGCAGTCAATCAATTACATTTAAGTAAAAATAAAAAAGTCTGCGAAATACGTTTTGAACGTTCTAAAAGATATGGAAAACTTTCAGTCGACAGAGAAACAGATCTGTTTAAAACTCTGTTGAAGTTAATCACGAATATTTTAGTAATCTACGATTGGTTTATTATTAGAGCGAGTGATCCTGTTCGGTTTAATTACCGACCGCTGTCGAGTTTATCAGACGCGCTGCTCACTCCCTCACATACGGAGCGCAAGGATACACGATGTATTTGTTGCGTACTCATATGTACTATCATATGTACTTATTTATGTCTAAGTCTTTGTGGTTTCAGGATCCTGTGAGATTCATCAACATCGACTATTCTGGTCACAAACCCGACTGTTGAGCTTGATTTAGGTTGGTTTCCTAGCTCGGGAGAAAAGTTATTAACTTTTTCTACTAGGAATTTGTTAGTAGCAGCGCAAAGATTACAAGTTGGTCGTGTGACATACGTGGAAATTACGTAAAGCCATCGTTGCACCTGATCTCTCCCCCTTCGTGTCCGACTGCTGTCCCATCAGACTAAGGGCAGTGCGAACACTCTTGTTTATATCTATCTGTATATGAACAGCATCAATGTAGCTCGTCAACCATCCGCGCAGTGGGTCCTTCGGACACGCGCAGCTCTTTCCGTCGGCTTCATCGCTGGAGTGCGCTGCTTCAAATAATTGCCCACTTGTAACTACGCAGGCAGTGCGGCTCATCGGCTAATTGATACGAGCATGATCTGTCTTCGTATGAGGGTTACGAGCCATTTTTATTAATTGTATTCCAATTTATTGGTCTTACTTGTGTTAAGTTGATTGGAAAATTTAAAGGTAATTTTAATACATTTAGGAGGCAAAACAATGGATTATTCGATGTTGGAGTAATTAATTTACGATTATGCTCAGAAACTCAGATTACAATTGTTCAGCGAAACCTGAAAAAGGCCTGAAATAAAATGAGAGAACTCACCTAGGCCTAGAAACCTAGATCACCATAGAGTACAGAAACAGTTATGGTAATTGTGTTTGGAGGCGAAACTTTATTAGAATTACTTTCAACAATACGTACATACCAAAGATCAATTTAGCCAATAGTCTGTCTGAGTAATAAAATATGGCTTACTCCCACTACTTAAGTAATTAACAGAACTGTTTTCGCCTACATTCACTTTATAGTTTGAGAAGTAGGCTGATAGATCTGTTTGCTTTTCCCGCACAGATTGCTTTAGGTTGCCAACTCTAACTTATTCATTTTGGCATATCTATAAGATTAGTTACCTGACTGATTAGAGAATGAATAACGAGATATCGACGAAATACTCAAGACAGAGGTTACTTCTAGCGAGGGAAACATTTTACATGAGAATTTAATCAAATAAGACAACAAACTAAATGAATAAATTTGAACTGAAAAATAAGTTAGACAAAAGGTTCAATAAATAATTTGAGGTAAACTTATTGTTTAATAGTGGTTTATGAAGCTGATAGATCTTCCATAATAAATCTTATTAACTTTGGACTATGATTGATATTCCAAATATTTGAAAGATTTGGTAAGTTTACTGGCGAAGTATGAATTTGTTTGTAAAGTAGGTAAGTCTCTACTGAATTCTAAGCTGATGGTACTTATTGTGAGTTCAGCAAGTTTACAAAAACGAAAATATTTTACTTTATAACTTCAGCTACTTAACAGGCACGGTTGGTGTGCGCAAAAAAAATCTAAACAGCAAAAACACTGATTTGAATGTTTTCGATGTTTTATGATCGAGAGCAGCCGTCAAATTCATAATATACAATTAATCGTTTAAAAACTTTTAATCGATTCGATCACTCATCGGCGCGGCACTCGGGACGGCGCGGGGCGGCACCTTACCCACGGCGCCGATCCGCTTCATCGGTTTATATTTTCAACTCAATTTGGAACGCAGATTATAATCTCGCCAAAAGTTTTCACCAAATTTTTCCAATGAGGTCACTACGCTATGCTTTCGTAATTTTGCGTACCTATTTATGTTGGTTTTCTTAGTATGAATGTTTTGTGTATCTAGCTTTTTTATAGAAGATTACAGACAGTTTTTTAATAAGTAAACAGCCAAATACTAATTACTATTTGTAAAAACTCATTACGTTAATTTACTAAAACTAAAGTTACTAAAAGTAATAGGTAAAACTGTTTTCGTAATCCTAACTTAACTAATATTATAAATGTGAAAGTAAGTTTGTTTGTTTGTTTGCTACCATTTTACGCCTAAACCACTGAACCGATCATCCTGAAATTTTGCATATACGTTGCCAGGTGTACAGGGACGAACATAGGGTACCTTTAATCCCGAAAAAAAGTACTGTTCCCGAGGGAAATCACAAAAACGTCCTTATGACAGTAGATGGCGCCACGTGTCTATCGGATCATGATTGAATTTTAAGTTTAAGCATGTAATACATTATGAGTCTAGACTGTCGATAGACCAGTTTCAAGTAAACAACCTAGAAGTACGAAAGTTGTTTGCTTAATAATTTTTCATGCCCAAAACCGCTGAAGAGTATCCTGACATTTTGCATAAAGTGGCTTCCAGACGGACGGACTTGCGGTTACGGCAAACCGCAGGCCGCGGCTCCTAACGCTCCAAAAACACACCACCGCGGTCACAGTGGTGGCCTGAAGTGTCATTAGCGTGGTGATTGTGCTACAATCGGACAATCGGACGTCGCAATCGGACGTCAGTCAATATGGTTAACCGTAACGTTGTCTTATTACTCTCATGACTCATTAGTCCTCTCAGAAGATAAGAAAAAAGGTAGGAAAACCGTTTATTTAAACACTTGAGGTGTGAGGTAGAGATAAACTACAGTAACATGACGCGCCCTTCCACAATTCAAAACGTTTGAAAGTGTTTTTAATAGTATTAGAAATACTCACAACGCATGTGTGCGTATTGAGACGGCTCTCGAGACAAAAACAAATCAGCGATTTGTTGTCCGACTAGCGGCGTCAAAAATTACTCATTATTATTATTATGGCGCTGCACTGAAATTCTCTATGAAAATGAGAGGTACGTCGTCTTGCGCGGTCGGCTATTTATGATTAGTTGACAAAAAATATCCTAGCCTGCCACTGAAGACAGACACAAAGTCTTTCATACGAATGTGAGTACACACATTGAAATGGTAATATGGAGGGAAGCGCCAAGGTATAATAGTTTATCTCTACCTATATTATCATTAGCATCGCATATTACTCTTAGGAATAGAGAAGTGTGAGTTAAATTTAAATTATTATTTAAATTCAACTATTTCTATTACAATTTCCATATTTGGCGTCATTTAACAAAGCAGTACACGCGGCCGGTTGTTAAAATTTGCAATTGACGCGGCCGCCACAACATTTCGCGTTTGTCTGTGACCCACTTTATATACGTTGTCAGGGATACAGAAAAACTGCGTAACTGACACTGTCATCACTGACACTGACAGGTGTAAACGCATTCATAGAGGATGCATGGAAGAATAAAGGTGAACTTATAACTACGCTTTGTCAATGAAGCATACTCTGCGATTACTCCGCTAATTGTAAATTGATTTGGATGATTCTTTTTTTGTTTATTTTTTCGAATTGGTCCCAAATAAATACTGTCATGATCTGATGATGAACTTCGGAGATATGGAAAGGAAACTCCTCATAAGATCACAGCGCAGAACTGTCTTAACAGTAAAATTGCTTTGTTTAATGCGTGTAGTCGATGATTGACTGAAGGAAGAGGTTAGTTGCTAAACTAACCGTGACCTATGTCGATGTATGTAGACAACAGTTTTTCAACGGCAAAGTTAAGTTTGTCCCTCAGTACTGTTTATTTTTTCGTTAGAGATATTTCCGGTGTGTTTTAATGAGGGTAGGTAGGTTACGTTTTTCAATTTTAGAATATCTCGCAGGTCCAACACACAACCAAAAGCTCATTACGAGCCCGAGCAAAAATTACTGCTCAATCCTCGGAATCTTCCGTTCATGCCACATTAAGAAGGCAAGCACAACCGGAGCGACAAGTAAATTTGAGAGCTGATGAGACATTTTCTTAAAGCCAGGAAAGACTAGAGAGCCAAGCCGTTCGCCCCCCAAGCTTCTCAGAGAATGACTGAAACGCCCTTTTAAACGCAATTGCTTTTGGAGGAACAAGCGGAAAGCCAGAGAGCTGTAAGAGCAACTGAGACGCCTTTTCAATCAAACACAACTTCGTCTCAGAGAACAAGCTCAGCCATTACAGCGACAGAAACTCTAAAATAGTCGCAGGTGAGAAGGACCTCTCTTGCAGAAATGCAAACTGAACGCCGACGGACTTTTATGAGTCACAGTCTGTTGGTCTGTAGGTATTTAATAATTCTGGATCTGGCCGAACAACAAGCCGAGTACAGCCCGAATTGATTGTCAAATTCTAAACAAACGCGGGCGAAGCCGCGGGTAAAAGCTAGTCTTAAATAATTGGATCTAGTCTATCTTCAGAAAGTAAATGAAGCCACGGTCTCCAAACATAATAAATGAGCAAGTTGCGTATGTCGCGTGTGATATGTCTCAGTAAACATGCATCGGTCACATTGCGCTCGTCTAGACTACGTGATGCAGACGTACGGTGCGCTTATCAGACGCATGCCAGCTCGTAGTTTACAACATTATCTACTTGAATGTCGCAAAATAGTGGGATTGTTTGTGCATACAAGGTTTTTCATTTATTTATTTTTTTCATCTCTTTTGTCTGTTGCAAGTTGTACCAGGCATTAGTCACATAATATTCTTTTATAGGTTCTAATTATGTTGTGGGTATAAGTTTAGAAAATACTTAATGAGATTATTGTTTTATTCACCAATAAACTATATACATAGGTATATCATATATATGCTTTGTCCTGAATGACTGACTGACTGACGAATCAACGCACAGCTTAAACTGCTGATCGTAGAGATCTGAAACTTGAAGGGAACTTATTCAGTCTTTTCCATACAAACAAATAGACAATTTAAAACCATACATTCAAACACATTCTCAGATACCTTTTCCTAATGGTATACACGTCGACACGTGAGTCAATGGTTTATACATTTAGCTGACGCGAGTGCCCGCGCTCCCGAGACGTATTCCTTAGTTCCTTCACCTCCACACAACAGGTTGCTGCAGATAGCGCGTGGGACGAATGGGAGCATTAACGTGAATGTGAAGTTGTTTTCTTTTGTAATGTTATTTTAAAAATATAGTAGGAGTTGTGTCGATTAAGACAACCACAGCTTTAAAAACAACTCAACTGGACTGAGCATAAAATATCGATCTGCTGTCATGTGTTATGTTGTAATACCATTAACAGATCAAAATCTCTAAAATAGGTACCTTTCTTGTACCTGGCTATACATATATTTATGCCATACATATATTAAGTTGCTATTATAATAGCAACTTAATGATTAATGTGTATGGGCATTTACTTAAGATTTCAGTAATAACTAATATTATAAATGTGAAAGTAAGTTTGTTTGTTTGTTTGCTACCATTTTACGCCTAAACCACTGAACCGATCATCCTGAAATTTTGCATATACGTTGCCAGGTGTACAGGGACGAACATAGGGTACCTTTAATCCCGAAAAAAAGTACTGTTCCCGAGGGAAATCACAAAAACGTCCTTATGACAGTAGATGGCGCCACGTGTCTATCGGATCATGATTGAATTTTAAGTTTAAGCATGTAATACATTATGAGTCTAGACTGTCGATAGACCAGTTTCAAGTAAACAACCTAGAAGTACGAAAGTTGTTTGCTTAATAATTTTTCATGCCCAAAACCGCTGAAGAGTATCCTGACATTTTGCATAAAGTGGCTTCCAGACGGACGGACTTGCGGTTACGGCAAACCGCAGGCCGCGGCTCCTAACGCTCCAAAAACACACCACCGCGGTCACAGTGGTGGCCTGAAGTGTCATTAGCGTGGTGATTGTGCTACAATCGGACAATCGGACGTCGCAATCGGACGTCAGTCAATATGGTTAACCGTAACGTTGTCTTATTACTCTCATGACTCATTAGTCCTCTCAGAAGATAAGAAAAAAGGTAGGAAAACCGTTTATTTAAACACTTGAGGTGTGAGGTAGAGATAAACTACAGTAACATGACGCGCCCTTCCACAATTCAAAACGTTTGAAAGTGTTTTTAATAGTATTAGAAATACTCACAACGCATGTGTGCGTATTGAGACGGCTCTCGAGACAAAAACAAATCAGCGATTTGTTGTCCGACTAGCGGCGTCAAAAATTACTCATTATTATTATTATGGCGCTGCACTGAAATTCTCTATGAAAATGAGAGGTACGTCGTCTTGCGCGGTCGGCTATTTATGATTAGTTGACAAAAAATATCCTAGCCTGCCACTGAAGACAGACACAAAGTCTTTCATACGAATGTGAGTACACACATTGAAATGGTAATATGGAGGGAAGCGCCAAGGTATAATAGTTTATCTCTACCTATATTATCATTAGCATCGCATATTACTCTTAGGAATAGAGAAGTGTGAGTTAAATTTAAATTATTATTTAAATTCAACTATTTCTATTACAATTTCCATATTTGGCGTCATTTAACAAAGCAGTACACGCGGCCGGTTGTTAAAATTTGCAATTGACGCGGCCGCCACAACATTTCGCGTTTGTCTGTGACCCACTTTATATACGTTGTCAGGGATACAGAAAAACTGCGTAACTGACACTGTCATCACTGACACTGACAGGTGTAAACGCATTCATAGAGGATGCATGGAAGAATAAAGGTGAACTTATAACTACGCTTTGTCAATGAAGCATACTCTGCGATTACTCCGCTAATTGTAAATTGATTTGGATGATTCTTTTTTTGTTTATTTTTTCGAATTGGTCCCAAATAAATACTGTCATGATCTGATGATGAACTTCGGAGATATGGAAAGGAAACTCCTCATAAGATCACAGCGCAGAACTGTCTTAACAGTAAAATTGCTTTGTTTAATGCGTGTAGTCGATGATTGACTGAAGGAAGAGGTTAGTTGCTAAACTAACCGTGACCTATGTCGATGTATGTAGACAACAGTTTTTCAACGGCAAAGTTAAGTTTGTCCCTCAGTACTGTTTATTTTTTCGTTAGAGATATTTCCGGTGTGTTTTAATGAGGGTAGGTAGGTTACGTTTTTCAATTTTAGAATATCTCGCAGGTCCAACACACAACCAAAAGCTCATTACGAGCCCGAGCAAAAATTACTGCTCAATCCTCGGAATCTTCCGTTCATGCCACATTAAGAAGGCAAGCACAACCGGAGCGACAAGTAAATTTGAGAGCTGATGAGACATTTTCTTAAAGCCAGGAAAGACTAGAGAGCCAAGCCGTTCGCCCCCCAAGCTTCTCAGAGAATGACTGAAACGCCCTTTTAAACGCAATTGCTTTTGGAGGAACAAGCGGAAAGCCAGAGAGCTGTAAGAGCAACTGAGACGCCTTTTCAATCAAACACAACTTCGTCTCAGAGAACAAGCTCAGCCATTACAGCGACAGAAACTCTAAAATAGTCGCAGGTGAGAAGGACCTCTCTTGCAGAAATGCAAACTGAACGCCGACGGACTTTTATGAGTCACAGTCTGTTGGTCTGTAGGTATTTAATAATTCTGGATCTGGCCGAACAACAAGCCGAGTACAGCCCGAATTGATTGTCAAATTCTAAACAAACGCGGGCGAAGCCGCGGGTAAAAGCTAGTATTATAATATTACTGAAATCTTAAGTAAATGTGTTCGAGACAACATAAAGGCAGCACAAGTACAGCGCACACAGTAATCCTTTGAGTCGCAGCGACTCTCGAGGAGCTTCCGCTGTGATGGAGAACTTACTGCTGCGTCTGCGAGGATTATCATAATATTCCTCTGCGACTAATTGTTTCATGTTTGATTACAAATGTTTATGGTTCATTAAACATTTAAATACGTTGTTTCCTCATTATATTAATTATAATATAGATTAAGTAAAACATCATACGTATCTCAGCAACAAATGAATCAGTTGAGCTCAAATAATACTCTTACAATTTAATTAAATGAAGCAAACAAAAAATAACACAGCAAACAACTTGAGCAAACATTTGCATTTATATACGTTTGAAAAAACAAACGATCATGCATATTCATGTAAAAAGGTCGGTTTATTGAACGTAAAAACAGTATAAAACCCAATAAGGCGTTCACTTGCCCGTTATTCTATCCAAAGGCATTATCACGAGTTCAGAGCATTGTACTAAAATCCAGCGATTTATAACAAAACATGTTTTTACATTTCACTAAAAATCCCCACCTGTCTCGACCGACCAATAAATTCCGGTAAATAACTGTCGCGGTGTCCGGGATTATGCACGAGTCCCGAGATACCCGGGATTTGCATAGGAAAATGTTTAGAACCGGTGTCTGTTTTAAGTACCTACTGTACCTCTTTGTTGTGGCTAGGAAAGTCCCTGAATAAAACATGACGTTTACAAATATTATAATTTTTCATAATCTTCTAAGCGTTAAACGCATAATAATTTTGAAGCGGTTGGCATTGCCAGGAAGAAATCAAGCAAATTCAGGGTTCAAGGTCGTAATTAGTAGGGTTATAATTAGTAGTGTTATAATTTTAACATTTTGTACAAGGATTTTGATAAAAAAATTTCACACATGTTTGTTGTACAAATAGATTCGGTTCGTTCGTTCAATGGCTGCTACCTTGCGATATGCTCAGAACTTGTTGTATTATTTCACTTTTTTCATCATAAAGTGTTTTAGATTGCACAGTATAAAATGTTATGTGAAATCCGATTAGTAGAACATTTTTATATGAAATGAAAATTTTAATTAAAAGGGAATTGGTCAAACATTTTTAAAGCCGCTATTCCTAACTTGCGACTAGTCACCATGTAGATCTAACGTTCAATATTTAATATCGCTACAGCAAGGGTAGGCTGGCGTACGAGTGACGCGTGACGTGTACGTCATAGTAAGCCGATATCAAACGCGTGAGATCGCGGCTGTTGACAGCAAACTATTACGGAACTGATTCCAAAGTAGGGCTGACACAGTTATGGTAGACATTAAACTAAATAGTGCTCTAATTTGTGCGATGGTAACAAAACAACGGAGAATAAGGTAACTATACTCCAGTATTGAGTATAGTACTATAGAGTATAAGTTGTGCCCCATACTGTAAGGATTTGCTAGCTCGTTTGAACTGTGCCAGACATGCTTTAAAATCGTAGAAGCTTTTCTATGTATTCATAAATATAGTCAAATTGGCTTCAAAAATCAAACTGTTACTCATAAAGATTATAAAAACCATCTCCATTATTGTAATTTAACCACCCTAAATAAACACGAAAAAAAACAATGGTGGCCAACCCTGCGGGCTATCACTCGCGCAGCGTACGCGCGCGGCGTCATCCATCACCGCGACACGTTGATGGACGAGTCCAAACACACTCCCAGATTGAATCCGACGCAATATCATTGTGATAGCCGAACCTCTTGTTTGGTTAGCCGTTTGGGATGGCGGAAAAACAACAACCTGTAGATAGATGTCGGTACACTTTTAGCCGTTTATATTGACTGATTGGTTCCATTTTTGGAACTTGTTTATAAGGTCAAAAAGTTTATTTATATGTCTGTATGTAATGGGTAATTCTAATCGGCATTTACACATGTAAATATACTTTTTAGGTTTTATTATGCTAAATTAAGAAATGTGTGTAACTGTCGGTTTTCCCAAAATAAATAAAATTACTGCAGAAATATACTGATCTATGTATATCTTTAATATATATATCTCGTGTCACAATGTTTGTCCTCAATGGACTCCTAAACCACTTAACCGATTATAATAAAATTTGCACACCATGTGCAGTTCGATCCAACTTGAGAGATAGGATAGTTTTTATCTCGATTATTGACCTCAATATCTTTACTTACTTCAAGCCACAGCAACGCGTGGTCGAGTCAGCTAGTACTAGTATATAAATATACTACTGTATGAATTCCGATCAATACGAGTTTGAGCAATATTAGATTCTTCTCTGTCAACAATTTAGCACAAACTTCAGCCACACGCATTTAAGGGCGCAACTTCAAAGCGTCTGGCTGAAGTTATGACCCCCCCAAAAAATATTTGGCAAAAATGTTTTCTTTGTTTAACCTTTCTGTAAAACAGAAGACTTTATATAATTACACTTGAACGTAGATGAGGCGAAAGGAGTATGTAAGGATCGTAGCAGGTGGCGTTCTGTAGTTTCTGCCTGTACTTGAACGTAAGTAAGGTTCCTTTTGTACAGTATACCTGAAAAAGGGCCCTGTGTTCAAGCTAGCGAGTGTGCATACCTTGTTAACATGAATCAACCCCAACAAGGGAGGAAATTAATCTTTGTTAAAACGGAAAAGTGACTTTCCATGGATTAGTTATTTTTGATGGACCGAGTCCGCTGAATGCGGGTAGCACAGGGCCGTGCGACGAGGCGACGCTCGGGTGAAGCGTATGTCCAAGCAATAAACCTCTTTCAGCTCAATGATGATAAAGATATATAAAACGACGCTAATTAGATCGTTCTGTCTCCTACTACCGCCGCAACTGACATTAATGTGTGCTATTCTTTTCCGTAGCTATCATCTGTAATTTAAATTATTTCTTTTCACATAAAAATTCACAAGATCGATGAAGTCCCGACTCCTGATCTAGGTTCAAAGACTCTTGTGACACTGCAGGAGGCAGTGCCTTCTCCCATTTTTTGTCTCACTAACTTCTATGTGTGTGTATGTAAGTTGTAATTTAAAATGAAAAATTAAGAATAAAAATGGCAAATAGAAATGGGCAGATTGTCAAGTATGTATGTATGTGTTTGTATTAGTATGTGGACTGTGGGTGTGTGTATTAGTATGTGTAGTGTGGATGTAGGAATAATAAATGTATTGTGTTTTATGAAGATGTGATACATTTGTAATATACACATTGCATTACTAAAATGGAGCGAGTTCCGGTAATACGAGTATTTCAGTTAGGTCCTAGTCCAAACCTTTCTACTTATTTATTTAGATCAGTGTACACGCCTCTTTCGGGATGAACACGTCGCTCACCCTTGAATGACAGGTTACTGTAGTTTCATGAACATAAAAAACTTGTAATTAACAATATTAATGTTAGGTACACGAGTATTCGTGACGTCTAGGGAGATGACGAGTGACGATGCGTGTCAGAATATGTTTAAAGTTGTCGTTTTATTGACCGACGGTTGGTGTTAGCCGTCGTTAAATAATCGAAATGGTGTCTTCATTATTTCTTTGCGACATTGTCTGCCCTTGAATGTGGACAATTGGCCAGTTCCCTGTGGGTTAGGATAAACCCATTAAGGAGGGGCTTTACCGTTGTATGACTGGTATAATATACCAGTTATACCAAACGTACCTATCAAAATATACCAATATTATTGGTATATTTTGATAGATACGTATTATCACCGATATTTTTGTCGGTATTTTAATCAGTCATCTACCAACACTCTCTCCATCAACGTGAATAGATACTTACGATGTGTAAAATGATGCTGTGATTGATCGCTTAGGATCACTGAACCGTTGTTATGCATTAAACTAAATAAAGTGTGCATTGATTGACTGCCAAAAAATAATTAGGTTTTTTTTAAAAAAAAGAAATAAGAGACCCGTGCAAGAAAGATATTTTTTTTGCTGCGTATTTGAATTGTAAAAAATCAGAACAATGCTTCGAGAATTTCTTTTACAATCCATTACAATATAAAAGTAGGCACACATACACAAGTAGGTAGGTCCACACACTTTGTACTAAAAGCGCCTTTTATTTAACCTGCGCAAAATCTCTCCGTCCCATTTGTCGGGAAATAACCGAATAATTCCGCCTTCAACCAGTTCAAACTGAGTAAATCCGGTTGGAACCGGTTAAGAGCGGGCGGCGGGTATATCGATAGTTACTGTTATGTTTGTGCGTCCAAGTACTTCGCCAGATGTTCCTTTGAGAACCGTGTAATGGCGGAAACTTGGATCGATCTAGATTATTTACTCGGATCTGAAGTTGGGAACTGAGCTGAATAACGAACACTGAAGAAGAGTTCTAGTTCGCAAGTACCTGTGTGGAACATTACAATTTGTTTACAGACCAAGTTCGGAGGTAATCTCGAGGATATTGTGTGCAAACGTTGTTCCGTTTCACTTTTATTGCGCTCGTTTCAATGTAATGTGGTTTCAATACAAATATATAATTGCTTATTTTGTACAATGCAACAGCATATAGAATATTCGCTGAGGGTTTCTGTGTTCCCGACTGTTGTGTAATACCGACCTACAAAACTGGGTACCTATACAAAAACACGAAGCGTTCTTCCGCAAAATTACCTGCTGAATACCATACAAATATGTGAAGCTCGTAGATAAACACTTCACCGACGTAACACGTGCCTGCCCTTATCACAATAAATACACCCCCGTTACGTTACTGATTCACTACTTCTTCAGAAACACAACAATATGATGAGTTATTCAATAAACAATTGTAAGTATTTACCCATCTATAACAGTGTCCCTAAATACGCAAGCTCCATTTTGGTTCGGAACGTAGGTAACCGCACGTTCATGGTAACTACTAATGTAGAAACCGCCTTTATATATGCCTTAATTTGTCGAAATTAGGGAGAATTTCGCAGTTTAAATTAGCGTGCGGTTGATCGTACTGCACCCACAAATCGGCGCTTGAAAAACTAAAGCGAATAAGCCAGTGATATAAATCACTCAACATGGCGCAAGCGCATCAGTAATAATACACGTAGCTACACAAAACACATACAGTGCCTAGGTAAATGACAACAGATTCAAGACACGTCAGGGCGTTACTAACGCAGTAGACCTAATCAATTGTAATCTTGGACATTTGGAGCAAAAAAGTGCAAAAATCACAGTTCAGAACCTACTTACAGGTGAGCCTTCAACTGTTCCATAAAAAGAAGTGCTAATTATGATGATGAAATACGATATTAACAGCCGCGATAAGAAGGAAATATTCAGTAAATCATCAAAAATAATGTTACTTCTTCCCGAGGATGTAGTGAAAGCCAATCAAAGATATAGACACGGCCAATCAATGTACTCTTTTCGCATATGATAATACCTGTTTTCATAACGTTCGCCGGTTTTGTGAAAGTACCTAGTCTTTATTTCTAACAAACACTAAATCCTACTATAATTTTAATGGCAAACAGCTTAATCACTCAATATTTTCCATCAGCAATACCTTTCAAAAAAGACCCATAAAGCCGCTTTTCACACTGCCCAGCGGATCTCTTTCTGTAGAGATTATGAGGGAAGGCTCGGGATCCGCTCACAAATTCTATTGGTGTTAATATACAGGGCGCTGGGGTTAAATAGATAGGCACAGAGGGCCGGCTCCATACAATGAGCCAAAACGCACGCACACATAAAACGCTCTTGTAAATGGCATTCTTTTAACTTAGTCTGAGATCGTCGTATAGCCGTTCAACCACGTCTATGTGTGCGTGCATTATATTCGCTTGCTACATGGAGTCAGCTTCTGTGTACCTATCTATTTTGCTCGATAGTGTTATTAATACCTACTTACAGATCGCGCTGGGGTCAGCTCGACCCTGCAAGTGTTACCGTGCGAACACGCGCGTCCGAGGGTTAAGGTCGATCTTGATGGATGTGGGACGATTCGTAGATCTTGGTGAGGTTTTTAGGGTTATTTTTAGTTGCGTAGTCATAATTTTATAAATAGTTTCTTGCCACAATGGTTGCGGAAAACTGCTCGTAATAGAATCAATATTTCGATTATTTAAAAATAGAATATGATCTATTTTTATATGATCGAAATATTAAATATCCATTCATCACCGGATCTACATACCTAATTATTTGGAAACAAATTGAGTTCAAGCAGTTTCATTGCTGTTTTTTTTTTCAAAGAAGTAACTATTAAAATCATGTTTTTTTAATACAATATTTGTATTTTAAATCTTGTATAAAATTAGCTGGATACCTAAATTAAACTACCAATATAACAGTCAATCCACTTACCAAAACGGCATGATGGTTGAGGTGCACAACACACAACACAAAATAACAACACACACACAAATACATGGTCTGTATTAATAATTTTCACCATCACATTGAACTGGACACTTCGGTAGTTCATTTGATTATCGTCACCAACAACGATGGTTTTGCAAAACCAAAACTTGTCGCAAGAACATTAGCTGGTCTTACAATCCGCGTGGGCGCAAAAACAATCAATAACCGAAAAATATTCGCGCAAACAAAATGGCGATCGTCCGCGCACGCGAGTCTGTTGTCATGTAGGAACAAATGACGCAAAAGAATGGTCGGCCGTTCGAAATTCAAAAAAATTGAGGATAGATTTTTTTACTTTTAAATTTTGTTTTTCTGTAAAAAATAGGTAGCCAAATTACCTTCTTTGAAATCGATTTAACAAATCGTACTAATATAATTTTTCATTGTTCTTAGTTCAGTTTATTTTGTAGTTACCAAATTCTAATTCTTATTCAAATTTAGATCTTGCGAACAAACATACGCACAATAATGTGGCTAGACCTGGTTTCTAAAGCGGTTCTTTAAAAACACAGCGTAGAGTTCTCAAATTTTAACATAAAGTAAAATACAAAGACCAAGCGTAGGTTTTTTGGCTCCCCAATAAAAACTTAAAGAAATTTCGTCATTTAGGTATGTTCATCATTTATAAACGTATAACAATACGATAAACATTAACCACTCTGCTCGACAAGATTTTGACATTTGACACATCCCTTGACTCGGTAGGGTGTTGTGTATCACGTCATAAAATTCGGGAATTAACATCAACTTTCAGGATTCAATTTTTAAAGAAAAATAAACATTTGCAGCGATTTTATACAATAAGTTTGTGGCAAATATCTTTAATTATATCTTGAGGTCGGTCAAACCACTTCAAATCACTGCAAAATTGTTATAATATAAGTATTTCTACACCCTATCCAAAGGCAGACCAATCAGATTACCTAAAATTAAGTACATAAAGAACCTTTTCGCTTGCTGAAAAGATGCATTCAGACGAAATAAAGACATTATCATTCCATCTCCATTGTTATTTTTGGCATTATCCATACATAAGTGCTTTAAAAATACAATCAAATTTTGACAAAATTTACACAAAATTGTGGCATATCTTAGTGCTGACCGTTTAACCAAATTTCATAATTCCTCATTTTCGGCATTACTACAAGGTTTAAACTATAAGGTTTCCGTTTTCATTTGGAGGTACGCAACCCTAATCCAATGTAACCGCCCCAGTCAAACTAATTAGATAATTTAATTATCAATATTAATGCAAATAATTAGACGTTCTATTAAATGTTAGAAAAAGGCGATATACACCAATCTGAGATAAATGTGGGCAATTTTTAAAAAGCTCTGCTTCAAATTTTAAAAAAGTAGGTAATACACCAATATTAAAATTCTTTATTAAATTTAAAAAATATATATTTAGGTATCTATGATAGGTATAGTTCATTGGTCAGGACCAATGAGCTATACCTATCGTAGATACATATTTTTTTCTGTTGAGTCTTGAACTAGAAAACTATAAATAATAATTAATAATTGAGCTGGATACCATAAATAATTAATGTTTATTGTAGTTGAAACTTAAATTCCATTTATATTTATTTTTACAAGTCGATATCTGATATGAGTAATTCTAATTACTCGAATCGATTTAAATAAAAAAATAATCGATTACCATAAACACAATCGCACATCAATGCATTATTAAAAAAAAATAGTCGACAATTTCTAAGAACATAAAATGAGTAGTGGTAATGAATATTCCGTGTTTTTAGACCCGTGTTTGTAATTTACACCAAGAATTGGGCATTTTCTTGTTGTTTATTATATTTTGAATGACATTTGTCATGTTTTTTACAATATCTAAATGTGTTAAGGTGATATTTGTGACAAACAAAAATGTAAACACGCACGGATTGGCGCGAAGTTTCGACTTTGGATATCAAAAACTTTATTACCACTGCTCATTTATGTTAAACTATGGATGAAATCGACAAATAATTAAGTTATGACTCATTTACTGCTCCTGTAGTGGAGCTCGGATGTCTAAAATCCACAATTTTTATGTTTTTTAGCCTCGACTACTATGGTCATCAAAATGGCGATGATTGCATTTTCACACTTGGATTTTAAAACGGTAATTTTAAATACTCGCATGCTACATCTAAAAGATTGGATAGCACTAACATTTAAACATTTTATCAAACTCTTTTACTTAATGCTCACACATGACATTAGATGGCTACCATAATCAGTATTTACACTTATTGGTCCGAATGACGCATGCGTGAACTCCGGGGTCCAATTGGACCCACTACCGAGCCGGCGTAGGTTTCTGTGTTCGGGTCCAATTGGGGGCGCTTCCGAACTATACGGTTAAATATGATCATATAACAATGCAATTAAAATAAAATCGCATCAATAAATTCCTCCGCATCGCTATCAGTTTGTAATGTGCCCATAAAATGCAGCCTGAGGCATTGCCACTACGTTGGATGGAAATGCTGCCAGTCTCATGGTCGCCCTTGGGTCACGGAAGTGTTAACTGCAACCGTCTCATCACAAAATGCCAAGTGTCGAAATGTTTTTGAGAATAAAAGATTGTGACAAGCAAAAACCTCGTCATTTTTCCTATGATTAGAAATGTGCTGTAATATTGTCATACATTATGTATATGTGGCATACGCGCGAGTAACAAGCTGTCTCGGGTTTTCTTATTTTTATAGAATTTACATATTTTTGGCTTATTGAAATTCTTGCCGATTCCAATAAAAGCTATGATATGTCACAATGTTTGAAGCTTCACACACGCCAGACGAGGCAAACACTGTCTTTTTCCACATGACCTACGAACATTTTTGTCCATAAAATTGGTACTTTTTTTCATGTGAAATGATTGTACCTAATTGGCGATAATTGAATAAAAGATATTTGATTGTGCTGTTACGAGAAATAATAAAATTATTATTTATGCAAATATAATATTTATGCGGTTTCGTGACTTGGTAAAATAATTGCGAAATGAAAAACAGTCATTTTGCCGAGATAGACTATTTTGATGCAGTAGGCTGCGTAAGTAACTCGATCATTGTTGCCGTGAGTGTATTTAGTTTGCTTGTGCACTTATTTACAACTTAGTTTCCTGCTAAGCAGTTAGTTTGCTGCAACAATCACAGTTTCAAATAAACTATAAAGGGAATACAATTCTTGAAGCTAGTGTTACAAAATTTCATTAAAACACAATGTTATTGATTTCACTCACATTTTCATACAGACCACACGTATGTGTACACGGGTTCACTCATCAACATCGTTTACGCTAACTATTTAAAACATACGATCATTAATCCGTCATCCCCAGAGCCGTAGTTAATCACTTCTCCATACAAATATTCATAAATACTTCAGTAAACGGTACAGCATGTGACGTCACAAATGAAGGGGTAATGAGGTGTAATTTTAAAATACAATAACGTGACTCGTTATCTGTGGTTTGTGTACCTAATAATGTAGAGTTCGTAGTGGTCTGGAAGCTGGTAGCTGGTCCCAAAGTATCACAATAAAAAGCTTTTATAGTTATGACACCGTAATATAATATAATATAATTAACTGTTAATTATATTATATTAAATATAATATAATTAACAGTCAGCAGCTCAATCCATTCGATTAAATCGAATGGATTGAGCTGCTCACTACTTTGGAGTTTTATGCATGTTGTTCTTCATACGAATTTACGTTTCGCAATTGTATTTATAATATTCTCTTAATGCCTAAGCTTTTACTTGAATAAAAAATAGAAAAACAAACTAATGTAAAAGTTATTTACAAACTAATATATCTAGCAACGTTATTGCTAGCAGGAGGTAAAGGTAAACTGTAAGTTGTAAGTGCATAAGCACATAAAATACAGCAATATACAATTATATTTGCATAAAATTATTTTTCGTAAGAGCACCATTATATATCTTTGTATTGAGAGCGAGATGCACTTCCAGCTATTGTTGAGTTCTTGACATGTAGGTATTATCATATGGCATACCGCATATTTTCGCATTTTAATGTAATGTCGGCCCTAACGCGGCGATCAACTTTTTCATTGTAATTAACAGGAATCAATTGATGTATTTCAGCGCCGGCGGCTAAATCGTGTCTTCTTTGAAAGCATCTACCTGCTATTTACATTACATTTGATACCTACAAAGTATCTACCTATGTAGACCCTATTCTAAATACACTATTGGACCCTGATTTGCAACGCGAATTGCGTTAAACGCAATTCACTTTGCCATTCAGGGTCCAAAAATACATAATCATTCTTATTATAAACCCTTGCATCAATCTAACAGATAGTATGACTATAGCACTAAATAGATACAGCTCAATGTGCACGTAATGAGTTTAGCATAGTAATAACGGTCACGGATGCCGATACTATCCACGAATATTATTGCACTTTAATAGCAAACCATTTTGATACAGTCGCAGTAATTTATTTATTTGATAATTGGATTTGCATGTAGGGCTGTCCTGATTTCAGAGTTTCAATATTACGAATGTTCATCACATGTTTTCATTTAATTTGCGCTTAATTAAAATATGATGTTGGCAATTCGATTTATTGAAGCTGAACGTGAAACTCGTTGACAACACGTATGTAGGTGCGGCAGTGTGACACTCGGGTGACCACGTTTGTGACCAAATTAGTGATTACAGTTTACTGATAATTTCACAACAAAGTATGAATCTGCCATCTTTCTTCATGTTCTTCAAATAAGCCTTAGTTGGCAACCTTCTGTTTGAATGTGGACATAATTACTTATAGTTTGATATTTCGCAAAAATGTATGATTTCATAGACTACTTTCATAGTTTTACGTATTTTGTTTTAACACGCTTAAATATAGTGTTTTTTTCTGTAACTATGTAACTAATAGTTGTGCCTAGCTAATCCATGTCCACTGACTGCACTAACCCCTGCAGTAACCGCTCACTCTGGAACACTTCCAAGGGCAATTGGAATCTGGTTCTACAGTCCGAAGCTCGCCAAATCGACTAGCTACATGACGTTCAATTAGATAGGAATCGAAGTGCTGTAAATCATCCTCAGAGTTGGCCGTTGTGCTTAATAGGTATTTGAGTTTGAGCAGTATTTAAGTAGGTATATCATAGGTAACTGACAATATTTGGGCCTAAATAATGTTATATTTTGTTAATTTGCGTAATTTACCCTCACAGATGGATGTTAGTTCGATTAGTTAAATATTTATTTAGGATAAATCCGACCGAACTCGTACAGCGTCTACGTCTTACGTCGCCTGTGAAGGTTTCAATTGTTTTAGGCAGTTTTTCCATACAAAATCTTTCAGACGTTAATTTTATCCCATAGAGATAATATTGATCTGAATTTAGTAACTACAATTAATAATTAGAACTTAAAATAATTTAATTGTATATTTTGTTGAATTGACTTCAAAGAAGGAGTATCGTACCATATTTTAAACAGAAAAACAAAATTTAAAGGTATAAAATATGTGTTCTAAATTTTTTTGAATTTCGAACGGCCGACCTTCGTGTCGCTTTATTTTTTCCTACATAACAACAAACTCGCGTGCGCGGACGATCGCCATTTTGTTTGCGCGAATATTTTTTGATTGTCGATTGTTTATTGCGCTCACGTGGATTTGTAAGACTAGCTAATGTTCTTGTGCCAAGTTTTGGTTTTTCAAAACCATCGTTGTTGGTGACGATAATCAAATGAACTTCTTATGTGTCCAGTTCAATGTGATGGTGAAAATTATTAATACAGACCATGTATTTGTGTGCGTGTTGTTATTTTGTGTTGTGTGTTGTGTACCTGAGCCATCATGCCGTTTTGGTAAGTGGACTGTTTTATTAGTAGTTTAATTTAGATAACTAGCTAATTTTATAGATAATTTTAAATATAATTATTGTATTCAAAATGATTGACTTTAAAATATATTTATCTGGAAAAGAAACTGTAATGAAACTGCTTGAACTCAATTTGTTTCCGAATAATTATGTAGAACCGGTGATGAATAACAAATGATGGATCAATATTTCGATCTTGTAAAAATAGATCTGACTGTTCTTACGTCTCATAGGAAGCATTTCGGCCCAGTATCTCATAAATACGCTTTCACTTTAAAAATAAAAAGAACCTACCTAGTTGTTTAGCGTGTACAATATTACATGTACACCGACATGTGCAGATGCAGATGGATCCTTTAAAGCTTACGCTTTACGGGTAAGGTATGCGATTACGTAGTTACAATAGGGGGAGCAGGAGGGTGGAGGGGGGTGGGGGGTGGGGAGTAGTATAGTCGCCCCCCACCATTTTTCCCCGCCGGAGATACTCGCCGGAGCCCTACCAGGGATTTCTACCGTGTCACCTAAATAGGGTCGTAAGGGGGTCAGGGAAGGCGGGAAGAGGGGTAGAGTCACCATCCAGCCTTTCCCCCCGCCAGAGGGGCTCGACGGAGCCCCGCTGCGCGGGGCTCCTACTTCCGGGTGGTTTAAAAAAAAATTACCACGAAGGGGATGGCAGGGTCTGTTCCCTCGCTGCGCTCGCTCACTGGACGCTGCCATCCCCTTCTAACCTAACCTGTCCGAGTCGGGGTGCCCACAAGTCCTGAGCTCGCTTCGCTCGCTCTTGTCCACAATAATAAAAGAACAGAATGTTAATTAAACATTTATTTTAATTTGTAAAGATATTTTATTGCTTCCATCATTTGTAAAAAAATATCTTTATTATATTGAATATTATTTCGTCTCCATAAATATTATTATTATTATCATTAATATTATAGTTGTCCTTTTTAAAAACTCGAAAGCAGCGGAATGCCCGCAATTTTATTTACCTGGCGCGTTTCGTTTAACGCATTTTAACAGACGCAACTTTAAAATACGTAAGAATTTTGTGAAATTACGTTTCGAATCAAGCAATAGTTAGTGATTTTTCGATTTTTTTTAACTCCGCTCCGGCGGCCTAAATTGCTTGGGGGTGCTTAAGATAAGTCCCCTTGACCCCCCCACAGTGTCAGAATCCTCAAATTTTAACTACGTAATCGCATACCCAACCCCGCTTTACTACCGTCGACCGGCGCAAGCTCTGGAATTCCATGCTAGCTTACTAATATTTTCATTACTCACTATGTGAACTATGTTCATAATGCTCAAGCTGACACGAACTTTACGATATTAAACGCCAACGTTCAATACCTTCATGGCAGTGGCAACTAGCGGGAGATTTACAAAATCTCTTTCTAAATACAAACCTACCGTCCTTCTCGTATGTGACCGCATCTGCTACGAGACTTGACGTTTATTATTACAGTTTTTGCATCGTCTCCCGTACTACTACTGCTGCATATAACGTTAAACCCCTAGGTTTAATATATGAGCAAGATTTTAATATATGCCAATGTGTGCAGTGTAGTGCGAGCGTCCCACGCGACGTCTATTTGCTGAGAGTCAACAACAGACCTCATTGCACTAGTCACCTTCATACCGGCGCGTACACAGACGGACGGGAATAGAAGGCAAACACCGGCTGGGCTCATCTGCGACTGTAACTTGATGACGATTGAAACTTGATGTTGACTCATTATCTCTGGCTGCTTTGAAAATAGAATTTGAGTTCAGGACATCACTTACATCAACCATCACGATTTTAAAGGTTTCATGATTATTTGGCATAAACTTAGTTTCAGATCACGACGATTCCATGAGTATTTATAATGTGCTCAGAAAACTCCACCTCTGAATAAAAACCTCACAAAAAGCACAATACACATTAACACTTACGAGTGGAACACCTCGTTTATTTTCCTTACCCTCCCACGCGTCCTGAACGACCTTCAAATACTTTTTCACGTCAAGAACATTTATGTACCCATTAGCGAGGGTGCTGATGTATGGGAACTATTCAAATGGTATGGGAAACAACTCCATTGTGATAGTAAAGGTTATAGATCATCTGCTAAGTGGCGCTGGCTCGTAAGGATGCCTCGCTGGTCTGGTGTTACGCTCCAAGTGATCGATCTTCGTTTTTTAGGCGCCTACGTCTGTATATACAAAAGGATGAAAAAGTAGGGTTCAGTGCTTCTTTTTAGCCCAAGATAAATAATTTACATGTTAAAATGAATTATGGATGTATGGTCCAGAGGCACTCAAGGATTTAGGTCTCCCAAAATATATCTATTTTTAGAAGCAGTTCAGAAATTGCCTTGGATTCATAAGTTATTTACGTGAAGTTAAAACTAAACTTATAAAAAAGGGAAATTAATCTTTGTTTTTTATACGACCTTCCAAGAAATAATCAAAAAACGGTACGTACCGCGCCTTTGACTAAAAGACATCTACAATTAGACCAAGCGATGTGGAAAATTAGTAGCTCCTACCACCCCTGCCTTAATTAACATTTTGTCCCAAAATCATTGCAGACAGCCCTAGGAGAATGTCTTGACTTCGCTCAAGGCCATAGTCAAAATATCATATAGTGCTGCCGAAGTGTGCCCGCTAGCATGACCATAAATAAGACCCGATAGTCGGAACGACTGCTTTATAGGTATAGAAATTATAACTAACTGAGCGATCAATCGCTTCCATTAATTACTCCAAGAGAGATCTTAGATATTCGTCCATGTAATTAATATTTATTTTACGTAAAATTTGGCTTTGTCTGCAACATACTTCCTGTGGAGGTACATACGTGTTTGTTTCATTAATTTTAATTAAATCATTGTTACGTTACTACGGTGTCAAATTACCTATCTATCGTTGTAATTAAACAAACTTCTTAGTTAAATAATGTACATAAAAGCTTTAATGTACTAGGTTAGGTAGATGAGCACAATGAAGAAGCGATTCTTATCGCCATTATCAACACAGAGAGGAAATGGAATTAATTAACTGTTGAACCAGAACCTCTTATTGTAGCTGACCAAAGGTCGAAACTTTTCGGTCAACGAAACTCAAACTCATGATACTACAGAAAATAGCCAACTCTTCTGACCCTTTGTGTACTTAGTAAATCTACAGTGAAATTGTCAAACAAGAATAAGTCAGCCCTTAGCCTATTGTTATTCATGCTCAAAAAGATGGAGTGCTCCCAAAAGCAAGTCTGAACAAAGTTCAATGACCGCAGAACCTTTCCCTCTAGTAACAAAATCATACAGAATCACCTATTCAAACACTAGTGGTCCGACCCGTCTCGTCCCATTCATTACACGTAACGATGTTGACAGTCGCTCAGTGATCGTGCGGTAATCGTGTCGTGATCGTGTCGCCTTGATTATTGTTTGCGCATAAAATCTTATGAGTAAGATAAGTGGTTATGTTTGCGTCGCCTCGTTTGTTTGCGTAGTTTGGTGTATCGAGGGGACGCACGATATTATATGATGGATATATTGCGACCCCTTCTCTGCTTGTTTACATTGTTTGGGTTTTTATTGCTTAATTTGTTTATTTAGACACGAATGGTTTAGTTCAAGTCTAGATCTTTAAGGGTATTTGAAGGACTTCACTTTTTCAAACATCACTTTTTATCATTTCCGCGGCCTCTGTACCTATCTGCTACACTATGTCGTTCATCCATGCGTATGTGCTCCTGGTATGTCTGCTGTTTATCCACGTGTGCTGAACATAAATTCACTTAACTTTCGAAAGCTCACGAGAAAATTTACTGTCGTCCATTATGTGAAGGATATAAAAATGAAAGAAGATAAAGTTATCCTTTTAAAATAAAGCTATATTTCTGCAAATCGTCACGCGTTCACAATTGTCTCCCAGTTGTATTCCCGCTGAGATCTCGGAGTGACAAATGAGCGGCTCCACCAAACTGTCTTAGTAATCAATTAATAACAATGAACGGTGCGCTTTCGTCACTTCTCTTTCTGCCTACCCCGCACCCGCGGCGGAGTGGTGGCGCAATGCTGTTAGATCATCGTTTGTATCTGTCGCCAGCAAGCCACCTTCACAACTGATATCATTAATTTACCCAGAACTGATCCGAGACCGTCTTTGTTTGGTCTTCTGTTCGAGTACACTTTGTACTGACAGGAAATTAAGTTGAAAGTAAATAACGGGACTAAACTCAAATTGGTGACAAACTAAAATACGATGAGGTCACCCTAGAGTGGTGTTAAACTCAGTAGGCATATTAAAATAGCGAGTGACGATACTTTAACAGGTGCCTCGCAGAGCAATCGCAAACTTTGCTGACTGGCTGTTAATGTTAGATCTTGTGAACAATTCAACTACCACTAAGCCACCGATCACAGTACTAGATCATTAATACATCTCTGGCTGGTCTGGCAGCCAAACTATTGAAACCTAAAACTGCTGCACATAATATTTGGCCGCCATTTAAACTTCTATTACTCCATGCAGTATTTCATGCGAGATAAAGAGGGATGTACCAATAAAACCGCACAGTTTTACCGTTTCATTAGTGGCAGAGTGCCAGCAAGCCATAAATAGTGCTTCGCCACAAATCAAAAAGAATTTGAATGTGAAAAATTGCCCGTCTCTGGCCGGCGAACATCCCTCATACTAGAGATTTGGACTTTTTGTGTTCGTTCTTTTATAGCAGTTGTACAATGAATAGGCCTCGTTCATATTATGATCGTATTAGTTAAACTTTAAACTGGTTTATCGTTTTAAACGACAGACATCGACGGGTATAATTTGTGATCGTCGAAAATATTGAGCTTTGGTGGTAAAGTCCTGACTTAAAAATAAACATAATATCTATTCGATTGTCAAAAGTACGAAATTCAAAACATCATTCTAGTACCACCGATTCCAATTTCAAGTCTTGATAATGTGTCGCTGTAACAAAATCAAAGATTTTATATGTATTTATTGTCTTTGACTTCGACTTTATCTCAACTTTAATACCGCTGCACGCTGACTTGTTACGTAGTGCAGTACGTACTAACTGTATGAGTTTCTTGTTACTAAATAGTCGCAATTCTCAATAGAACCGCGAGTGTGGCGGTTACCGCGACTCACCTAACTTAACCAAGTTGTTAGCTTTACTTACTTGTTCTTGCTCACTAGTAACAGCAGTTCATTAACCTTTGTTAAACTTGGACAAATGGAGCTTACAGCTACTTGTTTGTAGTATGTTGGTAGTTGATTTAGATTCTTTCATAGAATGTCTATGAAAATAAAAATAAATATTCTGTGGGTGTTAGATTGGTGATCCGAAATGGCCAGACGGCTTCCTTATAAATTAAAAAAAAACGTAGCGCAAAGTCGAACGATGGAAGAAATGGAGGAACGCCTTTACCCAGCAGTAGGACAGTTTAGTTTAACTAATTATAATATAATAATTCTGTGGGTGAAGTTAAATCTAAAACAAATAATCATTATTTATCCTGCCAACAATAGATTCTTAAGTTTTCAAGGCTTTGTAGCCCCTGAAACTTCCTCTAAGATATCCAATTCAATGGCAAACTTTCGGGTGATACAGCCAGTGATTGTTACCATTCCGCATCGAGTGAGAGAGATTGAACTACCTATGTGGTCCGATGGCCATACTTTCACAAAAAAAATGTTCACAAGTAAACACTATCTTTATATGCGTGTTGCTGTAATGTCAATAAGCGCATTTTTCTTTCGTTCTTTCTTTCTATTAAAGAAAAAAAACGGCTTTACAGACAGAAGTACAAACTAATACAAATGATTATAACGATGTTTGAGTAAAACAAACAAAGTTAACGCTTCTTTGATTTCCCAAATGTAATGTGTACAAATCGTGAACGTCTACTGTTTGCTGCTACCACAAAAATACAGAAGTACAGCACTGGAATACGGTAATTCAATTTGTTCTTAACTAATATTAGCTGGTGGTTTAGTGAATTTGACTTTACTCTTTAGGGGAAAATTTATTATATCTGTAAAGCTTAATAGCTAATGGTATTCAGAAAAAAATAAAAATATGTAAAACCTTTATTTTTAGCTAATTAATTTGAAAACAATTAAGTTTGGATTATACTCATTCCGTAGTACCCGTGTAGCGTCTTGCTACGACGTAGCTTGCTCCGTGCTACGACTTAGTGGAAGCCTTAGTACCTTTGCTTGATACCTAGCTTCGCGTAATAAAACAAAAAGTAAAGAAAAAGAAGCAATAACCATAGAATGTGTACACTATTCCGATACTTAATACCATAGTTCAACGTCCACAACTTGGTGTGTAACCGAGCAGTCCGCTCAACTTGTAACTTACCCATCAATGGACTTTACTTTGTAAAACATGAGCCATTGTACGCGACTCATTACTCTTTTCCTGAATACTTTCAGCTCAATGTGCGGCTGTAAACAAGTTTAGATGAGATTCCACTAGTTTACCAGTTCCCAGTGAACTTAGTGTTCTGTGGGCTATTGATCGCGTTGTTGCGGATACTGACAATCCGCTAGAGAATGTTCCCAACTATGTCTGAGGCTTAGGAAGTTAGCGAGCGGTGAGCACGGAGTAGCTACGTACATACCTATACTTTTTCTTCTTTTTTTTGTTCGGGATGTTCTCTCTTTTATAACATTCCCTTCTTAAGTGAAACCAAAATAAAAAGCTTAAAAAAGCTCTTTTAAATTAACTTGTGTTACTTGTTGGTCTGTCCTGCCTGATGAATTATTGTTATGAATGAAAAATAATGACATTACAAACAATACTTAAATATTATTTATTTGTGTGAATTGTGAAAAATTAACATGTGCAGCAGGTGCACTAGGTCAGCGTTTTAAATAAAATGTTTATGAAAAATGTTCAGCTGTGTAGAACGTTTTCTCTGACCGCGGCAATGTATCAAGTTTACGCTCAAACTTGGTCAGTATCTACCTATTACGTAGTTCGCTTTGATGAGTTCAGAAATCCATTATCGATTTGTTTGAAATTACAACTTTCAACAAATTCAACAATCAGTTGGTTAAAGTTAAGGATAACTAAGCAGTACGTTGGCGTCGCGAGCGCTGAGCTCTAGGTTGTGTTGCTTCGTACAATCACGCCTACTTGTAATACTCAAGTTGACTTACTATCTGTCAGTGGTACCGTCAGCGAAAAAACTCGTTTAACAGTACAGATTTTTAAATCCTAATTATAACCATTTGATATATTTTTAACTTATCAATGGTAAAATAGAATTTTACTAGATAAGTTCTTTTAATTTTTAAATTAATGTGGACAATATTAAAGGAAATACGCAGTGGAAAACAATCAAGACAAAATACCTACTTAACTATTACCTGACATACCTACTATATCTCTAATCACTTTTTTTGGACAAGTCCGCCATACTAATTCTAAACAACTGCAACTCCTGAAAGCCAGAAACGCGACCATCAGAAAAGTAGCGAGGCATTGAAGTAAGTCCCGAAAAAACTATTCAACTGTCTTGAGTCCCACAACGAAATTAATCAGAAAAGAACAGCGGACAAGTTTAAAACATAATTTCCATTTCCATCCAAACAAACAGGGAACAGGACAGAAACAGGCCAATAGGAACGAAGGGACAATTGTAAACACTTAGTGTTCATCGACTGTTGTCGCTGGCTATACATTACCTACGTGGGCAGTGGGAAAACTATCGAGTGGAACATCAGCTGTCACCGGAAAGCGCGTGGGATGGAAGCTGGGAGTAGGTGTCTACCTAGTTGAAACACAACAAACAAAACAGTGTTAAAAAAGAAAAAATAATAATTCTAAGTTTCGAGAATAAAGACATTTCAGTATTTGTACAGACTACAGAAAAACATAACATCATGCCTATAATCCCCGGAAGAGTTATGCAGAGGTGTACCCATTAGCACACTCACATTTCGCCAGTTATGTGCAGACGAACATGAGATCTCAATTATCCGTACACGGGTGCCCACATACGTATTGGACGTACACCTGATGGAGACAACCTCTGATAGATCATGTTTATCATGTAGTCTGTTCCATTTCATAGCTTCAACTGATTCATCAGCACAGCAAAGGACATTTATCATTATTTCTATAATTCAAATATCAATTTAGTTTTTGTTGTTCTATCTAGAAAGTCACCTACTTATGAATATACGATGTGTCTGAATCTACAATTGTTGAAAATTATATAGGAACTCTAGAAAAAAAGTAACAAATATTTATCTACTTAATTAAGCCATTAAAATCTGTACTTGCTTATATAAATATAAACATATTCAGAAGGCGCTCTAGTTGAATAAAATCTTGTAAACATTGATATAGTTACACAACATGATAAAATAGCTTCCCAATTATTTATCTTAGTTTGCAGATGCTGACGATGTCTGGAACTCTTTGATCGATTATTTTAGTATTCTCATTATTCGAGTAAATTATAGAGAATAGATACAATTTAAAGTAATCTAGAAGTACTACGCAAGGATTCACCTACCACTTGAAACGAGTAGACTTAACAAAAGGTTTAAAGTAAACACACAAAAGCCAAAACATGTATCTGTGTGCATTTGCATTTAATCCAGTATGTAGACACGTAAACAGCTTATTAATCAAACTTGAACTTGTTCACGCGTGTCACGTCCACCTCGTAATAACTTTAAGTATTCCTAGCTAGTTTCTCTACGAGATCAAATTGAATGGCTTCGAATGACTGCCATACGTTTTACAGCCGTCATAATTTAGCGAGTTAGTGCAAAACTTGGAGATGCACTCCCTTACCCCCTTCCCTCGCCCCGCTCTGTACGGCGAGACAGTTTTTTTTTAATATTTCAGTAGAGAACTGAGTTTTTGTTTACGAACGTGAACACAATGATAATAATGTTGTATAATTCTGTTGTTTTTATATATAAAGGAATAGTTCACATTGAGTGTAATTAGTTTAAAACAGAATAAAATTGCATAACATACATGTCATGTCGGAACATTCTCAGTGGAAACTCTTCATGTTCATATGTGCCTATACGTTTATTGACTAAACGAGTTACCAGACTCAGACCGTGTTTACTAATTTCACGATCCATTTATCATATCACTGAGTAGGTTCTGTTAACACATAACAGGCTTTGTTAACAAAATGCAAGCTATTGAAGACAAGCTGTTAACATTATTCTCCACTAAGCACTTATAAATTGGGTATCGATCATGGGTTCCAAGGATAATGGCATCGTTGAGGCATTATGTATAGTTAGCAGAACATTTTAGGGACATTACAGAAAATGACAAAACCAGTAAAATATGTAATTTAACTAAATTACTTTGCTAACTTTGTAATTTGTGTAAGTTATGATACAAACCATTTCTATATCAAAGAAAAGCGACAACACGGTTGGTGCAATGGCTTAGGGATTTAGCTAATGCGCGGCGTGTCGCGGGTTCGATTTCCACACGAAACAATTATCTGTATGGCCTAAGGTAGTTCTGCCAGGCCTGCTTGTTGTATATGCGAGTTTAAACGCGTAAAACGCACCCATGACACATGAGAAATTCTTTCAGTGGGACAACATTTTTTTTTTAAAAAACAAACCATTTTCAAAAAGCAGTCAATTTAATTATACCCGTATTGTGAAAATGATTTCCTGTAGTGCTATCAGAACATTACCAGCCCCGGCCCGTCTCTCTCAGCAGTATTAATCCAATTTCAAACAGAAACACAGCAAGCGGCAGAACTGCATAATCACCCATAATTTTCCGCGCTATTTTCTCCAGGAAAAACTAATTATAAAGTTGTAAATAAATGATTACACGCGCTGCAGCACGCCCTCAGGCCGCACTAATTGAAATTAAAAATAATTTCCTTCGCAGCTATGCTGTAACGACATCGCATTGCGGTGACTAGCACTGTGTCATGTGCTAATTGCACACAGTTCATGATAAATGGTAAATAGTTATGCGCGAGAAATGCTATTATGTTAAAGTGCAGCTTTTATGATGGTAGTGCTTGTGCCACCAGTGTTCTAACATCTAGCATGCATTGTATCGATAGCACTCTTGAAAATATACTACGTTTCAATAAAATACACCTAGCTCAAAGTTATTTGAAAAGTTACAACAATATTAAATGTGGTTGCTGTGAGCACTCGTTACTTATCGGCCAGCAGCAGCGGTCAGGACTATTCCATTGACATGATTAAACCTATGTTCTAACAAGTAAAGGGGGAATTTGAAGCAAAAAACCTGCCTAGCCTTTTTCCAACTATGTTGTGGTCGGCTTCCAGTCTAACCGGATGCAGCTGAATACCAGTGTTTTACACAGAGCAACTATCTATCTGACCTCCACAACCCAGTAACTGGGATAATTTTAACCAAATAACCTGTTTTTGTCATGTTAATTCATAACACTTTAATGGTATTTGGTTATAAATTGCGCACACGTAAACCTGCATTATGATAGGTAAAAAATACTTTTTATCCTTGTACCTACATAATTAGTTTCCTTACACTGCAAGACCTCGGACAAGTAGCAGTTAGGTCCCACTTTTCAAACATGGCACCACAAAAAAATGAGAGCAGTTTTCCAACAAGAATACTTTACAACTTCACTAATTTAAAATTCCTTTTCTATCAAAAAGGTTTTGTGGGTGAGGACATTTTTATGCATGGTCCTTTGTTCACACATCCCGGCCCGTCAGGCCAATCTATGTTTATTTTCTAAACGGAATTTTTCAGTTATCAAAGCGCCCAAATAATACAAAACAGAGAAACAAAAATGTTGCAGTAGTAAAAATATATAGTTTTGCATCGTTCCCCTCCTCCCCACTCTTGACAACCTTTACCAATTAACGTGTGGGACAAACGTGTCAGCTCAGCAAATAGTACGATCGTCGCTTGTGACGTGACGCGGCCCGCGGCGGCCCGCGACTAACTTTAGCTTTATTCTATTAGAGCAGTCTGTCTGTACAAGCAATATTGTTCAAACCGAATTTTGGACCAACGTTGAATAACTTGTATGCTAGTTTAGAAGTTTTGTGATTGGATTGATTTTTGATTTTAACAGTTAATTTAAAAGTGTTCTTTTCTATTCTTAATTCGTTGGGGTTTTAAACAGAAAAAAGGCACAGACGATGTATATTTTTGTGATGATCATTTTTTTCTAAGAAAACGAAATAGGCAATTTTCTTCACTGATCACTCAAAATGTGTGTAAGTTTATAATAAAAGAAGAAGAAATAATTCCGCGTAATATATTTCGTGAGAACAATATAATGTGTGTGTTCTCGGTACATTCAGGTTATGAAACACGGCGGCGTCTGTTACCGCAGGCGCCACCTGCGATGCTTCTAACACATTACCTGCTGCCATTAAACTAGCACCGGCATGACACTATGCAACTACCAACTTTTAATGTGTGCTAAAGTTAAGAATGAAGAATGTTCTCAAATTACAAGATTATGAATAAAAACTTTTCAAGTAAAGAAACCAGGGAAAGAAAATATCTTTCTGAATTTAAATACTGGAATGGCTCTACAAGTCATTGCATAAACCTACTTTCTTCTTCACAATCGAAGTTTTGCGTAAATAAACACTCAATCATAATGTGTGTAGGCAGTAAAGATAGCCAAGTCAAACAATTCGATCATTTAGCAAAAATAACCAATAATCCCTCTCTCTTCACTGAATTTGCTTTCTTAGTAAGATTAGATTTTATTTCCATTCCATTTTCCAAACATCTTAAATTCACTATCAATAAATCAATTCTGTTAGAGTAAACATGTAACAACTCTTGTTATAATTGAAGAGAAATGGAACAAACACGCCGATGTCACAGACCTCTTACGAATTCGATTAACTGTTGTTTACCAACAAATAGTCGGCACAAACAATATCAATTATACAGACGCAGACTTTACAGTTCGTGAGATGACAAATCGTATCTACGAGCCAACAATATATCTACTTAAGAAAAATATTAATTAACGATTTGGGGACTCGGGATCTTATTCTTAGATATGTATTTATGCAATATATTTTCTAAGAGATCATGTCTTTGAGTTAATCCTCAAAACAGAAATCAGTACCAGTTTGCGAATCATTTGTAATTTGTTGTTGCATCTCACCTGCGTTACTTCAGTATGATATCTCTTATATCGGGTGTAAAAAGACATTTCCGAAAGCCACATCTTAAACCCATTATTACGATCATGTTTTTCGACTGCATCACACTATTACACATAGTCCGTCGGTTACGCCCTATGCTATTATTTTGAAAACCTCAGTTAAACCTTTTAATTACCTACGATAATTCATTCGATAAACTTATTTTACAAAAAAAAAATCCTAAACCATACTAAGAATACTAATGGCAACAACCAAATGTGGCGTAACGAATTTTGACATGAACAGAATGTTGTGTGACGCGACACAAGGGTCGGTGTGGGTTGCGTCGCTGTGTGTCCTGTCCGGCGGATAATGATCGCTTAACACAAGCTTACGTGTCGGATCCATATACGTACCTACTATAAGTCTTATCATCTTTATGGAGGCTGGGATTGGGTGGTGAGCGATAGCGGGAAACGTATCCTATGTCCCTCCCAGCATGTTCGCAAAGCTTTTGTAGAAGCAGCATTGCTGAGATTCACTAAAAAAAGTTGACCGTCACGGGACGCTCGGCAGATGCGAAACATCTATGTTCTGTTAATATTAAAATTCATAATAAAAATTTATAACGAAATATAGAGTACAATTAAAATAAGGCATTCGGTTTTACTGCCAAGGCGCGCCAATCGAAGTTTCACATCTAAAGGTGCCGAAAATCAGGAAACACACGTCTTGACGCAACACATCGCTTTGGTAATGTAATTGACAACGGGTCATTGTTAAGAATTTAAAGGGAAACATATCGTCCTTAAATGAATAAAGTTCCTAAAAACAAAGACTACAATGTTCACAACGCGCCGCACGCGCACCAAGTCTGTACGCTAACGCTTCAAGCTATACAGTTTGAGACTAAAAGGATATCCACATAATGGAAGTCTGATGAATACAGCATTGTGTTCCGCCCGAATATTAATTAATTAATTCTTAAAAGCGACCTGAAAAGGCTAAACGTGCCATTAAATATTACTATAGGCTCTCAGTGTGTAGAACAAACAAAGATTAATGATAAGCTAAAAGGAACTTTATGCCTCCCACAACAAAAATATACATTGATTAACTTTATACGGGTATTCATTAGCAAAGGAGACGATGACTTATTTATTTAACCTACATCATTTTTATTGTAGGTAGTAACGTCGGCTATTTTATTCATCCCAGACAGCCTCGATGGGTATTCATACTTCTCCGAAAAAATACTTGATTGTATGCTAGAATACTACGAAATGAAATGGGTACCTTACGTATTTCATTTCGGGCAGTTCAAGAGTTGTTCTAAAAATATAATACATGTCTGTCCATCAATTTAGTAGTCTAGTACCATATCAATAAGCTTTCTTTCTAGTGAATCGTCTGTCAACCGTGGATCATTGGTGCTGGGACTCATTCTGTAAATACATATAAGCTATTCCTCTTGTATACATTTATATTATTGCGTGTACCCGCACGTTTCCAAATTGAACTTATAAACACCAATTTTGTCATGTAATTGGTTCAGGGGCGACTTTATCGACTAAAGCGATTTCTGTTTACTTTTCGCCAGATTCGCCCCCGAGTTAGGGGTGACTTTGTATTATGATGGGGCTGTGCAGCCGCGTGTCGCGGAAAATTTCATTGAGATGAAAGTGATTTTTGATTACTTTGTGTTAAAACATAATATTTTTATGCTTTTCTTTTAAAGTTGTCTCTTGAATTGTTTTTATTTTATTTTAACCCAGTGTTCCAGTTGGGCCACTTCGGTATCGATGTTTTGCTTCACAATATGAGTTTCGTAGACAGGATTGGTCCTTGTTATGGTATTGATTTCCCGTGAAGTTGTTTAAACACGTGGGATATTCCGAACTTTTTAATAGCAACTACCTACATGCGTCATGAAAACCAAAAACCACATGAAATTTAATATTGGTATGTTACTTATCCCGAATATATGAGTTGACAGTCAGTTACCAAATATTTGCCGACCACCAATAGCCCCACATGACACAATACATTCGCGGTGACCCCTAGCCCGGTCAAGGACCTGCATTGTCAAAGCAATAAAAGGGTCTAATAGCCCACATCCGGTACTGTGTAGTAGTCTTTTGTAGTGGAGCTATTCTGGGCTATCCCTGATGGGCTTTAAGACCGTGATTTAGGTTCGGGATTTGAATAGCCGTGGCTTTTTTGTGTAAATATGTAGATTTTTCGGACTTATGTAAATGTGTCGTAGTAGGTACTGTACATAAAGGTATATTTTTATGTTGTAAAAATGTTCGCTACAATAGCGAGTACATCTATTGTGGTTCTGCGTTTGGCACGAACATTTAACACAATATTTATGAGCTGAAAAACTGTTCCGTTCATGTCCTTCTTTTATCTTGTTATTACCAGTTGTACATGATGTCAATAAAGCTCATTTTACTGAAACGAGGTTGAACAATAAAAGGTTTCATAACAATGATCTCACTATTTTTATAACAAGAATATCTTCGAATGTAACACAGATGAAGCTGAGAGCGATAATATCTTTGATTTACAGTTGCTCCATAAACATAACAACCCTTTAGGTATATACAACAGGGCGGGTTGCCACTGGAAGTCCTTATTTACACAACATGGAGCTCACAGTCCTGGAGATACATATTAGGTAAACCCTCGTTTAACACAGTGACAGATTTCGGTTGTACTGCGGTGTGCTGCAGATGTTTTAAAGTATGTATATAGGTACCATAAAACATCTGCATCCCACAGGGTTTTAAATTTAATATACCTGTCTACAGAAATTCGAATGTTACTTTCTATTATCCCAGTAATGTCAATTTCTTCTAATATTTTACTTAATTGTGTTAAAACTTCACGGCAAACGTCGTCTTTCATGGGTATCCATAGCGCGGGCTTGCGGACGGCGAGTAATGGGTAGCTCGCCGTCCGATCAAGGACCAAGCCCGGGTCGACGGCGCGTTCTGTTCGCGCGCGCCTCAAAGAGCTGTCAGCACAGGGACGGGGCCCCCAACGTGGCCAACGCCTGCCGGGGTTGCGGGACGTCTTAACAGGATACCGTGGCCCCGGAACGTAAAGGGCAACAGAAGGAACAGGGTGGTTTTTTAGTCAGTAAAAGTCTGACAGTCCCTTCCGCCCCACCCAGGGCGGAAGGAGTCATTTGATGATTTTTACCACCTCAAAAAAAAAAAATAAAAAAAAAAATGGGTATCCATAGAAATCAAGTACCATACGGTAACGGTACTTCTGTATGTATAAATGCTATCTATTGTGTTTGGTCAGGTTCCTCGCGTCTAATGCGAAAACTTTCCAATGAAAGAATGCTTTACAAACATTGTCCCAGGGAACTAGCACATTTGCAGATCATAGAAGTTTCGCAGATGAATAAAAGAATGTGGGTGGGTATTGAGGCGTCTACATGATCAATCTGGTCATACTACAGTGACGCGCGGTGTGTGCACTTGTGCACAGTGCTTTCAATGACTTCAGGTTCAAACTTCCCAAGAAGAGTGCTTAGGGTGAATTAAAAAGACAGTTAAAGCAATCACAATAACGCTATATAAATTCTTCAAGCTCCTAGTAAGGAGACACAATTGATTATCTATTTGTTCTGCCATACCGGTATGGCAGCCGGGCCTAAAGGTTAATTTAAATTGTTAATAATATAAAAGTTAGACGCCAAAATGGCCAAAAAATATGCACATACCGTTTAAAAGCAACATTCTTGTTTCATACAAGCTCCCGGGCGGCACTCCATCATAAGCAGCGAAGGTATTCGTCAGTGCTCTGTGCGCTGAATACTAACCCCCGTCAGATTTATGCGGCGTACAAGAGAAAGTTTTATTAAATTTGGCGGACGATCTCCGGCCCGCCGTATTATCCTAATGGCTATCGATATTTCTGCTCTCAACTCAAATTTTCTGCGGACTCTGCGTATTTCAGTTGGATTGCCTTCAGGGTTGGATTATGTGGTAATGTTGAAGAGTAGATTGTACAAGATTACGTGTGTAGGAGAACCTTTTGGAACGTACTGAAAAAACATGAAAAATAATGCTAAAATAATGTTTTTACAGTTTAGCGTTACAGTTTATTATCTAGATGATTGCTAGAAATCGTATCATTTATAGAGTCAAGGTCAAATTTTGATCATGTTAATGTTTTATGTTGAAATCCGAGATTTAATAATGACGAAGAATCGAAAGAAAAATCATTATCCTTACATTCCACTTTAACAACCCTTCCATCTGACGTAGTCGGGGAAAAGGGTCTCCAGACACATGAAAAGTATGAAAACACTGGTATATTACACTGAATAAAGTATTTCGAAAGACTATGTTGCATAATCCAGACAGAAAGTAAGTTCCCGACCTCGTCACAAAAATTATAAACTATGAAATTCTGTTCTCTCTAGCATGTGCTCGCACTGCCTCAAATATTCATTCTCCTAGCCCTAACGTAAAGCAGGCACGCCAACCACAACAATCTAGGAAGCTAAGCGACTAGCTATAATCAGTTGAGGTTAGCACTCGGAATTCCCCGAAACCTGAAAACAAACGAATAGCTGGAGGTTGACCACACTCGAGCGGACAAATGAGGCAATTTCGGGGTTATTTCCGTACTAATATATTCGCGTGCACGGTCTGAATTTCAAACTGAATTTAATTTACGATGAGCCTCTATGATTTATTGTTCTCTTTGCTTACCGTTTTTTCTCTGATGTCAACGATAAATCTGCGCCTCTTGTAGGCGTGAGGATATAGTACGATATCAATTATAATTTAATATTAGTGTCCATTATTGTGTCAAATCATTTCCCTAATTGCTTTAAAAGGTTATTTAAAAAAAAAACAGCTGTGCCGGCGATCAAAATGTATGGAATAGCAAATTGTTTTTTTAACCGAAGAATAATGTTATGCTGGGGGTCTAGAGTAATGTTCTGAATTCATAGTAAAAGTCTTAGTTACGATGTCCGTTCCACCGGTTACAGTCACAAATAATGCCGTATTAGTATATCCCGAGGTTGATGCTCAAGGCACGCGTCACGAGCGAGCTTCAGTTACTCTGTCAACCCAAACTTGTAAGTTTAGTTAATCCACGAGTTGGTTTCATGTGTTCAGGCTTATTTCCCTATTTGCACTTGGGCTGAAGGTCGCGTGTCCTTGACCTCAGAGTTATGTTCGCTAGGGTGAACTTTTGAAAATCTGTTGTTTGAAACAGGCTGAACCATTCACAGTCGAAGCCTATTTATTTTATGTAGAAAGTTTTTGTGGGTTTATTTTTTTCGAGCATTTGTGACCGACTTGTTTTCTTGAAATATTAGAAAACAACTGGTGGTCAGGCAGACGGACGTACAGTGTGCCGCAGAATTGGGGTTAAAATTATCAAACCATTCATTGAAATTACCAAACTATTTCGTACAGGTTCGTAAAAGTGAATCAAAGCCTTAACAATCAGATACAAAATTATAATTTTAAATTGCTTTTCGATCATTAGTACGATGGTGTGTATTTTTACGACACGCAATAAGTCCTGATGAGCAGTGATCAGACACACAGCTGTCTGCCAAGAACAAATCTACATGCCAAATTAATATAGTTATAAAACTGTCGTAAACTGTACAATGGGATCGTTCCGTTTTTATTAGAAATCCGAAAATTGTTCAGAAGTCGTTATTTTCCGAAGCGCGTTTAATATTAATAGCTTGGCTTCTTATTGGGATATTGTATTACATTTATGGTAGATATGAATATGTAGGTCGTGACAATAGTCGCCATTACTTAGGATTCAGACATCATTAATTTCTATTGTATGTAGTATTGTAGTCTCAGTCAAATAATTTATGCCAAATAAATGTATTTTACTCCCCAAATATTTTTAACCGACTTCAAAAAAAGGAAGAGGTTCTGTTTTCGACTGTTTGTCTCTTTTTTGGTGTATGTTAACCGATTTCTCCACCAATTGCCCACCGATTTCAAAATTCTTTTTTATTCGATTATGTTATCCTTCTGGCCTTTCTGTATACCTTCTTTTTCTAAAGACCTTCGGAAATAAACAAAGGAAATCCTCGATAATGAACAGTACACGTATTAATTTGGTTATTATAGGTACCTACTTCTTTCTTAGCGTATAGATGGTAAATATTATTTTTTTTATTATTATTTTTATGTTTCGCCCAGTATTTAGCTACCGTAAACCATCCGCTGACGCAATCATTAGGTCCTCCTCTATTATATCTACTGAAAATCAAAGATAGTTGCTGGTTAGTTATCTATCCGTGGGTAGCTAATCGTGTCCTTCGAAGATACCGCATGGAACAGAACAAAGAGGTAAGTACTAACAATTATACAATAAAAGCGATCATGCGGAAGACAAAAGCCATTTGCTTGTTAATTTACGTAGTGATATCGTTTCTACATGGCTTTGAATGTTATGAAATATGTACTTAAAAGTAAAAAATAAAAACTTTTTTTACATAAAAAAACCTCCACCAAAAACTAAAAAGTGAAAAATAACTTTAGTTTTGGAAGTCGGCAGCTTGTATTGCCACCGTTATCTTTGTTGATATCCAAAAACCTTTTTAGATTTAATTAACCAAAGTATATTTTAAAACTTTCCATTTTCTTAATGTTCACGTTCCCAAAATCTGTTTTTGTAAATAAACGAAGTTTTCGTTTTTACCGGAACTGCGTCGGCAACTCGTTTATAGGAAAAACCCAAGAAACTTCAAAAGTCATTTAACAAAAGCGTTCGTTTTGACGGCTTCACCCTCTTTCAGGTCAAGTAACTGACAACGAGATGATTTTAGATATCAAAGAAAAAAAAACGAGTTATCTCCCGGCTGCTGGGAACTAAGCATTCACGAAATCGTTTAACTTTCAAACTTTGCTCTCGTATCCCCCGAGCACTAGTGAAGTCACGCGCACTTCGGATAACTTCGCATTTCCGAACACAGCCGACGGCGATACTAAACTTTTCTACATTTTGTACTGTTTTGTACGGAACCTAAAGAAGTGAATACACTTTAAACGGTTTTTTATCTTGAAATAAAATCTTGTTTACGAGAATTCGTATGAAACCTTTTACTTATCAATTCTTATATTAGAATTTTAATATTGGGGCTCTGTCACGCATACAATAGCTTTATTGGCCACTTCTATAAATTTATGAGGGGTTGTAAAGGCGCGCTTACACGAGCGAGAGAGTAGAGGAACAAGCCAGTAAAACGTGTTTACGGTTGAATCAGTAAAAGCCATCCAGCGCTTAATGGACGCTGGACAGTTCGCTGAAAAAATGTTTTACTGAGTACTACGTTCATTGTTCATGGCTGTGCTGAAGTACCTGACATGGCTATAAAATAGCTCGAGTTAGGAGTGATAGTACATAGCGGACTCGGCAGTTTTCCGCGCTGTACACTGACTCGTAAAGTGAACCTAATATTTAGTAGAAACCGCCTATGGTAAGCAGACATAGTCATGCTACAAACTAACCGTACATTACATAGACCTGAAATGGATGAACGACTACTCAGCGTCCGGGGGTCTTGAGTTCGATTCCCAGGTCGTGAAAAAAGTGTTAATGGGTTTTTCATTAGTAATTTCTCAGTAGCAGCCCAGAGTATGGAAGTTGGTGGTATGACAACCCCGGGTCTAGGAAGGTACCGGTGCCTGATTTCTCCCCGGTTGTGTCGGATGGCCGTCCCATCAGATTAAAGCAAGAGCGAATGCAATGTGTTTGCGCACACGCTTGTAGGTACACTATAATATCTCCTTCGTACTTGGCTAGTCACTGTGACAGAAATCGGTGTGGGGCATATAATTGTGGACTAGTATCAGTATACAGTCACCCTTACCTCCCGACTAGTATTCCAGACTGATTTGATTCGTATGAGATAAGTTTCCACATCAAAGTCAAACGTTCAGTAAATAAACAACATAAAGTTGAGAACATTCATAAATATGAAGCGATCACGATTCATTGCGCATTTTGAAACGAGTTACGATAAAATTCGTTGATGATTCAGATGAAATCGAGCAATGGACTGTGAATTAAAATAGCACATTTTATTTTTTACTGATAAAGGTTTCATTGGGGTGTTTGTTTTGTTGTCTTCAATATAATAACTAATGTGGGTACTGAGAGAGACGACTACACAGAACACAAACATTTTGTTAACTCGATAAAAGGCGTGGTATGTTTTGTTTTATTTTATGTAAAGCTTAGTAAGAGTATAAATAAGTCAGTTTTCGGTTGTTCCATCAACTTCACTTCACTTTCATGACTCACATAAACCTTGCTTCACATTCGTTTCTCCTGGATAAAGTTTATTTCCACAGGTATGCAGCTGCGTCCCGCTTGATGGGTATAGCTGCAAGTGGAAATAAAAGCACATCGTGAGAATGACTAATTTAGCTACTTAACGTTTAATCTTAGTTCTGCGAAATAGCGTCGTCCTAGACAGTCAATTACTAAATTAATAACGACAAACTATTTCAATGTGTGATCGATCCGACACAACCGGGGAGAGATCAGGCGCATGTACAACGGCTTTATGTGCTTTCCGAGGCACGGGGGTGTCACACCACCTACTTCTAAACTCCGGGCTGCTACCGTGAATTTCCTGATGGAAAAACCCAATGGTGCCTTTTTGCCCGACCTGGGAATCGAACCCAGGACAGGACCCCATCCTTAGCAGTCGCGCTTGCGACCATGAAACCATCGAAGTACTCCACATTAACTAACCGATCCAAAACGTGTATTTCATTAAGATAGCTTTAATAGAACAATTCAAATTAACCAGTGTTAAATATCTAAATTCATCACAACTACTTTGTGGAATTATTGATTAAACGGTATATTTTTTTCAAACCTATAACATACCAGTCGTATCTGCACAATGCTACTCAAAACACTCCAGTAATCCTGAGACATAAAGCGCATTCCCCACAATACCGTGGAGCACAATTGCCCTCCATTCCTCAAAGTGCATCGCCAACGTATCGGCACTATACTGAAGAGCGCTGCAGCAATATCCTCACTTAGCCGACGTGGAAGACGCGCGGTAATGCGTTATCACCGGCCGCTGACCCACTTGTGTCCACAATAAAACACCAGATGAGTTATAGACCAGGGACACACGGCGGTTTAAACTTGACAACGCAGCACAAGTATTAAGTTTTGACTGGACTTTCCTTTTTCCCAGTTTAATTTTACCTTGAAAAATTTATAAATTATTACCTTGGAGTTAGGTAGTTCGAGTTCGACTACTAACCAATGCGGAATTAAAATATAAATTGGATTCCATTCTACTTACTCATAATTATATATAATATTAAAATAGATCGTTGTATTAAATCATTAGTTAACTAATCAACTTTTCACTAAACAAACAGTCATTATACTTCATCTTAGTAAACAATAATTAAGCGACTAAATTACGGTTCAAAGCAAGCACTTAATCGTACAATATTTTTTGTTAGTTCCCGCTCGCGTCGGAAAATTCTCTGAAAATCACCTTTAATAAATAACGGAACCGTGACTTGCGATGTGCGGATGATATTTCTTTGTATACAATTCTTCGCTGGTCCGTGAATTTGAAATTTCATTTAGTCAGATGATTTATAATCATTCTCATACAAATTACTTTTATATTCACCGGTCGTGTTCATCAAAGGAATTGGGTTCTCATCTAATCTAGGATTAAAGAATTAAGTGGTATTTGAGCTGCCAGTCGCGGTAGGATCATGTTGTTTCGTAAACGTTAGTCCTACGTATTTTCATCTGTTTCATTAATATTGTACACAATAGTACCTAATTGGCTGAGTGGTTTTGTTGGAAAACCCCCGGGGTGTCGTAGAGGACTACGAAGGGATTATGTCCCAAAGATAAGCAGAAACAAACTCATTTGTGTACATAGTAACATACTGCGATCAATATGTTTGACCCGAGCGATGATTGTAACTAGATTAATTTTTGATTAAGTGCTCCAATCACTCACAGTACACAAAAGTGAACCAGATCACTCAATCTAGGCATCCCGTCCTACAATCTAAAACATAAAGTATAGAAATCTAGATGCTAGATGGATATCCAATGTTAGTCTTTCGTGGAGTTTACTATCACACACGTCGAAGATCAAACAGTTGCGCGTTTCGACAATAGTTCGCAAAGCAACAGGAAAAGAACATATTATCGGATTTATCGTTCACGTCAACGAGGATATTCCATAATACATCAATATTGAATGATAAATAAGTATACATACACATTTATAAGCGCCGCCTCCCGGCGCGCCGTGTGTGGTAGGCGATACTATTTCCTCCCCCTTACGAGGGCGTTCACCCTGTGTGCCTGTGAACATACATGCCTGTGTGCTTGTGCGCCCGGGAAAGTACGTAGTTAAAGATTAATCATGGATGCTACTGACGCGGGATAGACAGAGATATTGGGTAATTATTTTTATTATCATGAGTATCATGGGAAGTAAGTTAAAGTTGTTCAACCGAAGTAGGTATTGACTTAAGTATCGTGGTGCGTTTACAAACATATAAACTCACATACGCAGAACAACCCGTTCCGCAACAACTACCTATAGGCCATACAAACATTTATTCCGTGCGGCGATCAACCAATAACAGCGCAGTACAGCGTCCCATCCCTCAGCCATTGCGCCAACAGTGTCATCAGACTTAGAAGCACGTGTTCTAAATCGAGAAATGTCTAAGATTCTCTCACAACAATTCATTTAAAATGCCTACAAGGTAAAGTGCTCTACTTATAAAACCACTATTGTTAAGACCGATCTCACCACAGAGTAAAAAATAGTAGCACCCTCACTCAAGCAATATTTCTCTACCTTAAGCCTCACAAAAACTGTAAGTATAAAAAGAAGTGCTGTCTGATTTATGAAGGCTCGCCGTAGCGCCATCTATCAAAGTGTTGATGACGACGTGTTGATGCGTCGACCACCCTGTGAATAAATAAATAAAACACGCTTTATCTCAATCGATCACTGATGGCGCGCAAAGTTTGATAAGGGTAGCTTGATGTGCGGTTTTAGATTAACGTTGATGTGTTTATGCCATAGTGTTACGAGCGGACTGGCGTGCGGTGACGAAGGTTGTTCCTAATTCAACCTCGTGAAAGATCAAAGATACACATCGTCTCACGGCTTATGATAGTTTTATAAGTACAGAAACAAAAGAAAATCTCTGTACCTGTATTTCCAAACGCATTCGTCCCTAATCTCTTTAAAGATAGAGTGAACAGTCTTCGTCTGGGCAAGCTCACTCCATCGTAGACTTTGTCTCTGTCACCACTGACATACTAGAACCAAGAGCAAAACTATTTTATAAAAAAATGGATTACCTAAACTTTCAAAAAGTGAGCAGACGAACAATCAGAATGAGATATGTGATTGATACCATACACAAGTCACGAGCTGGTCCCGGGAGGTACCATTCGTTATAAGACAAGCACAAGTTACTACTTATCTCCCGGGAGGCAGGGCTACAATTTCACACATGATTTGAACATGTTATTGTAGTTTATTGGCGCGAGAACAGATAATTTCATCAAGACATGGAATAATACTAAAAGAAAAGAAATGCTACATGTTGTAAACAATTACAAATACTTTAACCATTTCGTTAACGACGACTGATGGCGACTGATTACGGCTACCTCCCTAATTGAAATTGATTAATATAACTGTTTTCAAACATAGGCACGTAGTTTTTTCTAAAATCCTCAAAACATTTGCCGAACGTTACGGTATGACGAAAGAATCATTTTAAATGTCAAAACCTTAAACCTAAGGCATAGATACACACTGGTATATCTAAATAGATATGGTGTTTGGGCTACATAGTCACGTACAGACATTTATTTTATACTACTCGTGCGCCATCCGTGTGCGCTCTCCAGACCATGGAAGCATTAATCACCAGGCGTGGCGTTATTTGGAAACGATCACCTTCACGCGTGGCTTGCCATCGCTCATGTGATTCACACTCCATTACTTCTACGTAAAGAAATGCGGATTGTCATTTACATGCGATTTGATTTCTATGTTTTGTTGAATGACAAAATATCATCATAGTATTACTAGCAGTTTTATTTATTTACTACTAGCAATGTGCTGCGACTTCGTACGCGTGGATTTCGGACTTAAATGATTTGCAAAGAGCGCACATAAATTTCGTGAATGGTTTCTATGGGATAGGCACCATGAACTAATATTTTTATTACCAAAATATTTTTTTATTTTTAGCATATCAATATGTTGTGTGGTGAGCATTATAACAACATCTATGGGTCCACGGAAGAGTCTACACGAGCAAGTTTATTTTCCTATGTGAACAAAAAATTACACGGATTTTATTTTCATTCAACTATTCGCCATCGTCAAGGAGGGACTCAAATCTTTTCTCCGCTAACAAAACAATGCCAGCTCCACTAGACCTGGACGTAACCCACAATATTCAGATCCTACATATCAAGAGCCCACAAGAGCCCATTCAATTAAAATCTTTTGAATTTCATATTCTTTGTGAGCGAAAAGAATCGCTTAATTGTTAGCCAACAAAGCCTTGGAATGGAACATAAACATTGTGTGCCGAATATTTAGAACTCCATTGTACTCTTATATTTACAAATCGGTACATGGTTTTTCACGATAAATAACCACCTTTTTACTGTTTTCCTTTTACGTCGAGTACTTAACCCTGTTTTATTGAAGCAAGTCTTTTGTATCTGATTGTTTTGATAAAGCGCTGAAAGTAATGGATTTTTAAATACAATAGGAGTGCAGGAGGCTCTGCGTTGAAGACCATCCTATTGTTTTGAAGAGTTAAAAGATGTTCATAATTAGAAACGTCCAGTTTACAGTTTACCTGTAGATAACGACTTTTTTTAATTATCAATCAAAAACAGTAGTCTTTTCAGATCATTTTTTACCTCTGTTGAGAATAGATCGACTACTCGTAGTCATCGCAACACTGGAGGCTGGAGAACTCCTGTATCATCGTCCACCGTTTTAAACGCGATACTAGTCTGACACAAGATGATACTGGTCTGAAACTAGTCGATGTTGGTCTGAAACTAGTCTGACACTAGTCGATACTGGTCTGAAACTAGTTTGACACTAGACAATGTTGGTCTGAAACTAGTCTGACACTAGTCGATACTGGTCTGAAACTAGTCGATGCTGGTCTGTAACTAGTCTGATACTAGTCGATATTAGTCTGACACTAGTCGATGTTGATCTGAAACTAATCTGATACTAGTCGATACTGGTCTGAAACTAGTCTGACACTAGTCGATGTTGGTCTAAAACTAGTCTGACACTAGTCGATGTTGGTCTGAAACAAGTCGATCCTAGTCAGTTGCCATTTGATGTTATAATACGAGTACTATTGCATTACTTCTCTTGAATGCACTGTGAAGAAATATGTTTGTCATGTAATATTATGTAGCTGTCGCTCGCTGCTTAAATCTAATTCACCCTTTACATTTCCCACCATTTCCATACCTTAGAGGGTAAACAGCACATTTCGCAGCGTAGGAACTGAATATTTTCAAAGGTTAAAGAGTATTGATACAAAGGGGTTCCAGTAACTCAACTAAACTACGGATAGGTAAGAACATCGTAAGCTATTTCGTAAGAGTAGAGCGCGGCAGAGAGGCGCGCTACACCGCACACAATTGGACCATATTTATGGATATCGGGCCAATTCACCTCTTTTCAGCTGTTGTGATTTTATATAGTAACGTGTGTGCGAAACTGCTTGAGAATAAAGAAGAGAGTTATATTCAGTATACAGTTTAAGGGAATCCAATTTAGCGTTACATTTTCTTTTGTACATGTCATCTCACAATGAGACTGTTATCTACGTAATTACATTACGTATGCCTAAGAGAAAACTATTTGTAGACCGTATGGTCTAAGTGTGGTCTGAGTCGGTAGTTGCTGTTTTACATAAAACGGCTGTTTAGGTAAATGCCTAAAAAGATGTTTTATGCAAAACAGACAAAACAAAAATCCAAGGCTTTCCATACTAAGTGTCATTTCGAAACATTACAATTTGCAAAAGCAACTTATTTTTTACAAACGAAGATTTCATCCGTACACAATTACATCGTTCGCCATTTGGGCAACAATAGCGAATTATTTACAGCCAATTAAATGTCATTTGCATAGCAATCGAGTGCTTTATCAATGTGAGTTTTCAACTTTTCCACAAAAACTCGTGACAATGAAAGAGCGGCCGGGAAACGAATTGTTCGAGCTAAATTAATAGGCACCTGCGGAGTGCACACAGCTGCAATTATTTTAGGCTGATTGTTCGAAAGCAGACATTATTTAGAGGCAATTAAGTGAATTGAGAAAACCTACATTGGATTTTCTAGACAGCACAGCACCTGCACACAGTTCATTTCAAAATGAAAACCAAGGAGAAGCGACTATTCTCGAGCTGTAGTCTGCCAGGAGCGTGTGGAAGAGGGATATAAAGGCCTTTGCCCTGAAGTGCGCAGACGGTGGGATAATGCAGGCGAGATAGATGGGTCTGCCTAGATTTGTGCGCACAAATCTGGGCAGCATATCGAGCGCATTAGATATCCTTATTAATTTGTTATTTCATGGTAATTAGGGCAACATTATCATAATTAACTATTAGTTCGAGTGAATAACATTATTAAGCATTTAATTAGAGACTCAGTAAATCATTCGACGTTGTTGATTATCACCTAATTAGTTTATTTTGCAGTAATATTGTTAGTGAAATTGGTAACAGTAACACCGAGTTTATGTCAACCTCGCTTTATAAATTTGTTTCTAAAAACCGCCATACTTGTATTATAATAATATCATTTTCAGTTTTGTGGCCAGATGTCTGGCTTCGTGCCGCCAGTGCGGTGCAAGACAACAGCGGGATGACCTGCATTGGTTTCATTCAAGGTTCTTCTAAAGACACAGCACACAGATGTCTTTTCTGGTACAATGTATGATGTATTATATAAGTAAAATAAGCCTTTATTGCTGTTTCATCGTTTACAAATATTATTGATACCTTTAATTTTTTAATAACGATCTGTAATTTATTCAACAATAAAAGTTGTCCTTCGACAAAGACCTCCAGAAACTAAAGAATTATCTTACACAAGGTGTAAAATATATATTATATTATGTAACTACTAAAGCCTACTAGATCACCTTAACAGTAATGCCGGAAGACATTCCTCAAATAATTAGATATTCCCTTGTACTGTATAAATAACCAATTGTTTAAAAAATACGTTCTTCAGATTTTTATTTACGAAGCGTTTTTGGGTTTGTTTACATTTATAATTCGTGTTGCATGTTTGAAACTATAACACGCATTTGTATTATTTGTAAAGATTTCCATTTAAATCAATTTTTTTCGTAAACGAAACATACTTAAAATACTAAAAACTACATAATACACAGACAGTGTTTGCATCTGAATTAGATTTTATGAACTTATTTTAATTTGTTGGTGGTCGGAAACAAGTTTGAGTTGGTACCTTTTGAGGCTTTATTATAATACGAACTATTACATAACATAACATCACGCCTGTAATCGCCGAAGGGTTAGGCAGAGGTATACCTATTAATACACCCACATTTCGCCAGTTATGTTTTTTATTTTTTTAGTCCCATGTAATATGGGGCGAGCCTATTGCTATCAACCGGGCACAAATCCAGGCTGCTACTGAGAAATTCCTGATGGTAAAATCCAATAACACTTTGCCTGACCTGGGAATCGAACCCAAGACCTCATGCATCGCAGTCGCATCGCAGTCGCACTTGCGACCACTAGACCAACGACGCAGTCAACGAAATTACTATATACGAATTATTATATTTCACTAAAATCATCTTTCAGTAGCCGCTTCCGCTTGTGGTGGAGACCGCTCCTCGCAGCAGTAAAGCCTGTAGCGGCTGAGCTATTCATCGGTGTATTTTTACGGCATTTTGTTGCGGCGACAGGTGCGAGCTGCACACAGCACTATTGTTTGATTTCATACCATTTTTCTCTGGCGTTATTTTTTTTGGTGAAATAATGATATTTTATGCAAAAGTCTTGAGGGAGAAATACACATGCACGTTGTTAAGTTGTATGAAACTAACATGAGTTTTACTAAGTGTAAGGTGCAGGGTAACCTACAGGACAAAAGTTACTTTGCCGCATTAATCTTAATCTATAATGGCAGAAAAAACGTTTGTGAAATAAATAAATAAATAAGTACATAGGTACAGAAGTTTTAGAAAGTCAGCATCTAACAATGCTCTGATTTTAGTTAACATTACGTAATGGTGATGAGAAATGGCTTTCATCAGATATTGAAAGCACAGAAATATTATTTTTATTGTTACCAATATAAAGTCTCTTCAAGTTCGACATAACGTAAAAGTGACATCGACTTAACTGTTTAAAATACGAATACCTATCTTACTTATCTATCTTCATCAATCTTAATTATTTTCACCAATTATGTTTATCCATTAGTTATATGTAAATTCCTCTAACTTAATTTTATATTCTCGAAGCAAGGTTTCAACATGTAAACGTCATCTAAAAAAGCCATTCGCAATAATAAGTAGGTGCATTCAATTTCTATCAGAGTAACCCAGACCTACTATTGTCCTTCTTGACTTTTGAACTAATAAATATTTATTACAACGGCCAAGTACGTGATCGCGTCAGGTCGATGCAACTTCTTAGTTGTGTCGCCCCGTCCTAAGCCCGTCTTTATAGACATTTTAATGGCACCTACATTTTCCAAGCATAAAGTATTTTCTAAGGGCGTGCAGTTAGGAGGATTTTCTTTTCAAATACCACTTCATTGTGCGGAGGCGCTCAACTTGTTATGTCGCATAAAATGTACTGAGGTTTTGAAAAGAATCGTTTCTTTTCTGCAATGTTGCTTTCTGTATTTTATTTAAACTGTACTTCCTTTGTTGTTTCTTTCTTTTACAGAAACTAGTTGTGTACTTTGTAGCAACAAAACTTTTAAAAACCGTCAAACACCTTGTCGTGTATAAACCTAGAATTACCAATTTGGTTTACTAAATGTTTTAAATACATTTTTTTTTTGTTACCCATTTTGAAGGTATAACACGCTCTAGCTAATAGGTATATCCGATTTTAATGTTAGCCTGTAGAACTCTACTGTTAAGCGTTACAGTTTGACGAGCTATTCTCTTATGGTGTCTAAAGTGCTGAGTGAGTGTATGTGTGTATGAGTCCTTATTAAGTTATTCGGTAAGAAAGTAGATTATCAGTTATAATGGTCTAATATAATAAATATACTTCAATAATTTATTTTTAGAAGTAGACACATAAACATGCAATTAATAATACAATATCAACAATATACCTACCTAGCTTAAGTAGACATGATCTTTTTGTTTAAATATTCAAAACTTTTTTTTTATTATATCATCAACATTCTGTAAATTGCAAAGAAAAGCTTTTACGACAAAGTCCCAGTACGAAGTAAAACAGAAAATAATACAACATCAGGATCTAACCACAGTTCTGATCAGGTCGCTGTCAGGCGTTGTCCGGCGCAGTCCACCGGCCGTCCGGAAAGGCGCTGCCACCGCCACCAGTGCGGCCACCCGACCGGCATAATTATTAGCATTGTACACTTGCTACTTGTAATATGGTAACACTGACGGCTCTACTAGTAAGTTAGTTTTCAGACACGACTCTAGCTGAGTGTTTGTTGAATCGTTCAAATTGTAGGTCATCACCATCACCATCACCAACTACTCCGCATCTTGTTTGTCAACTACCTACTACATAAACACCCAAAGCAATAAATATTTAAATAATACAAGACTTCGTAACAATAATATTAGCCAATTATTATTCCACTGCAGGGCAAAGACCTTTTCTTATAAGGACACGGCTCGAGTCCAGTCACTACGTTTGCTCAAGGCGGATTGGCGGTTCCATTCCTAAAATATTAATAATATATGTCCATTTTTCCTCGTTTTGTTTTTATCATAACCGATGTCAGTGACGTGTAAGATTAATTTAGAAAGTACAAATGAATTGGAAACGTCATATTGGTGCTCGCCATACGCATAAGAGGCGGACACCTTATTCATTGGGTCTTCATGACATTAATGCATGAAAAAATAAGAGTGATTCACGTGATCTGTATGTAAAAAATGATTCTGTATCAATCACGGGACGTATCACATCCTTGCACCCGCTGCCACTGCGCCCCCACATTCGCTATCTCAACTCGTGTAACAGCTAGTGTCTGACACAGTGTCGGAGTGTCAGAGTGTCGTCTCTGGAGACAATATGTGATTAATGTCCCATCGCCGGCGTGTTAGTGACGTCATCTCGACGGTGCACCGCATTGTCTCTGATCGATTGGACGATTGGTTCGCAATGTGTTTGGAAACTATGGGAATTGTAATACTATACATAAGGGTTTTGTGTATTGTAGGAGGATATTGATAGGTAGTATGTATAAGTCGGATAGAGGCCCTGGGGTGGCTGCTTGCGCACTACCTACCGGTCACAAGTTTTATTCCCGCCACGATAATATTTGCACGGTTTATTGGATATGCCAATATTGCGAGTACTTCTACATGTTAGTGTTTACGTACAGAGTTTAAACGTTTTTTAGTGCCTTAGTGTGGTACTTAATAAACCATGTAGGCATATTGTAAATGTCGTAGTTAATTTTTTAATGTTTTAAGGCTTTTATTTAAAGCCAGTAACGGCAAAAAAATATTCAAAACAAAGAGCTCCACGGTAAAGCCGGCACGTGTTCAATAGGTCCCCAGTCACAGGTCGCAGCACATCACAATCAGTTCACGTCAACACTTTTTCAATAATAACATTGATATTATTCGGACATAACGCCTCCGAATGCAAAACAAGATGAATGGTAGTCGTGCCGCGTGATGGAGCGTGCCCGCGGCGTGACGGAGCGTGCCGGCTGGCGTGACGCGGAGATTATGCCTGCGTCGCTGACGTGACAAAAATGGCGATCGCAACTCACACGTGAATGTGTGTATTGTTTATGACGGGTTTACTGTACTGTCAGCCATTTTATTTTATGCACAAAAGAAAATAAATGAAAGCTAGGGCCAATCTATGTGGGAGCTGGCATGTTTCATGGCTAGATTACTGTATTTGCATTTTAATGGAGATTGCTAGGGTAATTTATTATTTTATACATCAAGGGACTGCGATAAACTTCACTAGCTACTTACTTACATTTTACATAAATTATGAAAGCAGTCACCGAGCAGCAACTCTTTGGTGCCAGTCAACTATCGCGTACAATAAAACAAACTCGTAAATCATGATCCTATCTTTCAGTTGAAAAACAAAATTCATATTTATTTGTAATTTAGAAAAAAGATAACTTATCTAATAAAAACTGATTAGTAGTAACAAAACACTCCTTATTTGAACCATTCATGTAAAAAATACAATTCTGCAACAAACAACGGCTCAGAATTAACAAGCCGAGAGCTTCCAGACTCATTTCCCTGGAAAATTAAACAACATAAGTACCGGTAGTATAATTTTGCGGTTTTTACTTATGTTTCAACTTTAATGACTGAGAACATGTATTTCACTCCTTTTGTTTAACCGTGACAATTCAGCTAACTATCCAACCTTCCTTAAAATACATTTACCTACATTACAATTAGATAAATATCGTCTTCAAACAAAGTTTTCCGATCTAGTTTTTATGAAAACATTTCACAGGCATTAAAATGATGTTAATTGTAATTTACCTGTTTTTCTAACACCATTCACTATAATTCAGAAGCGTTATTATATTTGAAAAGAACCTTTTCTTAAAATTCGGCTGTTTACCTAATATTATATAGCATTACACTTCAATTTCGTAAAACCAAGTTGGAAAGAAGCTTTTATAGCTTTAATCAATAAGTTTTCCTAAAACGAAGCGAATAAAGGAGTATCGTGTACCTAAACTGTTTCTGTCTCACATTATGTTTCCTTTTTATTTTACTACATGAATGAAGTACGTTATATAATTTATTTGTTAAACATCATTTATAGAATAGCTTTTACTTTCAAAATAATATATATGTTCAAGTAGAATCAGAAACTACTCAAACTGTTGGAATTGTTCCAGACTTTACGACCCGAAGCCAAACTTCTAAACAAACAAAGTCACATCTCACTCTGTCTACTCCGGATGCAGTTTTATTTGACACTTACATCCAATTTCTTCTGTCTGCATAGACTCGTAACCTCCTGCATGAAGCTACTCAGTGTAACGCAACTATCCCAGTTTACGATGCTCAATAATCAACAAAGCTGACTGATCTCACCATAAAACTACGAAATGTTTCAACGAAATACTGTTCCACGCATTTTGCTGTTCCATACATTTAAATTGCATTGTTTGATTTAAGAGAAGGACAACTATAGAATCGCCAGCCGGGAGATTGATTCGTTTTGATACGATCAAAATAGAACATCAGTTAGGAATATATTTTCTGTTTTGTCTAGAATATATTCGAGTACAGATTCGTGTCTTGTGATATGATTTTAGATAAAGAAAATAATTCAACCGAAAGACGCCAAAATAATTTATGTTGAAGTAGATAGATATATATCAAACTGAAAGCATAGAACACTGGTTCAAATTCTGTATCGTATCAGATTCTTTTATAAAATCTAGAATTGAAAGGCTCTGTGAATGAATGCCTCTATATCATAATGTTAAATGTTTTTAGATACTTTTTTTTAAATATACATAGGTACCTTACAAAAGGAATTTTATGTCACTAAAAACTAGGTTTAATATCCAAACTCAACAAAATAGGGTCTTTATTTGCAGTTCAGCAGTTACCAGAGACTTGCGGCACCTTGGGATGGGCTGTACATTGTAGATCTTTGAAACTTACAACAGTCTGCAGTAACACCTCACAGACTGCATTATACTGGTTACTTTGTTGGAAAAAGATTGAACTCTACGTACTATATAGATTCGTACTATGTAGTTCAAATAAAAATATAGCCAGCTCAGCAATCTGCAACAATGATGTTTAATTTTACTTCGTAGTAGGTAGTTCGAAAGTCGTAAAATAGCATCCTTATGAATAGCACACGTTTTATATGGCGTTACTAACGGTTACTTGTCTGGGTTTAGTGGTTTAATAAAAATGTTACTCTATCTTCTTCTTCTGCTCTACTATTACTCTATTATAATATGAATACTTCCATGTGTATGTGCCTCGATTTTATATTTTTTTTCAAAGTTTATCATGTCTTAGTACAAAAGTCCGCACACCGCAGTCACGTCAACAAAACAGTCCCGTCCCCGGCGCTCGGGCGCGCGGCGGCCGCTATCGGGGCCACACAGCTCTTGTGTGACTTTCGCTCTGATTCTATTACAGATCCGCTCACTCTTCGCATGCATTTTATTCTGTTTTTCTTTTTCTTTTCAATACTTACGTTGTATTTTTTTAGGGCCCTGGATTTACCTTCAAAAAATTTTTTTTTCAGTACGGCAATATACGGAATTAACCGACTAGCAGAAACTGCTCACAGCAACGAAGCAGCAGACAACACAAAGTTTTATTTACAATAGTGCAATACATCCATCAGATCCTCATCTCATATGTGAGAAGTATGTTAGCACACAACAGGACAGGCAAAGAAGGTTCACTTCAACAATGACACAAATTCTACTTAAAAATATACGTAATATATATTTTTCTATTTTTTTTTTAAATCATACCGCGACTGTTAATCTACAAAGCCGTAAATTGTCCTCGGGTTCTCTGTAAATATTATTGCAATATTAATTTTCTTTCTATCTGTTATGCTCTTATCGCCACCCTGCAAGGTTAAAAGGTTTGTAAGACGATAGCCTTAATCCTTTTGGGCGTTAATTCTTGAACACTTCATAAGTACTTTTTACCCGCTTGCAAGGAAAGGATTATGTTTTTATACTTTTGAATGATCGAGCCTTCTGTACATTCTCCCCTCATGTCTTCTATATTATGTTGGTCGTACATTATTAGTTCAGTCTCGGGCCGACAGAAGTGCATGCTGTCTGTCTGTCAGGCTCCCTTCACTAGTTTACGAGCTCGATGTGAGCCTGTCATCGCATTTTACGATCTCATAACATACTCTGTTTTAGAACTTTGTTTTTTGACTTAAAAAAAAATGGGGGATTCTGCTGTTTATTAAAGCATAATGTTCTGTCGTAAAATAAATTGAAAAGATAGTTGAAGGAACTTTTTTGTAAAATTACGATTTTCAGAAGTCCGACTTTCGAAATAGGTGTACGAAATAAATTACGGCAAACTACATTATAATTATATGCCAACTTCATCGCTTGATAACCTCTGATTACAGTAAAATTGACCTACAAACAACAACTTTAATATCAAAACCCTATGTACAACGTTAGTCTTTGTTTGCCCTAAACCTGAAAAGGGGTCATTGTACCTAGCTTGTATATTGGATACCCATACTGTTAACGTCACAACAAAATACCCCACAGCGGCTACAGCTTAACACGCCCATTATATTTGACGAAAACATCTGACCCTTATAACCGTATACGAGTCAATATTACGTCGCGCCTGACGCTCGGCCCCCGGTGACTACAGAATGCCCGAACATGTGCCATGTCCAATTTATTAGACTTCGGTATTTATGGTTCAACGGTTTTTAAACATTTCGGTAGTTCAAACGAACTTGTAGAAATGAGAATATTTTTCTTGATTGAATATAAAATGTTTTCGAAATTGATTTTGCAGGAGTTTGGTCGGCACCTAACCTAATATTCAAATAATAAAATATATTTTTGCTTCAAAAAATAGAATAGTAAATCACACGGAATTTTTATTAAAAACCAACGAAGACAGTCTAAATATTCATTCTAAAATAATATATTGAGGAGTAAGGTCAAATGTATAATTTAATAAAAGCCGAATTTCAAATCAATTGCTAAAACTTGACCTTGTTAATCAAACAGAAATGAAATAAATATTTCTCGAGGCAGTGTCTACTTTATAATTTATTAAGTTTTTAAGTTTCGCACCGGCAAGGAGTAAAGTATATTCGATGGGTGAGAACTGAAATCAATCTATCCCTTTCACACAGCGGCGCTGGCACGCGCGGTATTTATATATGAATGAATTTTCGTAGTAATAAATGCAAATATTTCAATTCTTGCCTCGCACATCTCGATTTTTCGCTCCAAAGATTGGTGAGATGAAAATTGAAATATTTATTCGAACAACGTTGAATTATGTTGCCGCATGAATAAAGTATTTATTACTGCCACTCCCGGCCTCACCTGTGTCAAACCACTGTTAAACTAGCCCTCACTAGGCCCACGTGACAAAGTCTTGTGCTCTCATTATAAGGAGATCTGTGTCCCAGCAGTAGGAACAGGCTCTTTGTGTACCCAGGAAATTTCGAAATGTTTCCACCTTTACCAATTCTATGTTATGGGAAGACAGATCGATCCTCAAAAAATATCCGCTCTATACTATATTAGCAGGTTAGCTACAACAAATAAAATATCTGTTTCAAGTTAGTTTGAAAGCAACAGGAAAAGTCTCGTAAAAGTCTAGTGCTATCCGAAACTCCTGTAGTGTTCTGAACAAAGTTATAAAGTGAGTTAGTGGCGTCTACTACATGTATTATGATGATACAGTGTGTTTGCTATTCCAGAAGGAAACTTTCTTTTTATTGAAAATAGTTCAGATTTCAGTGTTGCCAGATGCGGCTCAACATCAATATTTAACGCGGTACGGATGCAGTCTTAACTCTCAATTATTTACAGTACATACGTATTCGGAATACTAATATATTCTTAATGTGAAATGGAAGTATCCCAAAAAACATTTTACTAAGAAAATACGTTTTTAAACATCCAAAAAACTTGTATACTAGGTACTGTTTTTTCAGATCACTATCTCTTAAAACACTGGAAGTAAGCTTGTACCTATTTACTTATTACATAAAGTCATTAAGTATTTCTTGTACACTGCGGGGATCAATTTCTCACTGTGTCCTACTGCTGTAGATAATTAATAACATTATTAATTGGCCACACCCTGACGTCCGTATTTGCCCTATATCCTCGTAAATTGGATCACAACATCAATCAGTATGATTTAATAACTCTGCCGATGTTAGGGTTATGTTTACTTACCTACCTTACTTGGTGTCGATTGGCTCGTTACCCTTCGCTTCATTATTCTGACCGAAAGGGTTACCTATATTTCGTTCCTACTTAGGTATACATGTAGCCCTATTTACACATTTAAAGAATTGAATGATTCAACGTATGACCGACTTAGACTAGATTAAAACTTGAACTGATTGTAGTCAAAGCATGCCTTCTCGTTGAGTACCTACTCCTGTCGCTGACTCGGACACGCATAGCTTTCTATTGTCTCATTACAATAAACAGTATCTGACACGCTATCACATTGCTCAAGCTTGCTTATATTTCGAGTATACGTGTTAGCCTGTCTTGGCCAGGCCTTCACTTGGCAGACACAACAATATGTCGCTAACATTACCTTACCGGTCGTCTTGTATCTTGAGGACAGCGCCATTGTAACGCAGCAACTGCAACGGAACGCAGCACAACAATACTGTCATACATTGTAATCGACGGCCACTAGATTAGCTTTGATATATGTATATAGAATATACTTCATATTGGCCTCAAGCGAGCAGGAATTGCCTATAAATTGTGCTGTAAGACCTAGAGGGTGACAAATTACTTTAAACAAGAGTTATGCAGTTAAATTAATGGTGTTAGGTCGCAGGTGGATGTTCTTAGCGCTCTTGGCTCGTTCCCAGGCACACTGTCTTCACTTCTCAGGCACCTAAAAGACCAATGAAAGCGTAGTGCTCCTACAAACTATTAAAAAGATTTAATGCTGGTTTAAGAATTAGGGTGCAGCTTTGTCTTTAGGTACTTAAGACCAAGATAAATGCACATTACCCTTCATATGCTTATGATAAGCGGTGTTATTGACACTATCGCACAACTGTCGGTCTACAAGTGCATTACAGGGATGTAAATTAAGTATGTATTTGCCTATAGACGACCGTTCCGGTACCCCACTAATACGCTATACACTGAAGTGGGAGTTCTTAGAGTTAGACAGCTTTACATCCTGTCTGTCACTCTGAGATTCCACCAAACCTCTCTGAGCACTTGCTCTCTGTCAAGTCGAAGGGTATATTGGGAAAAAGCTCGATGCCGTAAAACAATCGGCAGAAAGTGCTACAGTTTCATGGGACCACACATTTATGCGAAACTCAACGACCAACATAAAATTCTGCACCTAACACGTAACAAATGTAAAATTACTATAACTAAATGGCTTCTTACACTGGACTATGACTCAACCGAAAGCTTATTATCCTAAAAATGCATGTAACCCACGTATACATACAAACATACACAAATACACACCCCCACACACACATTTTATATATTAATAACATATTCATAAATATATATATAAATATATATAAATAATAACATATACATATATTAATTTATATTATATATCATTATATATATTGCGCAATGTTCTTATTTTGATTTTGTTACTTTCTTTATTTTTTGTATTCCTTGTTTTAAGATTACGAGTACTATCTTTAATTTAAGCATTTGTTGTAACAAAAAATTGTAAACGGAGCGAAGGAGCCTGGAACTCACGACACAGGGAATCCTAGTGTGAGTTTCAGGAATCTATGCATTAACTGTATTTTCTTGAACCAATAAATTATTCTTATTCTTATTCTTATTTGATATATATTTGTATATATATTTATACAGGGTGTCCGGTTTTTAATGGATTATCTTGAAATGGGTCATGGTAGAACAAATGACTAATCTGGAAAAAAAATACAAAAAAAAAACAAGTAGTACCAAAGATATGATTCATTTAATAAGATTCGTTGTTTTTTGTGACCCTTTTTTACATTCTTGTACACCACGACCACTAATTAATGAATTCTGTCGGTTTTTTATTGTTAACGTAATTTACGTTAACTAAGCTGATAGATAAGTAATCAAAAATAGGACTGCTATTAAACGGTTTTGAAAAAAAAAACAACTTGAACTATGTTCTTTAGAAAAAAATCGTGAACAATTTTTTTGAACCAAATTTCACTCCTTTTGAAAACGGCTATAAACACATAAGTTTTTAAAATTATTGACCACTTGTGTTTCGATACATTTTTTTTAAACTACGGACGCTTAAACTTTTTCAAAAAGAATTTTTTTCACAATTTTTTCTAAAAGAACATAGTTTAAGTTGTTTTTTTTCAAAACCGTGTAATAGCAGTCCTACGTTTGATTACTTATCTATTAGCTTAGTTAACGTAAATTACGTTAACAATAAAAAACCGACGGAATTCATTAATTCGTGATCGTGGTGTACAAGAATGTAAAATAAGGTAACCAAAAACAATGAATATTATTAAATTAATCATATCTTTGGTACTACTTGTTTTTATTTTTTAATGTATTTTTTTTTCTGAATCGCCATTAGTTCTACTATCACCCATTTCAAGATAATCCATTCTTTACCGGACACCCGATATATATATGTATTATTAAAGCCAAAGCACATGACTTTTAAGAAATTTAATTATCATTTAGCAGCCATAGTGTTGTGATCATATCTAAATATTAAACAGTCATGTCGCTGTCACCATTTAAAGATCCAGAGACTCAATTAGGAAAGTTTGTTTAATACTCACCAATACGTCAAATGTCAAACGGGGAGAGATTTAAAGGTCATCGCTTACATAGCTGACACATTGTCACCTATGTGTTAGGGAGTAAACGTTGGAACATAACCTTACAAGGTTAGCCAGTTATGCAAATGTCAAGTTAGTTACCGTTGACTTTATTTCTAGACGTAATGTCTAAAAGGTAAAGAAATATCGGATCTTCAGAGTCACTTCTAATTACATTTTAAGCCGAAAGCAAATTGAACAAACAATTTCAGACTTGCTCGAGTCTCTGTCGGCTTCACTGTTTTACCTGTTATTATTTAGGAACAGAATCGTAATTATAATTTCGCAGAATTTCATTCTTAATACTTTATTCTCTTTGCTACGTTTCAGTTATCCCATAAAAGTACTTTCCACTTGATTCTTTGAGCATACTAAGTTCCAGTGAATAAAAGATTTGCTTCGCTCTTTTTACCATTTGAAATAAACCTCTATATAATACTAATAACAAGCGCTAACTTCACCAATGTTTTTGCAGTCAATAGCCACGAGGGCGACCAAACTTGCGCAGTAAAAACTTCCCCTTTACAGTTTTTATTATTGCACTTAACACAAGCGAGGCGACAGGTCATGCATTTTAATAACCCTTCTGCTTATAACTTAACTACACTATGTTGTAATGAAATTGGTGAGAAAATTTAAAAAAATAATTTCAAGTTTAAAATTAAAAGATGTAGGTACTTGGCAAGTACTTACCAAAGGAGTGTGAGTACGAGGACGAAGTACCTTTAAAATCTGATTTCTAATGTTTTTAATACGTAGATAAACATTTATTTTTAACTACCGAACCGTCCCTCGGTTCTGCACGGGTGAAAGTTTCCGAATACCCTAGTAGTAATAAATCTTTCATGCTAACCTTGTCCGGAAAATTATATAGGTACACAACAAAAAAAAAAAACAATTTGCCAAATCGATCTAACCCGTTCTTGTGTTTAGCGCCAACACATGTAGCATTTTATTTATATAGATGGATAGCAACCATCCACCATTAATCCATAGCAACCAATTGTGTAATTTAATTCTTATATTATATGCGATTAATAATGGTTATCGATACCGGAAGTTAGGAGACATTATTTCAGTACTATTAGTTTCTGTTTTCATAATCCCGATAAAAAGTTAGTGATAAAATTCCAGATTCTAATAGCTGTTCTGAGTTTGATGCTCTCGCTGATTGACTTTTTAAATTGTACTTTTCATGAAAACTGTGATTTATTACTGATTTTAATATTACACACAGTTAGGCCCCTAGCTTTTTAAATGCAAATGCTTAATAGAGTTCGGATTTAGGATAGAAATAAAATATTTAACATGTTACAGTTTGAATCGCAGAAGATTTGTAATATTACCTTGGTGTAACATGATCGTGAGCGTACGACGTACTTATTTACTAATACTCTATAACTTAGCAACCAACCGGTAACTATTACGTTTTGCAAAACTAAATCAAAGACATTTCTCTTTAATTTCCACGAATGCCGAAGTAAAGCGCTCACCACACGTCGCCTCTAACCGCTTAAAACTAACGCAAATGATGATAATATTCATACATTCACTAAGTTATCGCCACCAACACCTTTGATATCAGCAATTCAATTTCAAATAATCCTTCCAGAAGACAATTTCTAAAATTAATAGCCGAGCAATTGCCATAAATCTGAGCTTACAATCCATGTCCACGACGTAGCACTCCGCTCTAAGAGAATTTAGTTTTGCAAGAAATTTTAACATAAAAATGCTAAGCTCGGCTTCAAATTCAGCTCCAACCTGAAATATAACTAAAAGCGGTTAAAACTAAAAGCTAGTCACATACCGACCACTCACACGCACACACGCATTTTACATGGAGCGTGTATTTGCCAAATTATCACACATTTTGTAACATTACTTGATAAAATACAGTTGTGTTCTAAAACGCAATTTAAACGATTAATTTGTAGCTGTTAACAGTAAATAACATCTAAATTATTTTACATGAAAGACTGTTTTAAACATGTTTATAAACTAGATACTATCACCGATGTCTGTTATAAAGTGCAGAAGACGAGGATATCAAGATTTAGAAAAGGGGAAAACCAGTAGCAATGACCGACGACTTTTTCATCCCTGCATCAGACGACGCCTTCCACCTGCACTAGATAAGTTACTGCAAGTTCATATTACTTAGTTGAGGAGCTAACAATCTATCGTCTGTTGCCAACATGGCTTTATGTTTAAAACTAAATTCTAACACAGCAGTGAATTTTTAAAGAAACTACAAATCATTACGCCGTGCTTTTTTATTTTTAATGGAGTACAATTTTTTGCTGAAAATTTTAGTGAAAGCTTTTATTTATGTCAGCTTTCAGAGCTCGTTAGTAATGTTAGTACGGCGCGGCGCGGCGCGGCGCGGTGCTCGAGTTACTGTGCCGGTGGAGCACAACTCTATGGCGACGTATCATACACTTTTTTATTTTACACTTCGTTATCAACTATGAAGCAGGGACTATGTAATAAGCACAGGTCACAGGTATGCTTTAATTAATGCTGCGACTCTTATTACGTGTGCACTGGTGTTGATACATAGCACTGTGCTATTCTTTCACTCAAATTTTATTAAAATCTTTAATTTGTAACGTCAAGTAAATAAACATTTAAGTACATTTTAATTACAGCAAAACTACATTATTCGTAGATTATTAAAAATATTTCACAAAACAAAACATTAAAATTATTATATTAGTCATGTAGTGCTTAAATTTTAATAAGGGCAACCTTTACATTGAACCCTGTTTAATTTATACACCGCTTATTGTGTTTCATTCAAGCAATAATAACAGCGATTATTTTAGGAAAAAAATTTTTTTTTTTATATTTTATTGTAAAGTGAAAGAATTTTATCATTCTGTGGGAAAAGATTTATAGATCTAGGAATCAAAAAATTCTGACAATGTCAGTCAATGACGGACTCTGTCTATAAGGACCTGGGAACTTATAAGTCGAATAAGAATGGTACCTACACTATCGTCGAACGCTACGAAGGAAATGTTTTATGTCTTCCATAGAACGTAACTTATTTAACCAGCATGCGCTGTCGCTCATATAAATAGTACGTAAGTACATACATGATACTATACAGCCGCTCGTTCGACATATGCTCTGCTCGTGGTCCGTTGTGAGAGCGGAGCTCGGAGTACCAATTGGCTGTCCGCTTAATTGCCACCTCGCACACCGCAATCATCGTCACGTTATCCTTTGTTTAATATTTACTGTTCATAAAAGTGTTCAGCATGAAATAAAAGGCCAAAAGTTTTTTTGATAACAAATGTTTAGATAGTCTGTAAACTTTTTAATTTTAAACAATACTTTCATCGTTCTTCAAATAAAAACTTACTGACAAGTGGAAAATTAGTTTAAATCTACTTCAAATTAATGAAATAAAATTTTCATAACTTGATAAGTTTACTATGAAGATGCCGAGAATACTTAAAAAGTTAAGACGGTATTATCCGTGCACACACACACACATCTGAAGCGATATTACTCTTAAGCACATCTTGGCAACGACCCTCTTGGCAACGTTTATTGCTTTGTTTAAAAGCTCACATTTAATTAATAATTGAAAAAGATAATTTCTACAGTTTAATAAAACTAAGTGAAGCGAAACACTCAAATAGCGTATTTTTATATGATACTACAATTAGTTTAAAATAATTTAACTGTAATTGTACTCAGAAATGAATTGGTATAAAAATCTTTTAGATTAAAACCTATTACTGCAACTTGACTAAAGCTGAACTTATCTAAGTCAAGTCTCGATAAATATAAAACCTATTTAATCCAGAAAAAATCCTTCATCACATGAGATAAACGAAAACCTCAACAAATACGCTTTTATTTAAAAAATAAAAAGTGTCTACAGTACCATTTGTCCATCCCCTTATCTTTATGACCCTAATGTTGTAAAATAAATAAAATAATCCTAAGGTTCGCTATCAACACATTCAGCTTTTCTAAAAAAGCTAAAACAAAAGAAAATCACTATTAACAAAACCCCTTTCAACAGATAACCGCGTAGCCGTCTACGGCGTAGCACGTGTCTACGGCGTAGCGCGGTTACGGTGGAGTACCCGCAATGTATTCTATTTGAGAAATTAATCCTGCGCAGAAGGTGTCTGTACTAAGTAAGATGTGAGTTATATTACTCAGTAGAGGTCGTTGTGTTAATACTGTTAAATGTAAGGTAGGGGCCGCAAGTACCCATTAGCGGAAAGCGATAACACGGCAAGCAAAAAGATTTGTCTATTGGACGATGTCCAAATAAATCTTAGCGTCTATACAATATATTACTTCTACTACTTTATAAATTAATAAACATTAAAATCAACTTATGAGTACAATAAACATATTTTAATAAAAATATCAAAAAAATAATAATCTCTAAAACAGTATACTTTGTTAGAATAATTTACTAAAATCTTAATAAAATATATCCATGAAGACCGCTCTTCCCACCACTGAGTCCGCACCGCGCAGTAGGGGCGCTATTCGTTAGAATAATGAAGAGTAGATTAACTCGGCATTGATTAGCTTGTACTCATGTTAAGTTGTTGCACTCATAAACAAGCTGGTCGAGTTCAAGCGAAGTGCTTTTGAGGTATAACGGGGGCTTAGTATTAACTACCACTGGCTTTATAAGATTTTCTTAGGATTAGCTATAAGTAAAGTACCAACGAAGCTCTTTAATCTAGCTAAATAAAAATGGTAAATTAAATTACATTTGTGTTATTTTTTTAGTCCCATCTCAGGGCAAAGGACTCTCTTTCTACTATCCAATCTTCTTTATCATGAGCTTGTATATTCCAATTCCGCCTGTAAGCGTTAAACTCGTGCTACACGTTTTCCAGGTACCGCCATTGTGCTTGGCAAGATTTAATTCTATGAATAGGTACTTGGTTTTTTTTTAATGAATAAAACATTTTTTTTCTCATCAGTCAGTTATATTGTTGCACCACTTGTTACATTGTTACCATAATTTGCCTGTAGTTTTAACATAAATAATGTAACCTTATGTAATATTTATTAGACTTTCATATAGCATTTATAAAATACCCTGCTCGTGTTTCTTTATTGAAACCTGACTTTTTAACCTTGACAACTCAAAATTGCCTGTAAATGGTTTTTATTTAAAATGAATGGTTTGAAGTCAGAGTTCGAGTCTCCACGAGAGACTTTGGAGGCTCTATAATACCTATATTGCTTCATTCTGTATACTAGAGACGTATAACGAAAGGCCCCGCGCCCCGCGCCTTGCGGTGACCGCGACTTGCCTTAATTAGACCCTAGCTTACAGGATTACGAATAATCGCTTCATACGCCCTGTTATGTTATTATTAATAATGTTGTTAAGGAATATACTCGGTTACGGCCGTGTCACTCTGAATTATGTAAACCGGTTAGTTCAACGGATATTTGTTTTATTCGGTTGATTTATATGGATCTGTAGACAACTTCTTGCTTTGAATATTAATCCAGAAATTGCTGATTACATACATATTACACACACATGAACTAGGATTTATGTTTATTTAAAACCAAATCTAGAAGCTTATAATCATATCTTAATAGTTCGTAAAAAAACATACTTGAAAGTGCCCAGTATTAATTAACATTACGCAGGAAAACAAGTGACAATTTCCTGAAACGGCAGAAATAATAGCAGCTGCAGCGTATATCCGGTGCGGCCGCGGGGTGCCGGCGCGAGACGAAACAGCAGTTAAGAGCCTCACTCACCACCGAGTGCTAGTCCCGTGACAATGAATGTGGTATAAGGCTTGTACATAGTAATCACTCATAGCTACATACTAGTACATACTTGGTAGAAATCAATACTCACAATAATAATATTAAATCAATAACATCCAACAGACCTTAATAAATAAATAAATAAATAAATATCTTGGGACAACTCACACACGGCTATCTGATCCCAAGCTAAGCAGAGCTTGTGTTATGGTAACCAGACAACTGATATACATACTTATATAATTTATAAATACATAAATATTATAGATAAATCACACCCAGACACAGAACTAACAATCATGCTCACCACACAAAGTTTGTCCTGGGTGGGAATCGAACCCACGACCTCCGGCTTAGCAGTCAGGGCCACTAACCACTAGACCAACAGGCCCGTCAAATCTCCGTTAATGAGTAGCAAGTAACTGAAAATCCAATTATTAAACTTGTCCGACCCGTAATAACTGTCCTCGGGAACACGAGACCACAAGTAAATAATAACTAGACTAGACGTTAATGCCCTAGAGAAATAATAAGCTTCTTAAACTTCAAACCATTATGTCGAGACTACCAAGAATGTAAACCAATTTACATGAGCGCCCCTGAGATATTATCATTTGTTCCAGTCAGCTCCGATAGCCGTAGGCCATGTCTGCGACAATAGACTATACATAATAAACAGGTGCTGTGTCGCCATTCATTGCACGAAGTTTGCTAACGCTCCCCCCCCCTACTCCCCCTCAACTTCTAATAACATTGCAGCAATCTGCATTCTATACACTGGGGGACAAAAGTTTGAGGCACACAATAAACATGCTCGTTTGACGTCCCTCGTTCCACGTCCCTCGGATTTGATGAGTCGACGGACAGAGGAGGGCCAGACAGACAGGTCATTTAGTTTGGCTTTTATTACCTCCGTCCCTATATTGGAGTTTTTATGAAACGTTACCTGAATGTTATTAATTTTTATCGTAATTCTGTAGGACAATTCAGCTAGATACACAACAAGTAAATTAGTGAGATTGACTAATAAATATTGTGCTTTTCTGTGTCGAACTCTGATGAACAATAAAAACATCTTATAATAAATGTTTCTCTCTATACTATGTAATTTCCGAATTTCGCCATCGATTCTACTTTCTGACGTTTAATTTTAATGTTTATTCTCGGGAAGTGCCAATCTTCCTATCTTTCAGTTAATGTACATTTTCCTGGAATTTGTGGAGCTTATTTGCGGCATGATTGACATCAAACAAAGTTACCCTTTTCACCTTTACTGAAAATGACGAGTAGCGCAAAATGAGATTTATATTTAAATTATTATAATAAATAATGTTATTTTAGATCAATCCACCTTGAGCAAACGTGGCGATCAATGCTCGTGCCTTCTCTGTACGAGAAGAGGTCTCTGCCCTGCAGTCGGCAATAAAGGGCTGGTATTATTATTATTAATTATATTTTAGTAGTTCCCAAATGTTCCCGCAAAGTCTTAACAAAACAAATGTAAATTAATCTGATCATTAAACATAATAGAAAAGGGTAACTCAAACCTCTGAAACTTAATCGCCCGAATGAAATTTCCACCACACCTACCCACTACACTCATAAAGATAAATTCGTGGGATTTAATTAAATGTAATCTCATTAACAATAAAAGGGTGTCCGTTTAATTTGTCCGCCAGTGTAAAGTGGAGAGCATTGATGTCTGCGGCTGATATCAGATCTACGGATACACTTGCTTTGGCACGTTTAATTCGAACAAAATTAGTTTTTTCGTTTAAAATTTCGATTTTCATTCAGTTTTATTGAATTTTTCTCTCAATCTGATTTGAATATCTTAATACTCATTCTTTATGCGCTTTTGAATAAAGATGATTTTAAAAGCTGCTTTTGAATGTTAAAGAGTACATAATTTTTGGAACTTTTGGGGTTTCGTCGTCTGACAAGTTTTTATTATTCAGTCTGTACACAGATGACTGAGTTACTCTGGACCATATCACATAGGAACACAATACATTCATTACAATGTTTGCTTTCCCGGCGTGACCTATTATACAGGCACGAATTTTTCGAATCACAAGCAAAATGACACTTATTAGAACTGTCATCTTAATATTTTAAGTATTTACAAGAGGCTTACAGACTAATAAACCAAATAAGAATTTCGTATATAATATACAGGGTGTCCGGTTTTCAATGGATTATCTTGAAATAGGTCATGGTAGAACTAATGACTAATCTGGAAAAAAATACAAATAAAAAAAAACCAAGTAGTACCAAAGATATGATTCATTTAATAAGATTCGTTGTTTTTTGTGACCTTTTTTTACATTCTTGTCCACCACGACCACGAATTAATGAATTCTGTCGGTTTTTTATTGTTAACGTAATTTACGTTAACTAAGCTGATAGATAAGTAATCAAAAATAGGACTGCTATTAAACGGTTTTGAAAAAAAACAACTTGAACTATGTTCTTTTGAAAAAAATCGTGAAGAATTTTCTTTTTGAGAAAGTTTAAACGTCCGTAGCTTAAAAAAGATGTATCGAAACACAAGTGGCCAATAATTTTAAAAACTTATGTGTTTATAGCCAATTTCAAAATGGTATGATTCAGTTTTGTACCTAATGTAAATAGTGAATTATTGCTATTCGTTTTCAAAAGGAGCGGAATTTGGTTTAACAACAAAGTTTGCAATATTGTAACAAATATGAACATTAGGTGAACCTGACCATCAGGGTTTAAATAAAAAGATTTGTAGACGTTAGTAATTAATAGGAAAGCTTGGTTAACCTGTAATGCGAACCGTGTAATAGCAGTCCTACTTTTGATTACTTATCTATTAGCTTAGTTAACGTAAATTACGTTAACAATAAAAAACTGACGGAATTTATTAATTCGTGGTCGTGGTATACAAGTATGTAAAATAAGGTAACAAAAACAATGAATATTATTAAATTAATCATATCTTTGGTACTACTTGTTTTTATTTTTTAATGTATTTTTTTTCTGAATCGCCATTAGTTCTACTATCACCCATTTCAAGATAATCCATTCTTTACCGGACACCCGATATACGAATTGGTTTACAAAGCATAGGTACCTACATGAGGTAGGGTATAGGTTTATGTGCAGAATTGCCAATACGTAGTTGTCTTTATTCTAAACTAGCTGACCCGTGCCCACTTCGTTGGGCGGTAACCATTTTCTTGTGATGAAATTATGAGTGTGGTTCGGTTAGTACTGAGTGCTATGATTTATTTCCTGCCTAAAGACACACCGCACGTTCAGCGCTAGATTCCCGAGTACGGGCCTGCGATGTTCTCCAGCTTTGGTTAGCAAGCCGCTGTGAACGCTCGGAGCTAGATTCCCCAGCGCGTGATTGCGAAATATTTTCTCTATTCCTCGAGAGGCGCAGATGATTTTCAAGAGCAGACTCTTCCGTACGGCGTACTCGAGCTGCTCTGGGATGTCTGACGGGAAAGTTGTGATTTCCTTTTAGGCATGATAAACAATCGCTGAAACTGTCCGATATACAAAAAACAGAAATACCATGGGTAAATGGATAAAACGTCCGTACAAAGCATGTTCTAATGTGGTTCGTGAATGGACGGCGGCGTTTAGCGATTTAGTAATTTTATATTATCTTCGAAACGATTTAACCAATTGACATACTGTTTTGGGCAAATCGTATCTCTGTGATGTTCTTGTGATGATAATAATATTTTTTTCGATAAGGTTTAATATTTTGTGGTTTAAAAAATCGTCCAAAGGTAAGTACGTCGAAAAATACTTTTATTAACACATAAAAGCTACTATATCTGCTAAAATATAAAAGATAGAAATATGGTGTCGTGGATTTTTTTGTAGAACTATTAAAGGCGGACCAGGTTACCATACATTGTTTTCAATTATATACAACTGTTAAGGCAGCGCATGCAAATAACTTTGTTGTAAGAGCAATTTTTTTCCGCCTGGCTATACAAAAATTAAGATAGTTCGGCTAATATGCATGATATCTTTATAATTTATAGCCTATAGCACTCACGAATAATGTAGCTTTCTACCAATTTTTAAAATCGGTTCATTACTTCCGGAGATTACCCCCTACAAACAAACTTACAAACATACAAACTTACAAACAAATTTTACCTCTTTATAATATTAGTATAGAAGAAAAAAATATCTAAGCATACATACCTATTATATGTAAAGTATGTGTCGATCTCATACATCACAACGTTATATTAGCTTAACCCAGCCTCGTCCTTATTGTCACTACTTCATGTCAAGCATAATATTTAGGTACTTGTATGTAAATATACACAGATACGCTACAGTTTGTTTGACCCCTCTTCATGTTATTGGAATATTTGTACAACAAGATCTAGGCCAGATATAGAGGACTGGTGTGGACAACCATTGTGTGCCTAAATAGGCCCCACTTTCATCTTCTTCATGCCTCATATTTTGTCCGTCTAGAATGTTTTTGTGTAAGAAATATGTTTTGCTTATCTTGAGGATTTTGATATTTGAAATGCGTCTAGGTCAAGCTTAATTAAGTACCAATTTGATTTACTACACTTAGTCAGCTAAAAGTCTCTTATCTCTAATGTCAAGCGGTAAAGTTAGATGTTGTTCTACAATTTCTATTATTTCTCTTTAAAATTGTGAAGATTTTAAAATCAACATACAAAACAAAACACCAGTCTCGCAAATTCGACAAACGAAGCATTTTTTCATTTTAAAGTAAAACTGTCACTTAACACAAAGTGCACAAAAAGTACCCAATATGAAAACTAGCAAACCCGGAAGTAAGACGTCTTGGCCAATGTTATATACTGTAGCCAAGGGACTTGCGACCTTAAAAACGTACAAAATAAAGCCGTAAGTTTTAATCAACATTTATTTCAGATGTCTTTGACCGCCTTTCACAATATCGCGTAGCTTTTTCACTTAAACAATGGAGTCGGCATCCTAATTAAATTAATTGTTTTCTTTAAGTAGGTACTCGTTGAGAATAACCTCATTAGTTTTACAAAGGGCGTTCATTGTGTTGTTCTCACAAATGGGATAATTAGCATCACTTAAACCGTCTGCGTCTGCTCAGGTTCCTAATATGACCGTCTTATAAATCGTAGTCAATTCTGATTAGAAAAAAGCTGTTTAGGTAAATACTCGTCTGAGCAACTAAACAAAATTAGCTTTTGAAATTAAATTTCTGAGTCAAACTTGTACATAGTAGAGAAAAGTAATCTAAAGCTATTTTAGTGCCAAAAATTTTGTATTTAGAAGTATGATGCACTATTTGATGCAAGCAAAGGGAAATTACATTTGCCAAATAATAATGATACACTTTACAATCATGTTCTAGCTAACTCCACACGTCATTACACGACGGTGTAACAACGTCACTTCAAGTACCACAGCGCTGACCGCTGCCACTATTGTTGACTTTTTACGCGCTAGCGCTGATTACACAAAAGTGCCTCCTTCGATCTCTCTGCGTCAAGTTTTTATAAGATTGTAATATTGTATTAATTGAAGTCATCAACACATGCTTACAGCCACTACCCGGCACTAAACACAAAGAGAAGTTCATTACATCCAAGCACTGTTAGTTATTTTGTAACTTGCCTTATGTATTAAGTTAGACTTGATTGCCCTGCGGGGAGCGCCGCCAATTGGGTATTAGACACAATTAACCAATTACTCCAAGACATAACTTCTTTAAAGAAACGTTATTTTAGCCCTGAAAACCCGATTCATATTAAATTTTATTTCTGTTATAATTGTTTAGTAATGCTAAACAATATCTATAAATCTAATGGTACCATCATAGAAACAACAGGTCTGTATGGGGACGCCCTTCCATTTTTATCTTTTATTAATTTTTATATTGGCGGCAACAACAGTATACATTCTGTAAAAATTACGACTCTTTAGCTATTACAGTTCATTCCCGTTACCATCCCTCGGTTACAGAACCCTAAAATAAACAGTAGTTCCTTACATTTTGACTGTATAAGAGCTTCTAACGAAAACTTTCATCACTTTGAAGTAATCATGTAGGTACGGAATCCACGCTAAAAGTTTTCACGATAACCAATCCACCCGCTATAATTAAGAGTTTCTCTGAAATATAAGTACTTTTAATACAGCTACTTCATCTCGGTGGCAACATAAGTTAATTTCAAACGTAGTGAACACTCCTACAAAATATATTTTCAAGATCAAGCTAACCTCATTTCTATGTAACACATAACGTAGCAGATAATCCGAGCAAACACAAATAAATTGGTTATTTTAGTAATTACACTACACGAGCGTAATTAATGAACTCTTTTCATAGAAGTATTAAAACACTTTGAATATGATGAACAGCGAACATATTCTGGAGCAGGGTGAAGGTCAGTGCACTTGCTGCCTGGCGATAAGAAGCGTTGTCAAGCGGGTTTGATTTGACTTAAATATAGTCATCATATTCCTCGACGGGTTAGGCAGAAACCTAAGGCACACCCACATTTTACCTGAAATAGGAATCATGCTTCACGTCAGATATCGCTGTAGCACATCTATACAAATAAATAAAATTTAAATTGTCTTGTCTTGTCTTGAATTTAAATCTCCGAAACGGCTGAACTGATTTTCATTGACAGATAGTTGATGTTATAAGGAATAACTTATTATATTTTTATTTTAGAAAAAGAATGGTGCCGCGCAACAGTAAATAAAAGTCCGTGAAAATCTACATTAACTAGAAAATAATTAAAAGCTACACGTAGAAATAAAAACACAAAGAAACTTCTTGTTCGTCCCCTGCTTGTGTCCGCCGCCCATGGGCTCTGAAGGCAGCTGGAGGGACGCTCCGTTATAATTATAACTTTTAAGTAGATATTGTGATTTAATACCCATTTATTAAAGTTGCGTATTAGAACAGCTTACGCAGTATTGCGAAGTTTTATACCTATACCCTTTTCTTAAAAGGGATCATGTAGAACCCTTACAGTCTCAGAAAGTGAGTGCAATATTAAGTGTATACTTATACTCGTACCCAAGAATGATGCGCACCGTTACATGTAAAGTAATTCTGAAATGCTGATGTAAAAATTATGGAAAAATATTGAGCTGTGTGTACCAGCTGGGGCACTAGACACCTCATTCTTATGATTTATAGAATACTCTCGAAGACACATATTACTTTCGCTCTATGAATTAATGAAAAATATTTTGAACTTTCATACATACATATAATTTCGGTTATTATTTTATTACAGTGAGTGATTTCACTCAATCCAAAGACACTCTAGGACTCCAAACATACATGCTTAATAAAAATAACCAATCGCATATGTCTAGTTTGTATTATCAAAATGACATTACGTTTTCACAAAAACTAGCAAAGCATATAAATATAGATATTATCAGAACCACAAATATTACAATAATGGCAGTCGGTGAAGTGTGAAACGAGATCTGAGTCCGTTTGGAGCTGATCTAACTGTAAAGCTTCACTCACACCACCATTTGATTTTAGCTATTATTGCCTGAACGAAGTGGAGCTATTTAATTTAACTCCTTGCTTCAATTCTAGTTATTGTATAGATAATTTAATACGTTGCTAAGTTTATAAAGCTGCTGCATATCGCTCAATGATGTATGATAAGCGAGAGACACCGATCAATCCATTCTCGATCTGCTAAACATTTAGATTAGGCTCTCCACTATATATGTTACCAACAAATTCTTGGCCATATCACTCGAAGACTACCAAATAGTTTGATAAACTGATTGTAGTAGGGAAAGTAGATGATGAGACCACGGGCGCGATCACCTACCCGCTGGTCAGGACTCACTATTGCCCTCAGAAAAATCAAACACTAATAAGTATAGCTCGTTAACCACTACGCAAAAACGTTTCATGATGAACACGACCTTCAGTAATGAAGAACATTTGAGAGATCTAGCTAAATGACGGTATCTCTAGCAACATTAAAGTTGCTATAATTATAACATAACATAACATCACGCCTGTAATCCCCGAAGGGTTAGGCAGAGGCAGAAGCGTAGCGTACCTTGGCGGGGCCCCGTATAAAAATTTGTTTGGGGGCCCTTAGAAAGGGTAAAGATTTCTCAAAAAAGAAAAAATGTTTCCATAAAATTAAAAGGAATATTCATCATAATTATCTATCTTTCATATTTTTAAAAACAATTCAAATTAAATATTAACTCTCCTTGCCTTTTTTTCGGCAAACTGATTAATTAAATCATTCATAGCTGATGATGACTTTAGTTTTTCTTAAGTTTCTGCCTCTATGGACAATAGTGACAGGTCTGACAGGCGTTCCTGTCCCATAGAAGTTCTTAAATAATTTTTTATCAGTTTTAATTTCGAGAAACTTCTTTGGGAAGTTTTTAGTAATTTTTGCTTACGCACCTTGGGGCCTGGGGGCCCCCGTAGGCCAGGGGCCCCGTATAATTGATACGGCAGATACGGCGGTAGCTACGCCCCTGGGCAGAGGTGTACCCATTAGTACACCCACATTTCGCCAGTTATTATGTTTTTAGTCCCATGTAATAGGGGGCGAGTCTATTGCCATCAACCGGGCACAAATCCAAACTCTGAGGCTGCTACTGAGAAATTCCTGATGGAAAAGCCCAATAACTATAATAATAATAAAAATAATAATAATAATTATAATATAAAAATAATAAAATAATAATAATAATTGCTATAATTATATTGCAATAAATTGCTAATATTTCCATCAAGTCCTTATTTTACCGATTTTGAACTAATGCGACCGTGTAAGCACACCTTAACAATGATTTCACAACCCGCTGCCCGCTTCGGGGACTCACCAATTACGTGATACAGGCGCACGACTCATTGAAGAGGTATATTGAGGGGTCGTATACTCGTGTGCGTGCTGTACAGCTTCATGTATTAAGTACATATGTGTATTGGCTGATCATTACTAGAGAGGCAAAATTATCAGTTCACGAAATAAATAAAAACAGCTGTTTGACTCACATGCATAAGCTTCTTAATAATGAGAATTGAGAAGATATTTTTCAAACCATACCTGTTAATTTAAAACCCTCCAGCTTACATTACACATTGAAAGGGATCTGTGCGCTCAACACACATACAATATTTAAAAAAAGATTTAAGTCCTCTCTAGTGAACACAATTTAATTATTCTGAGTAGAAAATGCAGTACAAAAGAAAATTAAAACTAAGCACCATTTAAAATAAGTTTCTTTGTACTCATGTTTATTTTAAATCTTATTGTCCCAAAGATAGTCCTGATAATTAAAATACCTACCTACTTAAACAAAATATGGTGTTGTTTAAAATAACAATAATTACATTGACCACAAATATTATACATTAGGCAATCAGGCACAATGCTCTACAATATTCACATAAAGAATTTCAGCCCGGAGTCCGGATGTTAGGTATGTCAACTATCATTTGGGAATAGATACCTACTCTAGTTAAATATATAAATTAAAACAAATCTACCAGATGAAGCAATTCATTTTCATATAAAACTCAAGTGCTTTATGCAAACCTATTATTTCGTTTCCTTAAAGTTATTTGTTTTTGAAATAGAGGTTTGAAATTGAAATACACAGCAATGAAACAAGATTTGCAATAACACTTGAAAACAACAGCGCAAGCGGAAACCTAATAAAGATTTCGTATATTTTCTTGATATGGGAATATGAACTTTACGACTGTAGTGATAGGGGTGTAACGTGTTCAAAATATGGAAGAAACGAGCACGTAAACGATTCCTAATCCGGACGCAGTGGAAAACTTATACTATACGACGTATCTGTGTAGCTTTTAGCAATTTAACCGACTTAGACGATATCTAAAGTAATATAATGTGTTTATTAGGGTTTCATTTCCGCTGTTAAGGCGTCAACACATAAGAGATTGGACGTCGTAAGTTTCTAAGGCATAATGGACACGAGATGCTTTTCGAAGTAAATGCAGCGTGTGCTTCTTATTGTCTTAACCGTATAGTTCGGAAGCGCCCCCAATTGGACCCGAACACAGAAACCTCCGCCGGCTCGGTAGTGGGTCCAATTGGACCCCGGAGTTCGCGCATGCGTCATCCTGACCAATAAGTGTAAATACTGATTATGGTAGCCATCTAATCTCATGTGTGAGCATTAAGTAAAACAGTTTGATAAAATGTTTAAATGTTAGCGCCATCCAATCTTTAAGATTTAGCACGCGAGTATATAAAATTACCGTTTTAAAATCCAAGTGTGAAAATGCAATCATCGCCATTTTGATGACCATAGTAGTCGAGGCTAAAAAACATAAAAATTGTGGATTTTAGACATCCAAGCTTCACTACAGGAGCAGTAAATAAGTCATCATTTAATTATTTGTCGATTTCATCCATAGTTTAACATAAATTAGCAGTAGTAATAAAGTTTTTGATATCCAAAGTCGAAACTTCGCGCCAACCCGTGCGTGTTTACATTTTTGTTTGTCACAAATATCACTATAATACATTTAGATATTATTAAAAACATGACAAATGTCATTCAAAATATAATAAACAACAAGAAAATGCCCAATTCTTAGTGTAAATTACAAACACGGGTCTAAAAACACGGAATATTCATTACCACTACTCATTTTGTGTTCTTAGAAATTGTCAACCATTTTTTTTTTAATGCATTGATGTGCGATTGTGATTATGTCAATCGATTATTTTTTTATTTCAATCGATTCGAGTAATTAAAATTACTCATATCAGATATCGACTAGTAAAAATTAATATAAATGGAATTTAAGTTTAAATTACAATAAACATTAATTATTTGTGCTATCCAGCTCAGTTAGGTAATAATTGTTATTTATGGTTTTCTAGTTCAAGACTCAACAGAAAAAATATGTATCTACGATAAGTATAGCTCATTGGTCCTTACCATTGAACTATACCTATGATACCTACCTATATTTTTTTTTCTGAAATTTTATCTTAAATTTAATTAAGAAATTTAATTTTGTTGCGTTACCTACTTTTTTTAAATTTGATGCAGCGTGCACTGTATACATTTATCTCAGATTGGTGTATATCGCGTTTTTCACACATTTAATAGAACGTCTAATTATTTGCATCAATATTAATAATTAACTTATCTAATTAGTTTGACTGGGGCTGTAACATTGGATTAGGGTTGCGTACGTCCAAATGAAAACGGAAACCTCACGCGTGTGTTTGTCTGTCCGTCCGTTTGTCACAATCAAAATCCAAGATGGCGGCCGCAAAATTTTACAACATATGCATTATGGGTATCGTATCCATGGTTTTCGGGGGTGGTGATGACGAAATTGAGGTTGAAGTGAAAATCCAAGATGGCGGCCGCTAAATGTAACAACATATGCGTCATGGGTGTCATGTCCATGGTTTTCGGGGGTGCTACTGCCGAAAATGAGGTCGAAGTGAAAATCCAAGATGGCGGTCGTGAAATTTTACAAAAGATGCGTCATGGGTTCGTGACCACGAAATAAACCCAAAACCAAGGAACCAACACCCATGACGCATATTTTGTAAAATTTCACGACCGCCATCTTGGATTTTCACTTAGACCTCATTATTTTAAGTCTACGCAAAACAAAATAATTCAGCACATATTTTAGCAGATTTATGCATAATAATATGTATTTAATGAATTATGAACATCCTCCTTTTTGAAGTCGGTTAAAATATCG